>ML795951.1:122952-164637 GCA_009831015.1 Picea engelmannii
GGATAGTCCTATCAAGAAAAGATGGGGTGTTTTCAGAATCCCTTTTGAGGAAACCTACTTAGACCTCCATGTTTCGAGAAGAGGCTATGTGAGTGCAAAAAGTGACTTTTGTGTGTGAGTGAAAAGTGTACCAAATTTTAGTTATTTAGATGTCACCTTGCTGCATGTGGACATCGCTTGGTCCTTACAAGAGTGTGACTACCTACTTAGCTAGATGTCATTGGTACAACCTTGCAGAATTTTTAAAAGCCCTAGGAGACTAGTATGTGGACATTGTGGTCCGTTACTATCCTTTAACTCCCTATGTGTGAGTTAATCTAGAAAAATCATAAAACTATCCTAGATTGAACATGTGGGCATGTGTGGGCCCGTTACAAACCTTTAAACTCTCCTAGTTTTTTGATCTAAGAAAGCAAAATTCCAACCACTATCCTAATTTTGTGACATGTGGGCATGTATGGGCCTATTACAAATTTAAGATACATTTGAAAAATGAAACTAAGAGGGGTCCCAAAAGGGCCTTTGTCCTCTCCTAAAGGTTTTGAAATTTTTGTTAAGGGAGATGAGATCGTTTTCGCAATCCTTTTCTGGTTCTCAAGATCGCTTGATGGCGCAAGAGAAGAGCATACTCGAGATTGTTACTTCGATTTCTAGTCTCAAATGTGAATTAGGTGTGATTAAGTATGATTGTCAACTTAGATTAAAAATCAAAGCAAGCCATCTACGTGGCAAAAAGCAAATAAGGGAAAAATGATTTGTATGCACCTAAGTGCCTATGTTTGCTTGACTATCCCCTTTATAAGTTGAGGGGTCTAAGTGGTCCAGTATTTAGAGCATGCATATCATCATTCTTAAGAAGGAAAATGACTTTCCCCACATATCAAGACCTTACAATGTGAAAATAAGATCAAATGCGCACCCACTGGTTCATACACAGGCGCACCGAGCGCATGGGCGCTATATGGATTGAGATAGAAAGTGCATGCGTGTAGAGAGAAACTGTTGAACAGGTGCATGCGCGCACGATGCACGTCTGTGGGGTAAAAAACCCGTGCTCTTGAGACAAGAGGCCGAGAAAGAAAATACGGTTGTATTTCTCTCAATTCTCTTGTGAATTGACCGGTTAGCAGGTCGACAGAGGTCGGTTTGTGTCCCTGCAAGTTAATGAAATAAAAAGGAAATCAAAATGAACCCAAATGAGGGAGGAATTGATACCTTCTCCCCAGTATGGTTGCCAATCTGTTTGCATGCAATTCGTCACCTTGTGAGCAAATAAAGGGTGCTTGCATGCCCTGTTGGGTCTTGCAGAGCATGACAGCTGTAGTGGAAAGGGTTAGGGAAAACAAAAACAAAACAATAAACAAGAATTAAACTAAAAAAAACTAAAACTATGGGCCTATGGAAAAATAAATAACAAACACAAAAGACCAATATCACCAATGTTTTGAGCTGGTCTATTGATGACATCCAAAGCACAATGAAGAAAGGGAACTGTGGTTCCTTCTTCCTCCAAAGGAAGGCTCTTGAGGCCCTCAAAAACTTGCTCTCCTTACAATAAAGAAAATGAGAATGATGGTGAAGGAACTCCAAGCACATTCCCTCAATGGATAGGTGAATATCTCTATGAAATGGTGCCAATGTGGTATTGTCAAAGAGTGAGTCCTTAACAATCTTAGCATCATAACAATACATGAAATTCCTTGAGAAAATGATGGTTCTTCATGGCTTTTTATAGCATGGCATGGGGTGATTATGTAACTCTTTTGAGGTGTGAAAAGGGGCTCTTTAGGGCTCAATTAGGTCTTTGACCAGCCTACCATGCGGATTCAGCTCAGATTTGATGTCAAATCAGCTTGGGAGCTGATCCATTAGTGGTTGGGAGGCCGACCAATTTCAATAAATGCGTCGTTTAGCAGGTGCGCGAGTGTTTGCGCCCACAGCCGCGCGTCGTGCGCGCATGGTATGTTTCTGTTCCGCGCATGTGCGCGCGCACCCGGATTCTGTAAAGCGCCCTTCAATTTTTGGTTACTTTGTATAGTTTTTGACCCTTTTGCCATGCTGTGGAATTAATCCTGTGCCATGAATGACTTCATTCCTGTTTTGATGATGTGGAGTTCTTGTCGCCATGTGCGAACGAAATTTCAGTGATAACAGAGGTCATTCAACTTCATGGATTGCCGAAAAGCATAGTTTCGGACAGAGACATGAAATTCATAGGGAATTTTTAGAGGACCTTATGGAAGAAGCTGGGAACTAATTTGATGTTTAGTTCGGCTTATCATCCTCAGATAGATGGACAAACAGAAGTGGTGAACAAAAGTATGGGAGACTTGCTGAGGAGTTTGGTGACAGAGCACCACAACAGTTGGGACAATATATTACCACAGGCCGAGTTTTCATACAATGATTCAGTGAACAGGAGCACAGTCCGAAGTCCGTTTCAGGTTGTCTATGGGATGCAGCCGAGGGGAGTTTCTGAACTGAGGGATTCAGAACAGACTTCTACTAGCAGCGCTAGTGCATAAGAGTTTGTTGAGGCGATGAAAGAACTTCACAGCCAGGTGAAGGAGAGGTTGTTGGAAACAAGCCAGGAATACAAGCACAGAGCCGACTAGCAGAAGAGACAACTTCAGTTTGAAGTTGGTGATCTGGTTCTGGCACATTTGAGAAAAGAAAGGTTCTCGAGAGGAACATATAATAAACTGAAAATGAAGAAAATCAGGCCATGCAAGGTCTTGAGAAAATTCGGGGAAAATGCTTATGAGATCGAGTTACCCGATGGGATCGGAATATCTCCGATATTCAATATGGCAGACTTATACCCATATATATCTGGAGAAGTAGAGACGGGAACTGAGCAGCCAGTGATAAAGTGGATGAAGAAGATGCCAGTTGCAGCGAATCCGCAAATGGAATGCATACTGGACAAGAAAGTAGGTAAGAAGACCATGAGGAAGGAATACTTCGAGTATCTAGTCAAGTGGAAGAATCATCCAGTGGAAGATGCCAGCTAGGAGACTGAAGTTGAGATACAAAAGCATGGACAGACTGTGCAGGAGCTCATGGACAGGATCCCATGAAAGTTTTCAAGCCAAGGAGTATGATGCAGGAGCATCGCCAGCACATTAAGCAAGCCGACGTGGAAACGAAGGACAGCTAGACAAGCCAACATAAATTTTGAAAATGATTTGGGATTGTTGCGCAAATCTTAAATGAGTCATTTAAGAAGAGGCGCCTTTGTATATTGTAAATGGACCTTGAGCCTTTAATCTCTCGTCCTTAGGTAGATAGTCGATATTTAATATAGTTAATGCTGGTAGATAGGAATTTAATTTTAGATTTGATAGCTTTAGATTCCAAGAGGGAAAATGTATTTAGACACCCTCATTGTATCATTGTAACATTAGCCAGAGAAACAATTCAGGAGCAGGAAGAAGAGAAAGAAGAGAGTTGTATGAAGAACACCCATGTACAGGCATTTGAATTAATAGAAGAAAGCTTTGATTCAAATTCATGGTTTGTGTTGTTTCTCTGTGTATTGATGTCATTCTCATGAATGTTTGCTTCATGTCATACATTTACTTTTATATGTTGTGTATGTGATTTCATGGTTGAATAGAAGTCTGTGAGGGTGAGTGAATGAGTTTCAATTGTTTCTCTAATTGAGCCAGAGGATTCCTGCAAGGAGTGCCGTAGAATTGTCCGCAAGGAGTGCGTCGACAGAAGGGTTCAATTAGAGATAACTTTTGGTTCTCATTTCCTCGAAGGTACAGTTGGGGACACAGAAGTCGTGAAAAGAGTGCGCAGGCTAAAGGAAGTCTCAGGGTTGCGAACCTGAGAAAGGAACTGAAAGCATGCTGCTGCAGGAGTGCGCAGAGTCTAGAAACTTCAACTCTCAGTCGAGGTTGAAGGGTTTTCGCAAGGTGTGCGTGCAAAGAGTTCTCTCTTTCTATGAGATCGAGTAACTATGGAAATCTCAGGAAGGATAGGCCTTTGAGTTGCAGAAGAACAACGTAGACAAGTGCGACTTGAAGTTGCAGGGCGTCGCAGGTTGGCGGGCAGGTGAACGAGTCTCGTAGGGAGACACTTATTCATTTCGTGGATTGTAAAGGAAGAACGAATGGAAGAAATCCTTTGAGGATATTTCACAAAGTTCCGTGGACCGTTGGATCTCACGGAGGTGCAAGGAGGTTATAGTATAAATGTGGAAGAGGTTCGAAGTTTAGGAGGGGTATAGCCGTCGATCCGTGCCATAGGAGTCGTCAGAGCTACACGTGATATCGTGTATCGGGGATTCGCGAGTTGAATCTCCAAAAGATTGCAACGAGAATTGTGATATCGCGATCTGCGTTATCCCGACGAGCCCAGAACCATCCATTGTTTCGGACGCGTGTTAGGAGATCCCAAAGAGTCGGGGATCGGAGCATCGGGGATTTTAGGGACAAGGTATTCTTGCATTGCAAAATTGCGATACGCGATATCCCGACAAGATACGGGATAGTGTGGGCCACAACAGGGTTAGTGGAGTACAGGTGGCATACCATATCGGGGATCGGGCAAAGGTAAGTCCCGAATCCTTTGACATCAGGATTCACGATCCCGCGAATTCCGAAATCCCGATAGAAGCGACGGGAGGTGGAAAGTAAATTCGTGCGTGTGCATCGGAGGATCGGCACATCGGGTTTTGGAGTTTGGAAATTCCAGTTGTTAACATCGCGAGGGCGATATCGGGATAGAAGGAAACCCGATAGCCAGGGGAAAGGTCAACGTTGATTCACGTCAGAGTTCGGGGAATCGTGAAATCGCGAAGTCTGATTTCCTGATCATTAAGGGAGATCATTTGAAGAGTTGTTGTGGGTAAGGAAAATTCCCAATATGGAATTAGAGGAACCTTTGAGTTCTTTGGGCCGTGAGTGGAGGAAGATCCTGTGTGAGCGAGCGTGCTCCGATGAGTGTGACTGCGCCAGAATACATGATCATTGTGCCATTAGAACCATCATAAGAAGAGAAATTTGTAGAACCTACCTTCTTGGACTTGGAGGAAATCAACCAGTTGTACATAACAACTACGCGTGATGAGGATTTCGTCAACCCAACTGCAGATGGGATACTCAGTTGGCAGAGCATTACTTCCTGTGCGACAAACTTAGATACAGGATTACAGAATTGGAAACAAAGGCTACATGAAGTGTCCATAAGAAGATGCACAAGAATAGACCGTGTAGTAAGATGGGTAGGTACGGAGATAACGAAACCACCCAATTTCCATGGATTAAATAATCTAGAAGTATTATTGGCACAATACGAAGATGAAGTGTTAGAAAACCAGAGACTCTTAGCACTAGATATAGCACTCAATGCCACACCTACAATATGGTGGGGCACACACAAGGAAACAATCAAGGATTGGTACCAATGTAAGTGGTTGTTGCGCATAAGGTTTGGCACAGAAAAAAAAAAGAACCTAGCAACATAAGTACGATGGACAGGGGGCACTAGCGGAACACTTGGAGAAGTGCAGAGCGCTATGAAAAATAACACCCCTAGAGGAATGGCCTCATCATTTCATACACACATTAGAAGGCATATTAACAAACTGGTATACATACCAAGAACTGCGCAGAGGAATTGCGCGCTGGCCGGTATTAAACAAAATTTTACAGTCACTTTCTCATTCGAGCACGAGAAGACAAACATAGATACAACACTTAAGGAGATAAGAGGGGTGATATTCATTAAGGAACCAGAAGTCGAAGTCATAACATAGGAAGAACAACAAAACAGACGAACAATGAAAGAACTATTGTCATGCTACCATGTGCAAGAAGAAGCACCAGATGAAGATGATCCACAATATTCAAATCGAGGAAGCAGAAGGTGAAAGAGAAGTGGAAGGTCCACCTCTAGAATCATAAGTAATTGTTGTGCCGATCAAGGTGAATAAAGTCAACATTGGGATAGTCGAGAATCCCAAAATGGCTAGCATTGGAGACTATTGGGATGAGCAGACAATAGAGAGCATAACAGAGTTATTGCATGAGTACAACGACATGTTCCCCACAACATTTATAGAAATGAAGCGCATAGCGGGAGAGCAAGGATAAATGATGATCTCAATCAAAGTTGAGGCAAGACCGATTAGATAGTGACCATACAGACTAAATCTGATCTATAATAAGAAAGCTAAAGATGAGATCGATAGAATTCTCGAAGTTGGCATCATAGAACTTGTGGAAGAATTAAAATGGATAAGTTCGATAGTAGATCAAGAGAAAAAACAAGGCAGAATAAGAATATGCGTCGACTTGAGGAAGTTGAACGATGCATGCCTACATGACCCATTCCTGACACCTTTCATAGATGAAGTGTTAGAGAACATAGGGGGAAACAAAGTTTACTCATTCATTGATGGATTCTCAGGCTACCACTAGATCAAGATAGTACAGGAAGAAAGATACAAGACCACTTTTTCTATGGAATGGGGATCTTACCAATACATAGTCATGTCGTTTGGACTGAATAATGCACCAACAATATTCTCCAGAGTAGTCATCGCTGCATTTAAGGAATTTATCCACCAGTTTCTAGAGGTATACTTGGATGACTGGACAATATATAGCCCATTGAAATACCATGTAGGCATCTTGCGGCCAATGTTAGAAAGATTCACGTAGTTCCAGACATCATTAAACATCAAGAAGTGTATTTTTGGAACACCGTTTGGGATACTATTAGGCCATATAGTATGCAAGCAAGGTTTACTAATAGATCCTGCAAATATTGCAGTAATTTTTAACCTGCCACCAAAAAATATAGATCATCAACTAAGGGAAACATTGGGACACATACAATACTACAAAATTTTTATAAAAGGGTACGCGTAGATCACCGTGCCAATGGAATGATTATTGTCAATAGGGTCTGGATACGCTGAGAGAAAATATGGTAACAGTGCCAATAATCGTATTTCCAGATTGGGAGAAGACATTCCACATACATGTATATGCATCAGCCATAGCACTTGGAGATATTTTGGCACAGCCAGGAGCAGGAGATTTGGATCATCCTATAGCATTCGTGTGAAGAAAACTATTAGAATCAGAACAAAACTACAACACTACAGAAAGGGAAGGCCTAGCTATGGTCTACGCGTTATAGAAGTTCATACATTACTTACTGGGAAAACATTTTAAGATGTTCACAGATCACTCATCCCTTAAGTACCTAGTCAACAAGCTAGTGTTGGGGGGGAGAATCTGTCGATGGTTACTACTATTTCAAGAATTTGATTTTGAAGTAATAGTAAAGCCAGGGAAGTTGAATGTAGGACCTCACCACCTATCAAGGGTCACGAACGGAGAGGAACCTACCAGTTTAGAGGAAAACTTTCTGGGTGCACAATTATTTTCAGTTCAGATCACTGATGAATATTTTGCAGACATCATTTAGTACTTGATTACAAGTACTGCGACATAGGAATATAAAACCACACAGAAGAAAAACTTGGTAGTCCGAGCTACATACTATCAGCTGATTGCAAGACACTTATACAAAATGGGCGTAGATCGAATCTTGAGAAGATATGTTCTAGAACATGAAAAACCAAGGGTCTTAGCAGAAGCCCATGAGGGAATAGCAGGAGGAAATTACACAAGAAAATCTACCGCGCAGAAGGTATTACATGCAGGAATGTGGTGAAAAACCATTCACAAGGACTCGAAGGAGTATTTCCAGCAATTTGATGTCTGTCAGAGGGTTGGTAAACCTAATCAAAGGGATGAGATGCCACTATGACCACAAGTAACTTTGCAGGTATTCGAAAAATGGTAAATAGACATTGTGGGACCAATTAACCCACCATCAAAGAGGACAAGAGCGAGGTACATTATCACCACGAATGACTACCTAACAAGACGGGTGGAAGTAGCACCAATCAAAAATTGCAACACATAAACAACAACACGCTTTCTATTTGAACATGTGATTACTAGTTTTGGTTGCCCAAGAATTTTGATGAGTAACCAAGGAACTCATTTCATTAACGTACTATCAAGGCCATGACTAAGGAATTTGAGGTTCATCATCAAAAGAGTACTCCATATCATCTGTAAGAAAATGGAACAATAGAAGAATTTAACAAAATCCTTGAGAATGCACTGACAAAAATATGTAATGTCAACAGGGATGATTTGGACCTAAAAATACCAGCAGTATTGTGGGCCTACAAGACCACATGCAATAAGTTGATAGGACACATGCCATTCAAACTGTTATACGTGTTACCCATGATTTTGGTCATCATGATGATGTATTAATGATGGTGTAGTCAGGCTCTTCATAAGAACTTTCTCCTAAGAAAAACTTATTTTCATCTCTTCCAGAAAACTCATTTTTTGAAGATTGTTCGCAGGCTACTAGTATATTTGCCTGCGAGAATTCCTAATTCTCGCAAGCTGCCTTAAGCCAAGGTGCGAGAAGTTCGCACTGTGTTGAATTGCTAGGGTGTGAACTCTTCCTAAAGCAAGGAAAAATATGAATTCTTGATGCTTCTAGAAGGGAATCTTCTAGAAGGATGAGATGGCATTCGAATGGTTATCCTAGTACTGGAGTGAAGCAGGAGAAACAAAGACCATAGGAAGCGATAATAAGGTATGTTATTTGTTCTTGCCTCCTATTTAATTCAATGGTCAGAATCTAGGGAAAGAGTCATGTTCTATCTTGCTTTGTTCTAGATCCAAGTGGATCTAGCGAGATCGGTTAGTGTCCGCACCTATGGATTTATCCTATAACAAAATTGGCGACTCCACTGGGGAACAATCCCATTTTCTTTGTGTCTTTTGGTGTTTTTCTGTGGCCATTTTCTCTGGTTTCACTTTTCTCCTGTTCTATCAATCTCTGAGTCTTCGGGATATCCTGATAGACCCTCTGGGTCCATAGGCCTTTTTCAATTTTTCTTCATTTTCCAAAATTTTGATTATGTTCAGACATTCTCGCACTATACTTTATTGCAGCCTATGAGAATAGGTAGAGTTCTCACTCTGCCTTTAGGTTTCAGTGCGAGGTTCTCGCACCCTGCTCAAGGGTCACCTGCGAGAATCAGTGATTCTCGCACAGTGTAATATTACTAGCCCGCGAACTCATTTTTTCAAAAAAATGGATTTAAGTTGTGGCATCTTCAACTGCCCAGATCAATCTAGGTGCCTCATAAGAGTGTCTTGGACCATTGATTGATGTTCTTATTGTCTTCATTTTTGTGCATGAACAGTCTTAGGATTGCAAGGCTCTTCTTGTCACTTTTGTATTGACTTTCGTTTCTTGACTTTTCTTGGCATAATCATTATCTTTGATTTTGGGATCTGAGTGTGTTTGATTAGTTAAGAACCAGTGGTTGGTTGAAAATTGATTTTTCTTGGTCTTTTATCATTTGCTTATTGTTTGAAAGATCACTTTTCTTATGCAATTGAAAAGACTAGTTTGGGTTTCTTTGTTTTAACAAAGTTCATTATTGCTTTTAGTGAAATTTTTGAAACAAAAAGATTTAATTTCTTGCTTTATATTAGATTGGGGGCATCCTTGCATGTGAAGTAGAAAAATTTCATGATTCTTGGCATTTTTTTATCTTAAATCATGAAAAACATTCCCCCTCATGGCCGGGGGGGGGGGGCATGAATCGTGCATTGGTGTTCAGAACCTTTTTCTCATTTCTTGAGAATCTTGATATTGATGAACTTTAAGATTTTGGGACATTGTGCATTTGGGAATGATAAATGTTTTCTCCTTCTCGTAGCATAGCTTTCATCAAAATGAAAAAATTGCATCTTCATATCTTTGCATAATTTTCGAGTCGGTCAAAACACCATATTGTCCACGTGTTGGCAGCCAATTCACATTTTTCTACTGTCTTTTAATCTGCCTACA
Source organism: Picea engelmannii (assembly GCA_009831015.1). NCBI lineage: Eukaryota > Viridiplantae > Streptophyta > Pinopsida > Pinales > Pinaceae > Picea > Picea engelmannii. The sequence continues at coordinate 132,871 of ML795951.1, forward strand.
CCAGTGTTTTGAAAACCTTAATTTTTCATCGTAATCCTTGAATAAAACGACACTTTTATTTTTGCGCTATTTACACACTTACTTTTATTCTTGTTTTCACGACTGCAAGCGTGAAAACTTGGTTTTCGAAGTCACATTAAAATCTTCACTGAATTGTTGTTATCATTCTTGTCGATATGCCCATTGTGTTTACATTTTACTTATCATTATGCAGTTGGAAAAACCTTTTGATCTGTACTCATTTGACATTCTTTGATTGATTATGTAATTTCGTTTCATGAGTGATTGAGGTTGTGATGCATTGACGATTGGATTTACATGTTATTTGATCAATTCACTTGGCACATTAGCTTCATAAAAGCACACAAGTGTTATGGTTAAACCCTTGATATATATCATTTAATATGACACCTAGTTCATGTTATCAAAACCTTTGGCATTAACTTGGTATTGGTTTCGATTTGTGTGTTTGGTTTTAAAACTATGGCATAACTTTGGATCGCGTGAATGTTTAAACCACTTACCATTGATTTCATTGGTTGATTGATTGGCATAATCATTAACCTATACAACAATGGGTTGAATAGCTATTTGCGCCGGCGGTTGTACTGTAGATATGAATCTTGTGCATGTATGAACCAGCTCCACCACCTTCGCACGATATGTCATTAATGTTTACCACTATCCCTGTTTCACCTCTGCTAGCATCGGGTAAACCTTTGAGCGTTCTTCGCCTGCGTACGTTGCGTTCAAACCCTGGCTCGTTCACATCACTTACCGTGTGCTCTTCTCCATGGCACCGGTGGTGCGAATTGAGCCGAACGGTAATCAATCCTTGCTATTGTTCAATAATGCTCAAAAATATTTACAAGATAATGGTTGGCTCACGTTTGTGCAGAGGTTCGAGGGTTTCAATTTGTTTGTTGCGTAACAATTCAACCTTACCTTTGATGTATGTAGGGCCAAAATAGGTGACATTCAACTTGAAATCAGTGAAGAGTTCATCAGCTCTACCACAGGATTAGAAGCCATGGGCCAGCGATGGTTTCAAAACTCTAAAGTTGAGGAGGTGTCGTGGCCATTACTGTTCGTCTCACAAAAGGTCACATCCTGTGGCAGAGGTATGCCTATTTCCACACTTAAACCTAGGTGGCATGATCTTTTGATAGTGGTTAAACAATTTGTGAACTGTTAGGGTCAGTATGGATTGGTTTTTCTTTATCACCTTCAACTGTTAATGAATTTCATGGGTTATCCATTGAACATGCCATTTTATTTCCAGCGTAGTCTTTATAAAATGGCTAAGAGGTTTAAACCAGAGAAGGCCAATAGTAGCTTGTTTCACCATGGCCTGATCAGACTCATCGTCGTTCATCATTTAAACCTCCACGGCGATAGTTGGAAAGATTTTCTCTCTCGGAATGGTTTTGTTGATTCAGAGTCTGTCCAAATCGATAAGTCTGTGGTCAGTGAGACTAAGGTCGGGCCACCTGTGCCCTTTCATGCCCTTCTACCTTCTCCAAAACCCTCGGTCAGCCCTGATATCGACCTACCCGATGTTATAACAGACAAGGTTGAGGCTGTAAAAAATCTTGTGAGCAAGAAGGTCAAGGGTAACCCTATTGTCGACGGAAAAGGTAAAAATAATGCTCGACTTATATCGAGACTTGCCCAAAATAAACCTAAGCCAAAGGCTGAGCAGAAGCACATAGTCCTCAGTGAAGACTCAGACTCAGATATCGAGCGCTTCCTGGCTAGTGAGTACCCTTATTCCCAAGGTCTATGCTCTGAGCCACCCTATGATTTTGTTTCTAATTTTCCCTCGTTCTTAAAGAACAATCCTAGTTACCCAGGGATCAAGCTACCTAATGAAACCCTCGGTGATTTAACCAAACCCTCACCTACAATTTCGAAGCTCGGGCAATCGTCATGCAACCAATGTAATGTGTGGTTGGAACGCTACTATACCGACGTTCCCTTATTACAGTCCAAAATCAAATCGTTGGAAAACCAAGTTACAGTGTTGACAAGCCAAAGGGACAAGCTTCAAGCTAATGACAAGAAGCAGCAAACTACTGGGTCCATCGTATTTAGGAATGTATAATCGGCTACAGCCTTCATCAATTCCAAACTATCATGACCAAGTTGTCTGCTCATTATCCAGGTATGAATTTCGATATCAATTATGTTCTATGAATTGTTAGGATTAATATAATGAATTGAGTTTGGTTTTCAAATAGCCCTGTCCATTGTTCGGAATGACTCTATCATAGCCATATAAAAAACGGTTATGTTGTAGATCCTGTACATTGTTTTTGTTTTGCTAAAATTAAATGAAGTTATGATTTGGTTACATGATTTCGTCGTGCCCAGTTTAGAAATTCATTGGTTTTCACTGGGTTTGATTCGTTTGTCTGTTGGTTTGAGTTAACGAAATCAATAATTTTTTCTTTTGCTTGGATTTTGTTTGTATGTAACCTGAACAAGAGATTTTTACGCTAAAATTAGAACACGGTTATGTTTTGACTTAACATGATGTTGTTGTCATTGGATATCAATGTCTTTGATTTAGTTCTTGTGATTTGATTGTTGAGACGATTTCATAGGATTGAATTGGCTTGATAAATATGATGTAGTCTATTAAATTGAAAAAACGACTCTGTTTTGTCAACATTTTCATTTGGATTTGGATTATATCTGACCTGTGAAAAAGATCTCTTCGCCGAAATCATGGAACTGTGTTGATTCATAACGACTATGTCAAACTCAAACTGTTCGATTCGCTCTTGTTTTGATTGGATTGCTGCGTATCTTGAGTTAGCATGATTGTTTTTATGAGTTGGATTCGTATCGAAAATAGGCTTGATACTGCTCTGTTGATTTTCATTTTCAAAATGAGTTTGTTAAACTTAGATCGACATATGTTATTTCTGTTGAATTCGTATGAGAAAATTCCGTTAATAGTTCGTTTTGAAATTAATTCAAGTAACAATTTCGTTGAATGTCAATCGATTTTGTCTTTCCCCAATTGACAGTAACAAACGATTGGATGAGTCCCACAGACCCTGTTATCAACCGATTAGTTCCATTATGATTTCGTTTGTGATAATTTACCTACCAGTTTTGATTTGATTCGCTAATAGCATGGATCATTTGTTATGTTTAATATAGTGCGATTAATTTGAGGAAACGATCCTGTTAATTTGGTTTGGATTCGAAGTGATCTTGTGGATAGCCAAAGAACCTTTTGTGTTGATTTCAATTGGTCTATGGATCGATTTCATTACTTCCGGTTATCCAATATGATTCTGTATACCCAAATTGGTGATAACATATGGAACATAGTACATGCATCTCTGTAGTCATTTGATTGATCTTAGTCTTGTTTGATCTTAAATTAGTATAACAATTTCGATTTGAATGATTCGTTTGTTTTTCAAACAGTAATTAGATACTTGTTTAATAGTTTGAATTTAATTCTTTAAAATTCGAATTGATTTTAATACGATTCTGTGTTTGATTTAGACCAGCTACAGAATCGTAAGATTCTGTAGCTAGTCTTTAGAATTAGATTTTTATCATTTTCATTAGCAAAATATCCTCTTAACTTGTCCATTTTTGACCTCTTTCAGGTACATTCGAATTGCATTGGGCATGCTGGACAGTCTAGGAGATATTTGTGTGATATAGTTTTTATTTTGGGATGTTAGTTTAGTCAAACTTGGGATATCATCCCAGATTTTCTGTAAACAGTTTTGATAACGTCCACAGGGATGTTTTACCCTGTGAGAGGTCTTTAAATACTTGTTATTTTTTGTAATAACAAGAATCCTCACTTGTGGCAGAACCAGGCTATGGATTTATGATACAAACTGAGACGAGAGTTGATGTCTTGTAGCAGCTTTCGCTTTCAATATATCAAACTTTTGTTTCGAGTTTTATACATGTCAGTTTGCAGTTGATTATAGATTACTTTAGCTATCATAATCTATTGCAGGATGATATGATTTGATTAATATGCTATCCATATCTGATCTCTTTCATTATTTTTAAAATTACAAAAATTACTTGGTTTCAGTTAATGAATCACAAATTTCTCTTCTTCGTTAATTGAATCATTTTGTATAGATCTTTGCATACAGATTTATCTAACTGTGAAGATTTATAAATCATAAGATTGTTGTAATTTTTATGTTTTGTTTGTCCTGTAATTATATTTGAAGAGAACAACTACTTCTAGTTTACGAGAAGCTCTTGGAGAATCCGGTGCGGGTTTCCTCCCTCCGATTAGCTAAGACAATCATCATACACAGGACAAACCTGGAGCGTTTCTTCAGGTTAGTTTGTTATTTATTTGATAGTTAATTTGTTAGTATAATTTAAGTAAGTTTAGTTAGATATATGTGTAGTTTATATTTGTAGTTAGAGTTAGTATATTAGTTGTTTAGTTTAGGTATTTTTTATTTTATTTATTTTTCATAAAATCGTAAAAATCAAAAAACAATAGCTCTCCCTGTCTTAGGACAGAATACAAATGAGTTTTTCAGGTTTCCACTCAAATCTGTAAATTGTAAATATTGTACATTTGTGAACAAGATTCATTTCTGTTAGTAGTTAGATATTTAATTTCTTAGAGTTAGCATAGTATTAGATAGTAGATTGTATATATAATAGTTAGATTTGTTTAGTTTGTTTTAATAGTTATTTGTAGTTATATTAGTTAATTTAGAGTAGTTTTCTTTTGTTTTCTTAGGACTTAGATCGTCTAACGGAACCGCTAAACCCATCAGGGTGGTTCATCCCAAACAGCTTGGGTTATTTAGACAACCCCGGACCGGTTCCACTCTCCCAGTTGACAGACGGACAATTTCACCCGTCAACAAATGGCGCTAGAAGGAGGGCCTGAAATTAATTAATGGCCTGATGCGATCGCAAGACTCCTCCACCACCTAATCGCTCACCTATAGTGACTAGAAGCCGTTCGAATGATAATATTCCCCCTCAAACAACAACCACTTCAACCGATGATCCACGGATCACAGTTGAGCCAGTAACCCCTAATCCTACAGGTGGTGGCATACAAGAGATTGTCTGTCAATCTCTTATAAGAACTCATAGTTCCTTAGCCCATTTGAGGCAACCAAACTGTCTGTTGGACCAACCTTTGGATTTCTCTGATATCAGAGAAGAATTAGGAGGCACTAATATCACTGTGAATCCTACAGATCCAACCCTAAATCCTGTTGTAGGAGGATCTGGAATACCTCCTTCACCACCTCCATCTTCTCCTTCCTCTTCTGGAGGAGATTCCTCTGACGAAGGCAATTCCCCTTCTCAGCCTTCCACACCCACTACACCAATGGTAAACCAGAAAAACCCTGCTAGACCTTAGCTCGACCAGGATGCAGTAGCTATACCTGGAGCTCAACATCCTTTACCTAAACATCCAGAGAAATGGCTTCCCAAGTTTGACCCTGACTCAAAACAGATCGCTGAAGATCACATTAAAAAGTGTATGTTAGACATAAGACTCCGCAATGTCGATCATGAAGACGTTGTCTGTAGGTTGTTCACCTATACTTTCGAGGGTAATGCATCTACATGGTACTTTGCCCAGCAACCCCATACCATCATGTCTTGGGAAAAGTTTGAGTCATGCTTTTTGGAAAAGTTCGGAGACGGTAAGCCTCCAGAAGTCCTAGTCATGGACCTTTCTAGCTTAAGAATGAACCCAAAAGAAAAAGTTAAATAATTTAATCAAATATTCTTAACACTTAAAAACTAAATCCTTGTTGATTCTATGCCCGCCGAGAATCTTATAATAGCATACTACACTAAAGCTTTGCATCAAAGTATAGCTATTTGGGTTAAACAATCTAAGAAAAACACGTTGTTAGAAGCCTTCGAAGAGGCCAGCCAGATTGAAAAAGACATACTTAGTTTTAAAGAATCTACTAGCAATGAAACAGAGACTATTTCTTCTTCCAAAAAGTAGATCAAAATCCTCCCCAGACCTACTCAAAGTAAAACACAACCTGAAAGCTCGGATTTAGAAAACTTAACTAAAGTTGTTCAAAAACTGTCAAATCAAGTTATGGACTTAAAGAGGAAGACCGAAGAAGCTTCTTCGAGAAAAGGGCCTTACAAACCCCCATTCTGAAAGCCTTTTCCCACCAACCGACCTAATCCAACCACCGAAGGACCTAATCTAGAAAGTCTGCAATGCGCCCTTCAAACAATTCTAGAAGCCCAAGATAACTTGATGCCTCCTAAGATTCCTAAGGAGGTAGTTGAACAAGAGACAGTTCAAGAAGAGGAGTCTTCTCCAAACATTTTTGGACACTTCTCGGATAGCATCTTTCAATATAACTTTGAGACAGTTCATCCTTATAATACCAGGAGTAAGACATCCAACAAACCTTCTGTCGAAAACACTACAACTTTGCCTCCAAAACAATCTAAACCGGCTGAGACTAAACAGAGTAATGTGAACCCCAACTTAGATTATGATTTAGTTGAAGATCTTAAAAAGTTGAGAGCTAACATTTCTGTTTATGAGTTATTGAAATTTCCATTTCTGCTACAAAAAATGTTACAGAATATCTCAGAGAATGGAAAAAATGGTAATTCAAGTGGTAACAAGGTTGTGCAGAACAAAGTTCCTCGAAATACTTCCACTAAAAACCATCCTGATCCTCAAGATAAATGAAGCCTTCCTGTAAGTAATGTAAATAATGTAGATAAAGTAGCTTTAGAAACTGCGAGTAAAAAGCCACAAACTACTACCCTTAGTACTCGCAAAAATGTACCTCCATTTTTGTTAAATTTTGAAATCTTTAATAGAAACGTGCACAATTGTATGGTAGACTCAGGAGCGTCATCCAATGTGATGCCATGGTCTGTTTTCCAGAAGATTAATTTTGAAGTTGAACCCTCCACCTTAAAAATCATACAACTTGATCGGACCATTTACACCTTCTGCTGATTCACTCGAAGTACAAGGGATGGACACCTTTTTCGGCAATTTCATGGTCGAGGCTTCAGTTATCACCAATCCAGAACAACAGTCCGAGATTGTAGCATATGTGCAACCAACAGCTTCTACGCAACGGTCTCATGTACCCGATGAAAATGAAATTTGGTCTCTTTATTTTGACGGGTCAAAGTCCAAAGAAGGAGCTGGAGCAGGCTGCGTTATTATCGATCCGGCAGGTAACAAAACATTGATTGCATGTAGGTTATAATTTGAATGTACTAACAACACTGCAGAATATGAGGCTTTACTGCAAGGTCTCAGAAAAGCTTTAGATATGAACATTCAAAATTTGACCGTCTTTGGCGACTCCGAAATAGTGGTTAGATAGGTAAGAGATTCTATCCACTTTCTGTCTCCGCATCTAAAAAGCTACCAATCTGAGGTATGGAATTTAATGAATAAATTTTTTGCTTTCAATATAAATTCTATTCCTAGATTGAATAACTCTGAAGCAGATTTATTAGCTAATGTAGCTTCTAAACTCTTTTCTGCAGAAGGCTTGTCCCCAGACGCATTCTCCGTCGAGTTATTGTTCAGGCCATCCATTTCCGACAACATAATGAACTGGAGAGTCTTTGACGATGATCAACAAATTATTAACTTTCTACACATGGAAGAAAATTTTCAAGGCGCGGTGATAGACGAACACACACACGACGACAATTTGTGCAATTTCACGGTAATACCAGATCCGAGAACTCCTGAATCTTCGTCGGATATGGTAAACTCGATCCCTAAATATGTAGTTAGATTAGAGAAGTTTTATGATCTTCAAGATAAATTCAAAAAATTAGTCAACTGTAAAACCAATAGTTCCTCATTATCATACGAAAAAGTGAACTTAGGAACTAAGGACAATCTGCAGTGCATTAATCTAGGGGTAGGATGTTCTGAACAAGAAAAAATTGCTTTTATTAAATTGTTCAAAGAATTTAAAGATGTCTTTGCATGGACGTATGATGACCTTAAAAATTTCGACCCTAACATCATACAACATGTCATTCCTATGAAGCCCCAAACCTTACCCTTTCAACAAAAATTGAGAAAAATTCACCCTAAGCTCGAACGGACCGTTCAAAAAGAATTGAATAAACTCCTAAATGCTAAGATAATTTTTCCTATTAGGCACACTCAATGGGTTTCTAACCTTGTCCCAGTCCGGAAGAAAAGTGGGGAAATTCGACTCTGCGTCGATTTCCGAAAACTTAATAGAGCGTCTGGTAAAGACAACTATCTTGTCCCACCCATGGAACAAATCCTTCAACAGGTATCTGGTTTTGAGAGGCTATCCTTACTGGATGGTTTCTCGGGATACAACCAAGTCCTGATGTCTCCTCCAGACCAACTTAAAACTACCTTCCGTACCCTGTGGGGCACTTATGCTTATCGAAAAATTCCCTTTGGATTGATTAATGTTGGTGCCACTTTTCAGAGAGCAATGGACATTGATTTTCGAGGCTTAATCAATCAGTCCGTCTTAGTTTACTTAGATGATGTTACCGTTTTCTCTAAAAACAAAACTGATCATGTAGCTCACTTATGATCCGTTCTATAGCGATGTCGTAAATACGACATCTTCTTGAATCCTAAAAAATACATCTTTGCAGTAGAACAGGGTAAACTCTTGGGATTTATTATGTCAAGTGAAGGGATGATTATCGACCCCGAAAGGACTCAATTCATCGCGAAACTTCCCCCTCCTACATCCAAAAAATATATGCAGTCTTTCTTAGGCCAGATTTACTTTGTGAGAATATTTGTCCCCAGTTTCTCCGAGATGGTAAGACCTTTGCAGAACCTAATTAAGAAAGACACCCAATATCACTGGGGACCCCTGGAAAATCAAGCTTTTAATGCAATAAATAAGGCCATAATAGATGCTCTGTCTCTCATGAGCCCCGATTTTTCTCAAGACTTTACACTCTACACTTTTGCTTCTGACCGTTCCTATGTCGCCGTCCTAACCCAAAAGAATTTCGAGAACAATGAAGTACCCATTTCCTTTATGAGCTCTGCTTTCAAAGGCACTGAACTTAATTACCCAGTGGTAGATCAGCAATCCTATGCTGTTTTCAAAGCAGTCAAGCACTTCTGGTCCTATCTTTTGAAGTCAAGGATGAAAGTCATTATTCCCTACCCAGCCGTCAGGAACCTGTTAGTGTAGAAGGAAATAGGAGAAAAGAGGGCTAACTTGGTCACCTCCTTGCAGGATTACGACTTAGAAATCACCCCAACTCAGATAGTGAGAGGCCAAGGGTTATGCAAGTTAGTTGTTGATTCAGCAGCAGGACAACAAGAAGAAAGCGACCCGTCAAACCTAGGACAACACGATCAAAATCTAATTTGTTGTGCACAAAACTCTGTCAGTCCTTGGTATGACGATATAAGATTTTGTCTTGAACATGGTTCATCCCCCCGTCACCTAGATCCCGCTAAAAGAAGAGAGTTGAGATTAAAGTCTGCCTCCTTTCATCTGGTTAATGGTATCCTGTTTCGTCAAAATTTTGACGACGTACTGATGCGTTGTCTTGAAAAAGATGAATCAGAAAAGGTCTTGCTAGAGTTGCATGTAGGAGAAGTTGGTGGTCATTTTGGTGGTGACACCACTGCCCATAAGGTTTTAAGATCCAGTTATTACTGGCCCATTCTTTTTAGAGATGCCCATTCTTTGTGTCGTAAGTGTATTATTTGTCAAAAAGCATCAGGGCGGTTACAAAAACCAACCTTTCCTTTGCAACCTGTTTCAGTAGACTCTCCTTTTCAGTAGTGGGGCCTTGATATCATAGGTCCAATCAACCCCTCATCCTCACAACAACACAAGTTTATTGTGACAGCCACAGATTACTTTACCCGATGGTCTGAAGCTGCTGTGTTAAGAACCGTCAACATCAGTCAGGTAATTGTCTTTCTAAATTTGAATATTATCACTCGTTTTGGTATCCCTGACTGTTTAGTATTCGATAACGCTTATTACTTTTCCTCTCTTGAGATGAGCGAGTTCTCTTTGGAAAAAAGAATCAAACTAAAATATTCTGCTAGCTATTACCCCCAGGGAAATAGATTGGCAGAATCAACAAACAAGAACTTGATTAAAATCATCAAGAGAACGGTGGTTGAAAATCACAAAAATTGGCACAATGCACTGTTAAACGTGTTGTGGGCTGATAGGGTAACACCAAAAGATGTTGTAGGTAACTCCCCCTTTTTTCTCATTTATGGAAGAGAAGCAATTCTGCCACCTCACATTCTTCTTCCTTCACTACAGTTGTCGCAGAAAATCCAAGAAGAAGATTGTCCCCCTTTGGAAAACCGGTTTAACACTTTGATGAAGCTAGAAGAGGTAAGAGCCCAAGCTAAACGTAAGTTAGATCAACATCAACTATTGGTTAAACGTTAGTTTGATTCTAACTCTGCTTCTGATAGGAATTTTGAAGTAGGTGACCTCGTCCTGAAATGGGACAAACCACATGAGGGAAAGGGAGAGCACACGAAATTTCAAAACTTGTGGCTTGGACCGTTTTTAATTGCTGAAAAGTTAGGTCCCAGTTATTTCCGTTTGCAAAATCTAGAAGGACAGCTTGACACCTATCCGGTGAATGGCCAAGCCCTGAAAAGATACTTTGCTTGACAACAACCCTTGTATACTATGTACATATTTTGCTTTTGTTTGTTTTTTTCGTTTTCTTTTTGTTTTTTATTTCCCCTTTGAGTTTATCAGTTTGTGTTTTTGGAGATATACATACCTGTATACTGAGCTATTCAGATAAAGAAAACAGAAAATTCCTTCGCTGAAATAACTGTTGAGAGAATTGTATAAACATCGATTGTATATTTCTGAAATTTATATCTGTGTTGGCAAAAAGTCTGTTATTTGAAAGAAGTTGATTGATTTCGATCTCTAAGTAAAGCTTGTCATGATCATCTATTATCTTTTTACGCTATCCCTTTTCCTTAAGGGAATGAATTAGAAGATGTCTCCCTGCCTTAGGAAGTTGGTTTTGTAAATGAACCATCTATGGATCTTAATAAAGGACAGTTCTAAAAATTCTGACGAGGTTTGAAAAAAATATGTTAAAATATCATGATTTTCAGCATCACCCCGCTCAACTATATGTCTTTGAAGAAGAAAAAACAAAATAAATTATTAATAGAGCTGTGGGAAGTGCCTGTAAACCCGCCAGGATGTTGAACAGGTCTGCTGGCAGCAGGTAAATGCATGCATGACGCCAAGACAACTTCGTCGGGGTACTGAACAGGCCTGCTGGCAGAGAAGCAATGTCGGGAATATGAAAATTTGCAAATAAGAAACCTCTTAATGTCCTTTATTCTGATCTAGAACTTCTTGGCAGGATACAGATGTTAGAGTGGGTTAAATGGAAACCCTGTCGAGGCTATGGATTCCTACTGGCAGCAGTGGCTCTATCAACAGTATTGGAGATTTTATCTTTAATATCGTGACTTGCTAGTCTTAGAACTGTTATCAGTTTTCATCTTTTAAAACACTGCTGAAATAGTTGGTTAATGATGATGTTTATATGATTTTCTGGTTGTTATTTTTGAGTTGGAATTCTCTTCGCTATCCTAATCTGAATTTGTTCTTTTGGCAGAGATAACTACTTCTACCAGTGTGTCGCCATTGTTGGCAGCCAATTCACATTTTTCTACTGTCTTATAAGCTGCCTACACCAGTGCTTTGCAAACCTTAATTTTTCGTCGCAATCCTTGAATAAAACAACACTTTTATTTTTGCGCTATTTACACACTTACTTTTATTCTTGTTTTCACGACTGCAAGCGTGAAAACTTGGTTTTCGAAGTCACATTAAAATCTTCATTGAATTGTCGTTATCATTCTTGTCGATATGCCCATTGCGTTTACATTTTACTTATCATTATGCAGTTGGAAAAACCTTTTGATCTGTACTCATTTGACATTCTTTGATTGATTATGTAATTTCGTTTCATGAGTGATTGAGGTTGTGATGCATTGACGATTGGATTTACATGTTATTTGATCAATTCACTTGGCACATTAGCTTCATAAAATCGCACAGGTGTTATGGTTAAACCCTTGATATATATCATTTAATATGACACCTAGTTCATGTTATCAAAACCTTTGGCATTAACTTGGTATTGGTTTCGATTTGTGTGTTTGGTTTTAAAACTATGGCATAACTTTTGATCGCGCAAATGTTTAAACCACTTACCATTGATTTCATTGGTTGATTGATTGGCATAATCATTAACCTATACAATAATGGGTTGAATAGCTATTTGCGCCGACGGTTGTACTCTAGATATGAATCTCGTGCATGTATGAACCATCTCCACCACCTTCGCACGATATGTCATTAATGTTTACCCCTATCCCTGTTTCACCTCTACTAGCATCGGGTAAACCTTTGAGCGTTCTTCCCCTGTGTAGGCTGCGTTCAAACCCTGGCTCGTTCACCTCACTTACCGTGTGCTCTTCTCCATGGCACCGGTGGTGCGAATTGAGCCGAACGGTAATCAAGCCTTGCTATTGTTCGATAATGCTCGAAAATATTTACAAGATATTGGTTGGCTCACGTTTATGCAGAGGTTCGAGGGTTTCAATTTGTTTGTTGCGCAACAATTCGCCCTTACCTTTGATGGATGTAGGGCCAAAATAGGTGAGATTCAACTTGAAATCAGTGAAGAGTTCATCAACTCTGCCACAGGATTAGAAGCCATGGGCTAGGGATGGTTTAAAAACTCTAAAGTTGAGGAGGTGCCATGGCCATTATTGTTCGTCTCACGAAAGGTCACATCCTGTGACAGAGGTATGCCTATTTCCACGCTTAAACCTAGGTGGAATGATATTTTGATAGTGGTTAAACAATTTGCGACCTGTGAGGGTCGGTATGGATTGGTTTTTCTTTATCACCTTCAACTGTTAATGAATTTCATGGGTTATCCATTGAACATGCCATTTGATTTCCAGCGTAGTCTTTATAAAATGGCTAAGAGGTTTAAACCAGAGAAGGCTGATAGTATCTTGTTTCACCATGGCTTGATCAGACTCATCGTCGTTCATCATTTAAACCTCCACGGCGATAGTTGGCAAGCTTTTCTCTCTCGGAATGGTTTTGTTGATTCAGAGTTTGTCCAAATCGATAAGTCTGTGGTCAGTGAGACTAAGGTCGGGCCACCTGTGCACTTTCATGCCCTTCTACCTTCTCCCAAACCCTCGGTCAACCCTGATATCGACCTACCCGACGTTATAACAGACAAGGTTGAGGCTGGAAAAAAGCCTGTGAGCAAGAAGGTCAAGGGTAACCCTACTGTCAACGGAAAAGGTAAAAATAATGCTCGACTTATATCGAGACTTGCCCGAAATAAACCTAAGCCAAAGGCTGAGCAGAAGCCCATAGTCCTCAGTGAAGACTCAGACTCAGATATCGAGCGCTTCCTGGCTAGTGAGTACCCTTATTCCCAAGGTCTATGCTCCGAGCCACCCTATGATTTTGTCTCTAATTTTCCCTCGTGCTTAAAGAACAATCCTTGTTACCTAGGGATCAAGCTACCTAATGAAACCCTTGGTGATTTAACCAAACCCTCACCTACAATTTCGAATCTCGGGCAGTCGTCATGCAACCAATGTAATGTGTGGTTGGAACGCTACTATACCGACGTTCCCTTATTACAGTCCAAAATCAAATCATTGGAAAACCAAGTTACAGTGTTGACAAGCCAAAGGGACAAGCTTCAATCTAATGACAAGAAGCAGCAAACTACTGGGTCCATCGTATTTAGGAATGTCAAATCGGCTACAGCCTTCATCAATTCCAAACTATCATGACCAAGTTGTCTGCTCATTATCCAGGTATGAATTTCGATATCAATTCCGTTCTATGAATTGCTAGGATTAATATAATGAATTGAGTTTGGTTTTCAAATAGCCCTGTCCATTGTTCGAAATGACTCTATCATAGCCATATAAAAAACGGTTATGTTGTAGATCCTATACATTGTTTTTGTTTTGCTAAAATTAAATGAAGTTATGATTTGGTTACATGATTTCGTCGTGCCCTGTTTAGCAATTGATTGGTTTTCACTGGGTTTGATTCGTTTGTCTGTTGGTTTGAGTTAACGAAATCAATGGTTTTTGCTTTCGCTTGGATTTTGTTTGTATCTAACCTGAACAGGAGAATTTTACGCTAAAATTAGAACACGGTTATGTTTTGACTTAACATGATGTTGTTATCATTAGAAATCAACGGCTCTGATTTAGTTCTTGTGATTTGATTGTTGAGACGATTTCATAGGATTGAATTGGCTTGATAAATATGATGTAGTCTATTAAATTGGAAAAATGACTTTGTTTTGTCAACATTTTCATTTGGATTTGGATTATATTTGACCTGTGCAAAAGATCTCTTCGCCGAAATCATGGAACTATGTTGATTCATAACGACTATGTCAAACTCAAACTGTTCGATTCACTCTTGTTTTGATTGGATTGTTGTGTATATTGAGTTAGAATGATTGTTTTTATGAGTTGGATTCGTATCGAAAATAGGCTTGATGTTGCTCTATTGATTTTCATTTTCAAAACGAGTTTGTTAAACTCAGATCGACATATGTTATTTATGTTGAATTCGTATGAGAAAATTTCGTTAATAGTTCATTTTGAAATGAATTCAAGTAACAATTTCGTTGAATGTCAATCGATTTTGTCTTTCCCCAATTGGCAGTAACAAACGATTGGATGAGTCCCACAATCCCTGTTATCAACCGATTAGTTCCATTATGATTTCGTTTGTGATAATTTACCTACCAATTTTGATTTGATTCGCTAATAACATGGATCGTTTGTTATGTTTAATATAGTGCGATTAATTTGAGGAAACGATCCTGTTAATTTGGTTTGGATTCGAAGTGATCTTTTGGATAGCCGAAGAACCTTTTGTGTTGATTTCAATTGGTCTATGGATTGATTTCATTACTTTCGGTTATCCAATATGATTCTGTATACCCAAATTGGTGATAACATATGGAACATAGTACATGCATCTCTGTAGTCATTTGATTGATCTTAGTCTTGTTTGATCTTAAATTAGTATAACAATTTGGATTTGAATGATTCGTTTGTTTTTCAAACAACAATTAGATACTTGTTTAATAGTTTGAATTTAATTCTTTAAAATTCGAATTGATTTTAATACGATTCTGTGTTTTATTTAGACCAGCTACAGAATCGTAAGATTCTGTAGCTAGTATTTAGAATTAGATTTTTATCATTTTCATTAGCAAAATATCCTCTTAACTTGTCCATTTTTTACCTCTTTCAGGTACATTCGAATTGCATTGGACATGCTGGACAGTCTAGGAGATATTTGTGTGATATAGTTTTTATTTTAGGATGTTAGTTTAGTCAAACTTGGGATATCATCCCAGATTTTTTGTAAACAGTTTTGATAACGTCCATAGGGATGTTTTATCCTGTGAGAGGTCTTTAAATACTTGTTATTTTTTGTAATAATGGGAATCCTCACTTGTGGGTGAACCAGGCTATGGATTTATGATACAAACTGAGACGAGAGTTGATGTCTTGTAACAGCTTTCGCTTTCAATATATCAAACTTTTGTTTCAAGTTTTATACATGTCAGTTTGCAGTTGATTATAGATTACTTTAGCTATCATAATCTATTGCAGGATGATATGATTTGATTAATATGCTATCCATATCTGATCTCTTTCATTATTTTTAAAATTACAACAATTACTTGGTTTCAGTTAATGAATCACATATTTCTCTTCTTTGTTAATTGAATCATTTTGTATAGATCTTTGCATACAGATTTATCTAACTGTGAAGATTTATAAATCATAAGATTGTTGTAATTTTTATGTTTTGTTTGTCCTGTAATTATATTTGAAGAGCACAGCTGCTTCTAGTTTATGAGAATCTCTTGGAGAATCCAGTGCGGGTTTCCTCCCTCCGATTAGCTAAGACAATCATCATACACAGGACAAACCTGGAGCGTTTCTTCAGGTTAGTTTGTTATTTATTTGATAGTTAATTTGTTAGTATAATTTAAGTAAGTTTAGTTAGATATATGTGTAGTTTATATTTGTAGTTAGAGTTAGTATATTAGTTGTTTAGTTTAGGTATTTTTTATTTTATTTATTTTTCATAAAATCGTAAAAATCAAAAAACAATAGCTCTCCCTGTCTTAGGACAGAATACAAATGAGTTTTTCAGGTTTCCACTCAAATCTGTAAATTGTAAATATTGTACATTTGTGAACAAGATTCATTTCTGTTAGTAGTTAGATATTTAATTTCTTAGAGTTAGCATAGTATTAGATAGTAGATTGTATATATAATAGTTAGATTTGTTTAGTTTGTTTTAATAGTTATTTGTAGTTATATTAGTTAATTTAGAGTAGTTTTCTTTTCTTTTCTTAGGACTTAGATCGTCTAACGGAGCCGCTAAACCCATCAGGGTGGT
Source organism: Picea engelmannii (assembly GCA_009831015.1). Taxonomy (NCBI): domain Eukaryota; kingdom Viridiplantae; phylum Streptophyta; class Pinopsida; order Pinales; family Pinaceae; genus Picea; species Picea engelmannii. The sequence goes on from ML795951.1 coordinate 149,388, forward strand.
TCATCCCAAACAGCTTGGGTTATTTAGACAACCCCGAACCGGTTCCACTCTCCCAGTTGATGGACGGACAATTTCGCCCGTCAACAAATGGCGCTAGAAGGAGGGCATGAAATTAATTAATGGCACGAGCCGGTCACAAGACTCCTCCACCACCTAATCGCTCACCTATAGTGACTAGAAGTCGTTCGAACGATAATATTCCCCCTCAAACAACAACCACTTCAACTGATGATCCACAGATCACAGTTGAGCCAGTAACCCGTAATCCTACAGGTGGTGGCATACACGAGATTGTCCGTCAATCTCTTATAAGAACTCATAGTGCCTTAGCCCATTTGAGGCAACCAAACTGTCCGTTGGACCAACCTTTGGATTTCTTTGATATTAGAGAAGAATTAGGAGGCACTAATCTCACTGTGAATCCTACAGATCCAACCCTAAATCCTGCTGCAGGAGGATCTGGAATACCTCCTTCACCACCTCCATCTTCTCCTTCCTCTTCTGGAGGAGATTCCTCTGACGAAGGCAATTCCCCTTCTCAGCCTTCCACACCCACTACACCAATGGTAAACCGGAAAAACCCTGCTAGACCTTAGCTCGACCAGGATGCAGTAGCTATACCTGGAGCTCAACATCCTTTACCGAAACATCTGGAGAAATGGCTTCCCAAGTTTGACCCTGACACAAAACAGATCGCTGAACATCACATTAAAAAGTTTATGTTAGCCATAAGACTCCGCAATGTCGAGCATGAAGACGTTGTCTGTAGGTTGTTCACCTATACTTTCGAGGGCAATGCATCTACATGGTACTTTGCCCAGCAACCCCATACCATCATGTCTTGGGAAAAGTTTGAGTCATGCTTTTTGGAAAAGTTCGGAGACGGTAAGCCTTCGGAAGTCCTAGTCATGGACCTTTCTAGCTTAAGAATGAACCCAAAAGAAAAAGTTAAAGACTTTAATCAAATATTCTTAACACTTAAAAACCGAATCCCTGTTGATTCCATGCCCACCGAGAATCTTATAATAGCATACTACACTAAAGATTTGCATCAAAGTATAACTATTTGGGTTAAATGATCTAAGAAAACCACGTTGTTAGAAGCCTTCGAAAAGGCCAGCCAGATTGAAAAAGACATACTTAGTCTTAAAGACTTTACTAGCAATCAAACAAAGACTAGTTCTTCTTCCAAAAAGAAGATCGAAATCCTCCCCAGACCTACTCAAAGTAAAACACAACCTGAAAGATCGGATTCAGAAAACTTAACTAAAGTTGTTCAAAAACTGTCAAATCAAGTTATAGACTTAAAGAGGAAGACCGAAGAAGCTTCTTCGAGCAAAGGGCCTTACAAACCCCCGTTCTGAAAGCCTTTTCCCACCAACCGACCTAATCCAACCACCGAAGGACTTAATCTAGAAAGTCTGCAATGCGCCCTTCAAACAATTCTAGAAGCCCAAGATAACTTGATGCCTCCTAAGATTCCTGAGGAGGTAGTTGAACAAGAGACAGTTCAAGAAGAGGAGTCTTCTCCAAACATTTTTGGACAATTCTCGGATAGCATCTTTCAAGCTAACTTCGAGACAGTTCATCCTTATAATACCAGGAGTAAGACATCCAACAAACCTTCTGCCGAAAACACTACAACTTTGCCTCCAAAACAATCTAAACCGGCTGAGACTAAACAGAGTAATGTGAACCCCAAATTAGATTATGATTTAGTTGAAGATCTTAAAAATTTGAGAGCTAACATTTATGTTTATGAGTTATTGAAATTTCCATTTCTGCTACAAAAAATGTTACAGAATATCTCAGAGAATGGAAAAAATGGTAATTCAAGTGGTAACAAGGTTGTGCAGAACAAAGTTCCTCGAAAGACTTCCACTAAAAACCATCCTGATCCTCAAGATAAAGGAAGCCTTCCTGTAAGTAATGTAAATAATGTAGATAAAGTATCTTTAGAAACTGCGAGTAAAAAGCCACAAACTACTACCCTTAGTATTCGCAAAAATGTACCTCCATTTTTGTTAACTTTGGAAATCTTTAATAGAAACGTGCACAATTGTATGGTAGACTCAGGAGCATCATCCAATGTGATGCCATGGTCTGTTTGCCAGAAGATTAATGCTGAAGTTGAACCCTCCACCTTAAAAATCATACAACTTGATCGGACCAATGTTAAAGTTATAGGCGAACTAAAGAATGTGCTTATAAGATTATCGTCTAACCCCAAGGTTCATCAAGTCATTGATATTATTGTTGTGGATATTCTAGAAGTGTATGGTCTGTTTTTAAGCAGGGACTGGTCGGAGCAGCTACATGGTTATTTCACGACAGATTGGTCTCATCTATGGCTTCCAGAGAACGACAAACCCAACAAGATAAAGGTAAATCGTGAATGCTACCTTAAGTTCACAGTCACAGATTTGAACGATCCCAACAGACCATTTACACCTTCTGCTGATTCACTCAAAGTACAAGGGATGGACACCTTTTTCGGCAATTTCATGGTCGAGGCTTCAGCTATCACCAATCCAAAACAACAGTCCGAGATTGTAGCATATGTGCAGCCAACAACTTCTACGCAACGGTCTCATGTACCCAGTGAAAATCAAATTTGGTCTCTTTATTTTGACGGGTCAAAGTCCAAAGAAGGAGCCGGAGCATGTTGCGTTATTATCGATCCAGCAGGTAACAAAACATTGATTGCATGTAGGTTAGAATTTGAATGTACTAACAACACTGCAGAATATGAGGCTTTACTGCAAGGTCTTAGAAAAGCTTTAGATATGAACATTCAAAAATTGACCTTCTTTGGCGACTCCGAAATAGTGGTTAGACAGGTAAGAGATTTTATCCACTGTCTGTCTCCGCATCTAAAAAGCTACCAATATGAGGTATGGAATTTAATGAATAAATTTTTTGCTTTCAATATAAATTCTATTCCTAGATTGAATAACTCTGAACCAGATTTATTAGCTAATCTAGCTTCTAAACGCTTTCCTGCAGAAGGCTTGTCCCCAGACGCATTCTCCGTCGAGCTGTTGTTCAGGCCATCCATTCCAGACAACATAATGAACTGGAGAGTCTTTGACGATGATCAACATATTATTAAATTTCTACACATGGAAGAAACTTTTCAAGGCACGGTGATAGACGAACACACACATGACGACAATTTGTGCAATTTCACAGTAATACCAGATCCGAGAACTCCTGAATCTTCGTCGGATATGGTAAACTCGATCCCTAAATATGTAGTTAGATTAGAGAAGTTTTATGATCTTCAAGATAAATTCAAAAAATTAGTCAACTGTAAAACCAATAGTTCCTCATTATCATACGAAAAAGTGAACTTAGGAACTAAGGACAATCTGCAATGCATTAATCTAGGGGTAGGATGTTCTTAACAAGAAAAAAATGATTTTATTAAATTGTTCAAAGAATTTAAAGATGTCTTTGCATGGACATATGATGACCTTAAAAATTTCGACCCTAACATCATACAACATGTCATTCCTATGAAGCCCCAAACCTTACCCTTTCAACAAAAATTGAGAAAAATGCACCCTAAGCTCGAACCGACCGTTCAAAAAGAATTGAATAAACTCCTAAATGCTAAGATAATTTTTCCTGTTAGGCACACTCAATGGGTTTCTAGCCTTGTCCTAGTCCGGAAGAAAAGTGGGGAAATTCGACTCTGCGTCGATTTTCGAAACCTTAATAGAGCGTCTGATAAAGACAACTATCTTGTCCCACCCATGGAACAGATACTTCAACAGGTATCTGGTTTTGAGAGGCTATCCTTACTGGATGGTTTCTCGGGATACAACCAAGTCCTGATGTCTCCTCCAGACCAACTGAAAACAACCTTCCGTACCCTGTGGGGCACTTTTGCTTATCAAAAAATTCCCTTTGAATTGATTAATGTTGGTGCCACTTTTCAGAGAGCAATGGACATTGATTTTCGAGGATTAATAAATTAGTTCGTCGTAGTTTACTTAGATGATGTTACCGTTTTCTCTAAAAACAAAACTGATCATCTAGCTCACTTACGATCCGTTCTATAGCGATGTCGTAAATACGACATCTCCTTGAATCCTAAAAAATACATCTTTGCAGTAGAACAGGGTAAACTCTTGGGATTTATTGTGTCAAGTGAAGGGATGATTATCGACCCCGAAAGGACTCAAGTCATCATGAAACGTCCCCCTCCTACATACAAAAAAATATATGCAGTCTTTCTTAGGCCAGATTTACTTTGTGAGAAGATTTGTCCCCAGTTTCTCCGAGATGGTAAGACCTTTGCAGAACCTAATTAAGAAAGACACCCAATATCACTGGGGACCCCTAGAAAATCAATCTTTTAATGCAATAAATAAGGCCATAATAGACGCTTTGTCTCTCATGAGACCCGATTTTTCTGAAGACTTTACACTCTACAATTTTGCTTCTGACCGTTCCTATGTCACCATCCTAACCCAAAAGAATTTCGAAAACAATGAAGTACCCATTGCCTTTATGAGCTCTGCTTTCAAAGGCACTGAACTTAATTACCCAGTGGTAGATCGGAAAGCCTATGCTGTTTTCAAAGCAGTCAAGCACTTCTGGTCCTATCTTTTGAAGTCAAGGACGAAAGTCATTGTCCCCTACCCAGCCGCCAGGAACTTGTTAGTGTAGAAGGAAATAGGAGAAAAGAGGGCTAACTTGGTCACCACCTTGCAGGAGTATGACTTAGAAATCACCCCAACTCAGATAGTGAGAGGCCAAGGGTTATGCAAGTTAGTTGTTGATTCAGCAGCAGGACAGCAAGAAGAAAGCAACCAGTCAAACCTAGGACAACACGATCAAAATCTAATCTGTTGCGCACAAAACTCTGTCAGTCCTTCGTATGACGATATAAGATTCTGTCTTGAACATGGTTCAACCCCCCGTCACCTGGATCCCGCTAAAAGAAGAGCGTTGAGATTAAATTCTGCCTCCTTTCATCTGGTTAATGGTATCCTGTTTCGTCAAAATTTTGACGACGTACTGATGCGCTGTCTTGAAAAAGAGGAATCAGAAAAGGTCTTGCTAGAGTTGCATGTAGGAGAAGTTGGTGGTTATTTTGGTGGTGACACCACTGCCCATAAGGTTTTAAGAGCCAGTTATTACTGGCCCATGCTTTTTAGAGATGCCCATGCTTTGTGTCGTAAGTGTATTATTTTTCAAAAAGCATCAGGGCGGTTACAAAAACCAACCTTTCCTTTGCAACCTGTTTCAATAGACTCTCCTTTTCAGTAGTGGGGACTTGATATCATAGGTCCAATCAACCCCTCATCCTCACAACAACACAAGTTTATTGTGACTACCACAGATTACTTTACCCGATGGTCTGAAGCTGCTGCGTTAAGAACCGTCAACACCAGTCAGGTAATTGCCTTTCTAAATTCGAATATTATCACTCGTTTTGGTATCCCTGACTGTTTAGTATTTGATAACGCTTCTTACTTTTCCTCTCTTGATATGAGCGAGTTCTCTTTGGAAAAAGGAATCAAACTAAAATATTCTGCTAGCTATTACCCCCAGGGAAATAGATTGGCAGAATCAACAAACAAGAACTTGATTAAAATCATCAAGAGAACGGTGGTTGAAAATCACAAAAATTGGCACAATGCACTGTTAAACGCGTTGTGGGATGATAGGGTAACACCAAAAGATGTTGTAGGTAACTCCCCCTTTTTTCTCGTTTATGGAAGAGAAGCAATTCTGCCACCTCACATTCTTCTTCCTTCACTACAGTTGTCGCAGAAAATCCAAGAAGAAGATTGTCCCCCTTTGGAAAACCGGATTAACACTTTGATGAATCTAGAAGAGGTAAGAGCCCAAGCTAAATGTAAGTTAGATCAGCATCAACTATTGCTTAAAAGTTGGTTCGATTCTAACTCTGCTTCTGATAGGAATTTTGAAGTAGGTGACCTCATCCTGAAATGGGACAAACCACATGAGGGAAAGGGAGAGCACACGAAATTTCAAAACTTGTGGCTTGGACCGTTTTTAATTGCTGAAAAGTTAGGTCCCAGTTCTTTTCGTTTGCAAAATCTAGAAGGACAGCCTGACACCTATCCGGTGAATGGCCAAGCCCTGAAAAGATACTTTGCTTGACAACAACCCTTGTATACTATGTACATATTTTGCTTTTGTTTGTTTTTTTCGTTTTCTTTTTGTTTTTTATTTCCCCTTTGAGTTTATCAGTTTGTGTTTTTGGAGATACACATACCTGTATACTGAGCTATTCAGATAAAGAAAACAGAAAATTCCTTCGCTGAAATAACTGTTGAGAGAATTGTATAAACATTGATTGTATATTTCTGAAATTTATATCTGTGTTGGCAAAAAGTCTGTTATTTGAAAGAAGTTGATTGATTTCGATCTCTGAGTAAATCCTGTCATGATCATCTATTATATTTTTACACTATCCCTTTTCCTTAAGGGAATGAATTAGAAGATGTCTCCCTGCCTTAGGAAGTTGGTTTTGTAAATGAACCATCTCTGGATCTTAATAAAGGACAGTTCTAAAAATTCTGATGAGGTTTGAAAAAAATATGTTAAAATATCATGATTTTCAGCATCACCCCGCTCAACTATATGTCTTTGAAGAAGAAAAAACAAAATAAATTATTAATAGAGTTGTGGGAAGTGCTTGTAAACCCGCCGGGATGCTAAACAGGTCTGCTAGCAGCAGTTAAATGCATGCATGATGCCAATATAACTTCGTCGGGGTACTGAACAGGCCTGCTGGCAGCAAAGCAATGTCGGGTATATGAAAATTTACAAATAAGAAACCTCCTAATGTCCTTTATTCTGATCTAGAACTTCTTGGCAGGATACAGATGTTAGAGTGGGTTAAATGTCAACCCTGGCGAGGCTATGGATGCCTGCTGGAAGCAGTGGCTCTATCAACAATATTGGAGATTTTATCTTTAATATCGTGACTTGCTAGTCTTAGAACTGTTATCAGTTTTCATCTTTTAAAACACTGCTGAAATAGTTGGTTAATGATGATGTTTATATGATTTTCTGGTTGTTATTTTTGAGTTGGAATTATCTTCGCTATCCTAATCTGAATTTGTTCTTTTGGAAGAGATAACTGCTTCTACCAGTGTGTCGCCATTGTTGGCAGCCAATTCACATTTTTCTACTGTCTTATAAGCTGCCTACGCCAGTGTTTTTCAAACCTTAATTTTTTGTCGCAATCCTTGAATAAAACAACACTTTTATTTTTGCGCTATTTACACACTTACTTTTATTCTTGTTTTCACGACTGCAAGCGTGAAAACTTTGTTTTCGAAGTCACATTAAAATCTTCACTGAATTGTCGTTATCATTCTTGTCGATATGCCCATTGCGTTTACATTTTACTTATCATTATGCAGTTGGAAAAACCTTTTGATCTATACTCATTTGACATTCTTTGATTGATTATGTAATTTTGTTTCATGAGTGATTGAGGTTGTGATGCATTGACGATTGGATTTACATGTTATTTGATCAATTCACTTGGCACATTAGCTTCATAAAAGCACACAGGTGTTATGGTTAAACCCTTGATATATATCATTTAATATGACACCTAGTTCGTGTTATCAAAACCTTTGGCATTAACTTGGTATTGGTTTCGATTTGTGTGTTTGGTTTTAAAACTATGGCATAACTTTTGATCGCGCGAATGTTTAAACCACTTACCATTGATTTCATTGGTTGATTGATTGGCATAATCATTAACCTATACAATAATGGGTTGAATAGCTATTTGCGCCGACGGTTGTACTGTAGATATGAATCTCGTGCATGTATGAACCAGCTCCACCACCTTCGTACGATATGTCATTAATGTTTACCCCTATCCCTGTTTCACCTCTGCTAGCATCGGGTAAACCATTGAGCGTTCTTCCCCTACGTAGGCTGCGTTCAAAACCTGGCTCATTCACATCACTTACCGTGTGCTCTTCTCCATGGCACCGGTGGTGCGAATTGAGCCGAACGGTAATCAAGCCTTGCTATTGTTCGATAATGCTCGAAAATATTTACAAGATAATGGTTGGCTCACATTTGTGCAGAGGTTCGAGGGTTTCAATTTTTTTGTTGCGCAACAATTCGCCCTTACCTTTGATGGATGTAGGGCCAAAATAGGTGACATTCAACTTGAAATCAGTGAAGAGTTCATCAGCTCTGCCACAGGATTAGAAGCCATGGGCCAGGGATGGTTTAAAAACTCTAAACTTGAGGAGGTGCCATGGCCATTACTATTCGTCTCACGAAAGGTCACATCCTGTGACAAAGGTATGCCTATTTCCACGCTTAAACCTAGGTGGCATGATCTTTTGATAGTGGTTAAACAATTTGTGACCTGTGAGGGTCGGTATGGATTGGTTTTTCTTTATCACCTTCAACTGTTAATTAATTTCATGGGTTATCCATTGAACATGCCATTTTATTTCCAGTGTAGTCTTTATAAAATGGCTAAGAGGTTTAAACCAGAGAAGGCCGATAGTAGCTTGTTTCACCATGGCCTGATCAAACTCTTCGTCGTTCATCATTTAAACCTCCACGGTGATAGTTGGCAAGATTTTCTCTCTCGGAATGGTTTTGTTGATTCAGAGTCTGTCCAAATCGATAATTCTGTGGTCAGTGAGACTAAGGTCGGGCCACCTATGACCTTTCATTCCCTTCTACCTTCTCCCAAACCCTCGGTCAGCCCTGATATCGACCTACCCGACGTTATAGCAGACAAGGTTGAGGCTGTAAAAAAGCCTGTGAGAAAGAAGGTCAAGGGTAACCCTACTGTCGACGGAAAAGGTAAAAAGAATGCTCAACTTATATCGAGACTTGCCTGAAATAAACCTAAGCCAAAGGCTGAGAAGAAGCCAATAGTCCTCAGTGAAGACTCAAACTCAGATATCGAGCGCTTCCTGGCTAGTGAGTACCCTTATTCCCAAGGTCTATGCTCCGAGCCACCCTATGATTTTGTTTCTAATTTTCCCTCGTGCTTAAAGAAAAATCCTAGTTACCCAGGGATAAAGCTACCTAATGAAACCCTCGGTGATTTAACCAAACCCTCACCTACAATTTCGAAGCTCGGGCAGTCGTCATGCAACCAATGTAATGTGTGGTTGGAACGTTACTATACCGATGTTCCCTTATTACAGTACAAAATCAAATCGTTGGAAAACCAAGTTACAGTGTTGACAAGCCAAAGGGACAATCTTCAAGCTAATGACAAGAAGCAGCAAACTATTGGGTCCATCGTATTTAGGAATGTCAAATCGGCTACAGCCTTCATCAATTCCAAACTATCATGACCAAGTTGTCTGCTCATTATCCAGGTATGAATTTCAATATCAATTCCGTTCTATGAATTGCTAGGATTAATATAATGAATTGACTTTGGTTTTCAAATAGCCTGTCCATTGTTCGAAATGACTCTATCATAGCCATATAAAAAATGGTTATGTTGTAGATCCTATACATTGTTTTTGTTTTGCTAAAATTAAATGAAGTTATGATTTGGTCATGCCCAGTTTAGCAATTGATTGGTTTTCACTGGGTTTGATTCGTTTGTCTGTTGGTTTGAGTTAATGAAATCAATGGTTTTTGCTTTCGGTTGGATTTTGTTTGTATCTAACCTGAACAAGAGATTTTTACGCTAAAATTAGAACACGGTTATGTTTTGACTTAACATGATGTTGTTGTCATTGGATATCAACGGCTCTGATTTAGTTCTTGTGATTTGATTGTTGAGACGATTTCATAGGATTGAATTGGCTTGATAAATATGATGTAGTCTATTAAATTGGAAAAACGACTATGTTTTGTCAACATTTTCATTTGGATTTGGATTATATCTGACCTGTGCAAAAGATCTCTTTGTCGAAATCATGGAACTGTGTTGATTCATAACGACTATGTCAAATTCAAACTGTTCGATTCGCTCTTGTTTTGATTGGATTGCTACGTATCTTGAGTTAGCATGATTGTTTTTATGAGTTGGATTTGTATCGAAAATAGGCTTGATGTTGCTCTGTTGATTTTCATTTTCAAAACGAGTTTGTTAAACTCAGATCGACATATGTTATTTTTGTTGAATTCGTATGAGAAAATTTCGTTAATAGTTCGTTTTGAAATGAATTCAAGTAACAATTTCGTTGAATGTCAATTGATTTTGTCTTTCCCCAATTGGCAGTAACAAACCATGGCACCGGTGGTGCGAATTGAGCTGAACAGTAATCAAGCACTGCTACTGTTCGATAATGCCTGGAAAGATTTACAAGATAATGGTTGGCTCACATTTGTGCAGAGGTTCGAGGGTTTCAATTTGTTTGTTGCATAGCAATTCACCCTTACCTTTGATGGATGTAGGGCCAAAATAGGTGACATTCAGCTAGAAATTAGTGAAGAGTTCATCAGCTCTGCCACAAGATTAGCAGCCACGGGCCAACGATGGTTTTAAAACTCTAAAGTTGAGGAGGTGTCATGGACATTACTGTTCGTCTCACGAAAGGTCACATCCTGTGACAGAGGTATGCCTATTTCCATGCTTAAACCTAGGTGGCATGATCTTTTGATAGTGGTTAAACAATTTGTGACCTGTGAGGGTCGGTATGGATTGGTTTTTCTTTATCACTTTCGACTGTTAATGAATTTCATGGGTTATCCATTGAACATGACATTTTATTTCCAGCGTAGTCTTTATAAAATGGCTAAGAGGTTTAAACGAGAGAAGGCCGATAGTAGCTTGTTTCACCATGGCCTGATCAGACTCATCATCGTTCATCATTTAAACCTCCACGGTGATAGTTGGCAAGCTTTTCTCTCTCAGAATGGTTTTGTTGATTTAGAGTCTGTCCAAATCGATAATTCTGTGGTCAATGAGACTAAGGTCGGGCCAACTGTGCCCTTTCATGCCCTTCTACCTTCTCTCAAACCCTCGGTCAACCCTGATATCGACCTACTCGACGTTATAACAGACAAGGTTGACGCTGTAAAAAAGCATGTGAGCAAGAAGGTCAAGGGTAACCCTACTGTCGATGGAAAAGGTAAAAAGAATGCTCGACTTATATCAAGACTTTCCTGGAATAAACCTAAGCCAAAGGCTGAGCAGAATCCCATACTCCTCAGTGAATACTCAGACTCAGATATCGAGCGCTTCCTGGCTAGTGAGTACCCTTATTCCCAAGGTTTGTGCTCCGAGCCACCCTATGATTTTGTTTCTAATTTTCCCCCATGCTTAAAGAACAATCCTAGTTACCCAGGGATGAAACCCTCGGTGATTTAACCAAACCCTCACCTACAATTTAGAAGCTCGGGCAGTCATTGTGCAACCAATGTAATGTGTGGTTGGAACGCTACTATACCGACGTTCCCTTATTACAATCCAAAATCAAATCGTTGGAAAACCAAGTTACAGTGTTGACAAGCCAAAGGGACAAGCTTCAAGCTAATGACAAGAAGCAACAAACTAATAGGTCCATCGTATTTAGGAATGTCGAATCAACTACATCCTTCGTCAATTCCAAACTATCATGACCAAGTTGTCTGCTCATTATCCATGTATGAATTTCGATATCAATTCTGTTTTATGAATTGCTAGGATTGATATAATGAATTGAGTTTGGTTTTCAAATAGCCCTGTCCATTGTTCGAAATGACTCTGTCATAGCCATATCAAAAATGATTATGTTGTAGATCCTATACATTGTTTTCGTTTTGCTAAAATTAAATGAAGTTATGATTTGGTTACACGATTTGGTCGTGCCCAGTTTAGCAATTGATTGGTTTTCACTGGGTTTGATTTGTTTGTCTGTTGGTTTGAGTTAACGAAATCAATGGTTTTTTCTTTCGCTTGGATTTTGTTTGTATCTAACCTGAACAGGAGATTTTTACGCTAAAATTAGAACACGGTTTTGTTTTGATTTAACATGATGTTGTTGTCATTGGATATCAACAGCTCTGATTTAGTTCTTGTGATTTGATTGTTGAGACGATTTCATAGGATTGAATTGGCTTGATAAATATGATGTAGTCTATTAAATTGGAAAAACAACTCTGTTTTGTCAACATTTTCGTTTGGATTTGGATTATATCTGACCTGTGCAAAAGATCTCTTCGTCAAAATCATGGAACTGTTTTGATTCATAACGACTATGTCAAACTCAAACTGTTTGATTCACTCTTGTTTTGATTGGATTTTTGCGTATCTTGAGTTAGCACGATTATTTTTATGAGTTGGATTCATATCGAAAATAGGCTTGATGTTGCTCTGTTGATTTTCATTTTCAAAACGATTTTGTTAAACTCAGATCGACATATGTTATTTCTGTTGAATTCGTATGAGAAAATTCGGTTAATAGTTCGTTTTGAAATGAATTCAAGTAACGATTTCATTGAATGTCAATCGATTGTGTCTGTCCCCAATTGGCAATAACAAATGATTGGACGAGTCCCACAGACCCTGTTATCAACCGATTAGTTCCATTATGATTTCATTTGTGATAATTTACCTACCAGTTTTGATTTGATTCGCTAATAGCATGGATCGTTTGTTATGTTTAATATAGTGCAATTAATTTGAGGAAACGATCCTGTTAATTTGGTTTGGATTCGAAGTGATCTTGTGGATAGCCAAAGCAACCTTTTGTGTTGATTTCAATTGGTCTATGGATTGATTTCATTACTGTCGGTTATCCAATATGATTCTTTATACCCAAATTGGTGATAACATATGGAACAGAGTACATGCATCTCTGTAGTCATTTGATTGATCTTAGTCTTGTTTGATATTAAATTAGTATAACAATTTCGATTTGAATGATTCGTTTGTTTTTCAAACAACAATTAGATACTTGTTTAATAGTTTGAATTTAATTCTATAAAATTCGAATTGATTTTAATACGATTTTGTGTTTGATTTAGACCAGCTACAGAATCATAAGATTCTGTAGCTAGTCTTTAGAATTAGATTTTTATCATTTTCATTAGCAAAATATCCTCTTAACTTGTCCATTTTTGACCTTTTTCAGGTACATTCGAATTGCATTGGGCATGCTGGACAGTCTAGGAGATATTTGTGTGATATAGTTTTTATTTTAGGATGTTAGTTTAGTCAAACTTGGGATATCATCCCAGATTTTCTATAAACAGTTTTGATAACTTCCACAGGGATGTTTTACCCTGTGAGAGGTCTTTAAATACTTATTATTTTTTGTAATAAGGGGAATCCTCACTTGTGGGAGAACCAGGCTATGGATTTATGATACAAACTGAGACGAGAGTTGATGTCTTGTAACAGCTTTCGCTTTCAATATATCAAACTTTTGTTTCAAGTTTTATATATGTCAGTTTGCAGTTGATTATAGACTACTTTAGCTATCATAATCTGTTGCAGGATGATATGATTTGATTAATATGCTATCCATATCTGATCTCTTTCATTATTTTTAAAAGTACAACAATTACTTGGTTCCAGTTAATGAATCACAGATTTCTCTTCTTCGTTAATTGAATCATTTTGTATAGATCTTTGCATATAGATTTATCTAACTGTGAAGATTTATAAATCATAAGATTGTTGTAATTTTTATGATTTGTTTGTCCTGTAATTATATTTGAAGAGCACAATTGCTTCTAGTTTACGAGAATCTCTTGGAGAATCTGGTGTGGGTTTCCTCCCTCCGATCAGCTAAGACAATCATCATACACAGGACAAACCTGGAGCGTTTCTTCAGGTTGGTTTGTTATTTATTTGATAGTTAATTTGTTAGTATAATTTAAGTAAGTTTAGTTAGATATATGTGTAGTTTATATTTGTAGTTAGAGTTAGTATATTAGTTGTTTAGTTTAGGTAGTTTTTATTTTATTTCTTTTTCATAAAATCGTAAAAATAAAAAAACAATAGCTCTCCTTGTCTTAGGACAGAATACAAATGAGTTTTTCAGGTTTCCACTCAAATCTGTAAATTGTAAATATTGTACATTTGTGAATAAGATTCATTTATGTTAGTAGTTAGATATTTAATTTCTTAGAGTTAGCATAGTATTAGATAGTAGATTGTATATATAATAGTTAGATTTGTTTAGTTTGTTTTAATAGTTATTTGTAGTTAAATTAGTTAATTTAGAGTAGTTTTCTTTTGTTTTCTTAGGACTTAGATCGGCTAACGGAGCCACTAAACCCGTCAGGGTGGTTCATCGCAAACGGATTGGGTTATTTAGACAACCCCGGACCGGTTCCACTCTCCTAGTTGACGAACGGACAATTTCGCCCGTCAACACCACGCCATTTTCCTTTTGAGTAACAACAACCATAAAATAAAGCGCTTATAAAAATTGATTAGACATTTTTATCTTCTCTGGTAGAAAACCTACATTAGGTTAGTCGTAGGGCTTTGGAATAGGTGTGAAAGATAACTTTCTAAAGCTGCAAACAAACATAGTATCTTGTGATAGGGAGAGTTAAATCCACTTATTGCATTTTGTCCTGGGAAGTCCTTCTAACGCAAGGGTCAATCATGAGGTCGCATTGAGACTGGCAGAGTTACTCACCCTGCTTTGTTGGTCTTGGTGTAGAGGTTGCACATATTATGGGGGTCGCTTGAGAGGTATACCCACAATGATGAGTGGAAGTCTTTCAAGTTGATTTTGGGCTATATACCCTGCCCTTGCGTGTGGATCGGACTGTCGACTGTCCCCCCAGGATTTATTGTTGTCAGTGGTAACCTTAGTGGCCTATCTCTTTAGGGTCTTTACACAAGGTGACTGTGGAGGGGCAAGTCTTCACGGTACCTGGAATCGACGTTGGCCAAACTCACTCGGGCTCCTTGGAGGGTATACCCATGATTATGTGTGGGAGCTTGCACCAGGGTGTAAGTCCGTTAAGCAGGTCGTCAACGTAACTTTTCCACCCACTCTATCTCATCCCCTTCTTACTTTGTTCCAGCAACGTTGGATTTCATCACCAACTAGTGTGCTCATCGTGAGAAGGTTTTGTTTGCTTGCTTGCTTACTAGATTTTTAGGGTGTGTTGTTTGTTTACCTTAGAGGACTCTAGATTGGATTTTTATTTAATGGCGTCAATTCCTGGAATGACCACTGAAGGAACCCCTGCTCCAGGGGAACCTTTTGTTTTTCCTTCTTATGGAAACATTGGTCCTCCTCACATCGCTACTTTGAGCCTTCCAGGTCTCACTATTGGATTACCGGTATGGTTGTTTTCCACT
>ML795951.1:164687-184443 GCA_009831015.1 Picea engelmannii
TTTTTCCTTCTTATGGAAACATTGGTCCTCCTCACATCGCTACTTTGAGCCTTCCAGGTCTCACTATTGGATTACCGGTATGGTTGTTTTCCACTCAGGTAATCCCGAATGCAGTTAGTGCTTCAGTCACAAGCACTTCCCCCAAGAGAATCAAACTCATGTTGATACTTCACCTTCTTTACCAATAAGGTATTATTCGCCTTCTTCGCTTGCAATGTCGCCTTCTGTTTCATCTTCTTCGTCAGGTGAAAGTTCTGAAGCTAGTAACCTGATGAATAAGAAGAAGAAGAAAAGAAATATTAAGAAGAATAAAGTTAAGCAAGGGTCAAAACCTCTAACCACTGTCAAACATGTTGGAAAAAAACCAGTTACTGTTACTCATGCTGGGAGTGTTGATGATGTCAAGATCACCCAAACAACCCGTAAGCCCAAGTACCCTTGCAGGCTTTGTAAGGGTAGCCATCTTCTTAAGGATTGCCTTGGTCTATCCAAGGTTATAGAAGTATGGTCTACACACCCTGACCAACCCATGTCATCAGTCTCTGAACAACATACTGATGACCTCCAGTCAACTAGTCATGATACAGTTGGGAAGAAGAAAAGTAGAGTCAAGTTCCCGTGTATGTTATGCAAAGGGATTTATCTCACTCACCTTTATTCTCGAATGGATGAAGCCTCAAAATTACTGGAAGACATGACTGTTTCACAGCCTCAACTTCCAGCTGCTTACCATAATATTTCTCTCAACCCACCTGTAATTGATGGAATGATCACTCCGGTCCCTTCACTGGTCAATCTGGTTGATCATGTCGTCAATCTGGTCACGTCCTTGGTTGAACCAGTTGACAAAGTGGTTGATCCTATACCATCCTTGGTCAACCCCACTCTCCCATTAGAGAGTGACACCCAAGCGGTCGATCTGTTTCCACCTGTCGACCCCATTCTCCCCTTAGAGAATGAAACTCAAGTGGTCGATTTGATCTCTCCATTGGTCAATCCTACTCTCCCACTAGAGAGTAAACCTGATACTACCCACATTTTTCTCGTTGATACAGAATCTCCCATGCTGAGGGGTATTCCTCCTTCTCCCATGGAACCCCCTCCAAGTAATGAGGCCATCCGTTTTGATTGGGGTGTGCTAACTGGACCTCGTCTTCTCTCTCACATTCCTTTCCAGATTACAGTGAAGGTTTGTGGTCGGGACGTTCCTCAGACGTTGATAGATGAAGGTTCATGTATTAGTATTTTTTCCTCTATTGCTTGGAAAGCCTTGGGTTATCCTCCTCTTGCGACGGTTACACAAAATCTGTTAGATTTTAACAGAAGAACCAGTCAACCTTTAGGGACCTTTCCTCAGTTTCCTGTAACTTTGGAAGGGAAAACTGTCTTTATTGACGTCATGGTAGTCCAAGACCCCTTGGATTTCTCTTTACTCCTTGGGCGAGATTATGTCTATGCCATGAAAGCTATTGTGTCTACTCTTTTTCGTGTGATATCTTTCCCTCACGATGGACGGGTTGTGACTGTTGATCAACTTTCATTCATTGACCCCGCCTGGATTGCCTCCCTGAATGGTTCTTGTATGTAGACATTATCACCCTTGCCACAGGTCAATTATGTGGCGTTGTCGCCCATCGCTTCAACTTCTGATGACTGAGATCCAGTAGTTGACATGGTGATATCTTCAATAGGGTTGTTAGAATCTGATCTCTTTACTCCTGTCGCAACCCTCGACATGGTGTCCTTCCAGAGTGTGTTTCTTCCGTCAAATGAAGACCTCTTGGAAGCCATGACCGAGTTTTGTTCCTTGACATGGTGTCATTCCAAAGCATTGTCCTCTTGGAATCCATGATCAAGGAAACCACTTGAGGATATTTTTTGCATCTCTGTAACAACCTCGTTAAAAAATGAAACAGAGGATTTGAGGATAGTTTTTGTGTCTCTGAAGCAACCTCGTTAAAAAATGAAATAGAGGTCTTTGAGCATAGTTTTCTAATTTAAAGCTCGTTAAAAAATGAAACCACTTATGAGGATAGTTTTTTCATCTCTGTGGCAACCTTATTAAAATAAAGAAACAGAGGTTACGAGCATAGTTCTTGTTTCTATGTCAAGCTTGTTAAAAAATGAAATAGTTTTCCCCCTCTCTATTTGAGTCAAGTCCTTCGTCTAGTATTTGAAGCTTCCTTTCCTCCGCCTTTGTTGTTGGATGAAACTAAGCTTGGTGGGAAATACTCTCAGCCCCTGGACTTCATGTTGAAGTAGAGCCGCTAGCTTCTTAAGCTAGGGGCTAAGTACCAACCATCCATGTGTTATGTGTTGGGAAGTTTCAAGCATAGTTTTCTATGGTTCAAGCTTGTCTAAAAATGAAACCACTTACTCCAAGCATACTTTCCTCTGGTTCAATCTTGTGTAAAAATGAAACCGGGTCCAAGCATAGTTTTGTTTAGTTTTTAAGCTTGTGTAAAAATTAAAATCTATCCCAAGCATAGTTTTGTTTTGTTTTAAAGCTTGCGTAAAAATAAAAACAATCCTGAGCTTCGTCTTTGTTTTTTCTCATGCTCGTAAATCAATGAGAATGTAACCGAGTATACTTTTATCACTTTTTCGGACTCGTAAAGGTTATACGAAAAAGGAACCCCCTGGAGTCCTCTTTAAGCTCTTTTCAGACTCTCTAAACATGAAAAGATCGCCAAGCGACCTTGTTATTTTTACGCTTGATAAAGTATTTGAAGTAAGCGTCTTGTGAGCGATAATTTATCTCTTTTTCGGTCTCGTCCAGACTATTTTATGAAAAAGGAATTGAGAGAGTTCTCTTTTAAGTGTTTTTCCAAACTCTATAATCATGAAAAACCTTCGAGTTTTCTAGCTCTGGACTCGTTAAACAAACATTGCCAGACCCGTGATGGGACCGAACCACTCCTTCTTAGGGTTCGTTAAAAATACTCCGAGGGACTCATCCGAAGGATGAGCTTACATCAACAAGCACATGTTATCCTCCTCAATCTTGCGTAAAAATAAAGAGGTACTCGCCAGAAATGGTGGGGGAAAATTTGGGAAAAATATATGTTTTCATTTTCGTATTAATTGGCAGTAAGTGTCGCTCTTGAACATGACACCCCCTATTCATCATTTGAAGTCGGTTTCGGAAATCCATTTGTATCTCATTCGATCTACTACAAGGTCATTTCCTTTGTCGTCTTTGAGTCAATGCTGCCAAATCATTGGTCGTGTCGTTCATATGTTCAAGAGCAGTCCATCTGAAACCTATATTGAGTCGGCCATCTGCAGTTATCCATTCTCTCTATGTCGGCCTTCCCTGTGTGCAATCCAATTCACATCATAATCTGTTTCATCTTCAAAATCTGTTACTCATTTCGTTTCATTGATGGGGGATACATCAAGGCCCTCCTATGACGAGTTTTGTTCCGTCGACTTCAGCTCATTATCTGGAATCAAGACTTAGAAATTATTTGGTACCTTGGAGCTTGCATGCCTCAATGACAGGCTTCCTCGCTTTCGACAGTGGTTTTACATCATTGACCCCTGATCGGAAGATTCTATCGGATGTTCGACTTCAACTCATTCATTCACACTCGATGGATTGTACTAGGGTACCTTGGGAGTCATTGACATCAATGGTGATTTCCCTCACACTTGTTAATGGTTTCATCAATGACCGGTAATCAAGTGGTTTCTTCCATGTTCGACTTCAACATATGTAATCACATGGTTAGATTCTTACTTTGGGTGACGAGATCGAAGACCCTAGATATCATCTCTTTTGTCCAGGTTGCGATGGAGTATGTATAATTTGCGACACATAGATCCACTATGTATGTCTCGTGGCTATGTCATCTTGATTTGAAATTTCTCGCATAGATCCACAGTGTATTCCCGTGGCTATGCTATATTTTGACAGCATGGATCCACAGTGTATGATTGGTGTCCATGACTCATGTCTATATTATCACCAATCTATGATCTGAGTATGGGAATGCCTACCTCAGAATTGATATATATGATATTCTACAGATGCTTGGTTGTTTGCAGGTTTCCGATTAGGTGTGCTCCTGGTTCTCGACACACACATGCAACTTACAAAGTCTATCGGTTGTCACTGGTTCCAACCTCATACTTTGGGGGGAATTATGTTACCCATGATTTTGGTCATCATGATGATGTATTAATGATGGTGTACTCAGACTCTTCATAAGAACTTTCTCCTGATAAAAATTTATTTTCATCTCTTCCATAAAACTCATTTTTTGAAGATTGTTCGCAGGCTGCTAGTATATTTGCCTGCGAGAATGCCTAATTATCGCAAGCTGCCTTAAGCTAGGGTGCGAGAAGTTCACACTGTGTTGAATTTATAGGGTGCGAACTCTTCCTAAAGCAAGGAAAAAGATGAATTATCGATGCTTCTAGAAGGGAATCTTCTAGAAGGATGAGATGGCATTCGAATGGTTATCCTAGCACTAGATTCCCTGATATTTTGGGATCATTCTTATCCAAGTAACTAATAAATTCTCTCCTATATATTGAGGGAATTCTCATGGAAAAGGTTAAGCAAGATTCATTGGAGAATTGGTGAAAGAATTGTGTGAAGGACTGAAGCTACAACAGCTTGGAAACTCCAACAAATTTATCCAAAGGAGTTGATCTCCTTCATGCAAGTGAGCAAGTGTGTGTGTCGGAGCCAAGGGACATCGAAAGGAAGTTTGCAACATCAAGGCTCAGGTTGTAATATTTACTTTCCATTAATATGATACAGTAGCATGTCCCTTTCCCATAAAGCTATTTCCACTTTATTGTATAACTCCTTGATCATATACATAGATTGAATGTTGAATAGATTATGCTTTCTTCACTTTGGTTGGTTTTTGTTGTCTTGTCTTGGCTGCACGAGAGCACTGGAGCGAAGAAGGAGCAACAAAGACCATAGGAAGAAATAATAAGGTATGTTATTTGTTCTTGCCTCCTATTTAATTCAATGGTCAGAATCTAGGGAAAGAGTCATGTTCTGTCTTGCTTTGTTCTAGATCCAGGTGGATCTAGGGAGATCGGTTAGTGTTCGCACCTACAGATTTATCCTATAACAATACAGATAAGAAGTGGTGGTTCCATTAGAATTTCTGGTACCCAGTTTGTGTGTAGCAGCGATTACGAACATGACAGAACGAGGCATAGTGTAGGATAGACTAAATAAATTGATGATCATGGAGGAAGATCAGATCCTAGCAGGGTTCCACCAATAAGTTCAGAAAGTAAGGGACAAATCTTGGCATGAAAAACATATCAAGAAAAAAACCTTCAAGGCAGGAGACTTAGTGTTGATGTATGATAGTAAATCCATTCAACACCCATGAAAACTCAGAATGCACTCGTTAGGACCATATGAAGTAAAAACTTTCACAGTTGGGGGAGAAGTAAATTTGAAGGACTTAGGAGGCACATAACTCAGAGGGATAATCAATGGGAGCTAACTAGGACATTTGACCACCCGCAACTTGAAAGACATCGTGCAAAAAAAAAACAAAAAAAACTAGGAAGACAAGGCCAATGGTCAGTTCAAGTGGGAAAGGAGGCTACAGTAAAGGAAGCACTAAGTGATGAGGGCTAGTGGAATTGAATGTCAGAAATGATTAATGAGACACTGCATTAATCATGCCAACTGGAGACAGTAGGGAAAGTAATGGAAATTACGAAGGAACCAGAGGTTCATTGAATCCGTAGTAGAGGTAACATCTTCGACAAGCTTCACATGACACCCATAAAAAGCAAGGACATGGGAGAGAAAATATTACTGCAAAATTGGAAAAGGAAGAGAGTGATAGATAAAACATAGTAGAGAGTTAAGTTTGCAAAGGTTGCAGAGGATATTGAGCTCGACGAATGACAAGATTTTATCACCATGGCACTACCTAAATAGGCAGAACTTAGCCAGATAGCCAGACAACCCAGAGTTAGGAACAGAGCACAAACACAATCACACAGTAGTAAATAATATCCATCCCCACCGCCAGAAGTTGTCAATGTGGATGAAATCCCCTCACCGGACACAACACAAGGAATCCTGACACTTGTGGTAGAAGAAACCCAATAGACAACACCTATGGGCATGGACATCAATAGGCTAGAAAAGGGGAAGGACCGACATAATGAGGATGCAGGCAGCCAAGTGTAACCAGAAAACCCTATCGAAGCCTCGAGAGTTAATGAGAGGGATCCAAATTAGGAAGAAATGGCTGAGCCTGAAGAGTTACAGACAACCGTGTTGGAACACCCAAAGGAGGGAGTAGTGGAAGATGTCACTGGCTGATCAGAATAGGATGTCGAAGAATGAACAATGGAGGTGGGAAAATTGAGTCATCCACCACCGCAAAAGGACAAGAAGAAGGTACCTAGGTCACCACGCAGACAACCCACCATGGAAATTGTTTTGTCGCGCATACCATAAGGGGTACGGGTCAAATCATATTTGTTAGGTTAAGTAGAAAAATTAAGGTACTCAAACCATGATGTAATGGACACGAAAAAGTTCTTGGAGTTCTCTAAGCAAGTCTACCTATGGACTATGGGTGTATATCCCTTTCGGGAACCGATTCATGAACCAGTCTAGTGGGTAGTAGGACTAGACAAAACTGGGATTTTAGGTATGTTGGACCTACCACACTTTGGCAGAGGCCACTATGCAAAAATTTGTGTCAAGTAGTTGATGGCGGTCACACATGGCGGAGATATGTGGTTGGACAATCTCGTCTCAATAGACATAGATCTCATTGCACACATCAAAGGGATTCCATCACAGGGCATGGATCCCACACAGTTCCTCGAGGAAAAAACAAAGGAGAAAACATTGGCCGAGGAGATGAAAAATAAATACGACACCGAAAGGGGTATGCGCAGAATCATTATCAAGAGGATTAGTGACATCGCGACAAGAATGGACACAAAAATTATGGCCTACAAGCTACTCAGAAAATGTCGCAAGGAGGAAGTCTCGGTCGGGGTTATTGTAGCTGCAACACAGTGTGTCGAGGGCACCATAATCAGCTGGGCCCCTTATTTGTTGAATATTTCTAGATGACTGAAAGGATGCACAGGATCTAGGACATAATTTCATTATCCATGGATGTTCATTCTGATATCCACTATGGGATGGAAGGAACCAAACTATGCATTTTTTGCCACTAGACCCAAACCCAATCATAGAGCGAGATACTTATCGATTGGATCCGCTTCGGATGCCAAGAATAGAAGAATGAATGCATCTATATTTGAAGGATATCTCCACGACCTATAGGAGACCATTGCCAACATTTGGAGGATAACATTGCAGGTTGTGGAAAACTATCAGGGAATATACAACATCAAGGCCAGTAGATATGCGATGTGGATGCAGGTGCGGAAGGACCCCAACAAGGAATGGCTACAACTACGTTATTTCATTACGGAGGGGGACATACAAATGGCCATCAAGGATTGGGCAGACAAATGGAGGATTCCAGTCCTCACTCGAGACATACCTACAGGGGTAGAGGAGGAGGAGGAAAGACAAGAACATACACATGTTGAGGAGGTAGGGAAGGAACATACACAACCCTATGAAGTAACAATGCCCAAGAAACCAAGGACATGTCAGACCAAACCATAGAAGAATAAAGGGGGGACATTCAAGAAAGTAGTCCAGAAGGGGAAGAAGAACAATACACAGGCACCCCAATTACATCAGAAATAGGTCGAGGCAATGCAGGGCACTACACCAAGTCCTACTCCACAAGATCCATGCCCAACTGAGTGGCCAACTGCTTAGACAGGGGGTGTGGGAAAGAAGATGAAGGCGCATGGAACACCTCCAGAATACACGATCAAGGAGGATGATGTAGATATGATAGCCCAAGTGGTTCAGGATCACACATTCAAGGATTTTGAGAATGTTGCATGAGAAAGGGACATAATTGAAGAAGATCCTGTAGACGTGCGACGACTCCTCAGGAAAATTGGGGAAGCGTAGGAAATCGGAAGTCGCATAGAAATGGGCCTGTCAGCATCACAGATAGGAGGAGAACCTAGAGAAAGTGAGTGGGACACAGTTCAGACGATAGCATAGTTGAGTTCCACATTTCATGTCACACCCAACATGTTGTGCATTGACGATATCTTGGGGCAGACACCCCTAAAGGACTTGGCTCAATTGTAGTTGGTATTTCCACGAATACCAACCAAGGCCCTATATATACTACAGATCATCGTTACACAATAGGTACAGTATCACGCACTCACAGATACAGTCGAACTACAGCAGGTAAAGGATAAATAGGACGAGATGGAATTGGTATTTGAGCAAGACAAGATCAAGACAAAAGAGGATAGGGAATGTGTGAAGGGACTGGAGCAGAAAGTAGCCACAACCTATGAGAAAATTCCAAATAATTCACAGACGACCGAACTCATGATGACAGAGAAGATTGATCAGATTATGTAGACAATCGATCAATACTAGCAGGATATCGAGAATATTTGGGAGAAACTCACACCTACAACTCCACCAATAGTGAAGGAGCAAGGGAAACAAGAGGCAACAAAGAAGATACTAGAGATAGAATGACAAGTCCACGCAGCGAGTGACTTGTTTGACAAAGCAACGCAGCTCTAGACGAAGCTGGAAGAGGATTAGAAGGTCTAGTAGTGGTACCAGGAAGGAGAAATGATAAGCATAGCTATCCAGGACCTCAAGTAGAGGAAGAAGACAATGTCTGTTATGGAGCACGTCAAATGGGTGCAAGACATGAAGAAAATGCAGACATAACTCATAACTATGCAGACACAAAAAAAGGAGTGCCAAGCTCAAATGGAACCGCTCCAAGAGAGATCAACAGAGGTCATCGTACATAAAGAGAAAGAAAAAACATATATGGCATAGACCTAGACAAAATGTGCAAGGTTATTCAGCGACAAGATTGTGCTGCAGGTATTGGACACACTCAAGGAGAAGACCGTGCAGGCTCAAACGCATGCAATGAAACTCATGGAGAAGTTCCAAGTGATCACCAAGGATATCGATGAAGCGCATAGAGGTTAGGTGTCTCGGGATGAGCCACATGTCAGTGTTGGGGGCCTATTGGAAGTAGGCCAAAGCAGAAAGAAAGGTTATTTTAGGAAAGAAAGGCATGTATGAATGAGTTCATTATATTCCATGCATAATATTGAATGACAGTATATTTATTTAATAATTTAAATAGAACTCTCAGCGCAAACTTATCATATCTCCACTCAATCCTGGAATGCAAACACCTGAATATTGCAGTCACCCATTAAGACTATCTCGGGTGAGACTGCGCAGTGCACTATGTGTGTTACATTGCCTTCTGGTTTACCAGGAGGGCCGATAGTTTTAGAGGCTTTGTTGGAACCCACTAGACCTAAACCCTAGGTCAATCGTGTTAAAAGTATAAACTCATAGATCTAAACCAACAACCTGTAAAATACTCAAGAAGTGATGCAAGGAGGAAGTACCAACGTGTGTAATAGTAGCATCCACGTAGTGCACAAAGAGAATTTTATTAATCTAGAGCCCATATCTGCTTAACATATTTTTATAGGATTTCAAGGACACCCAGGATGTAGGAATGGAGTTCCATTACTCCTAGCTCATGATATTGATTGCACTAGTGGGTTGGAAGCACCCCAAATACACCATGTTTTTTCATAGAAATAGAAGGTGTCATGCAGTGAAATATGAATCACTATGGCACACAATTGTCGCAAGAGACAAGAAGGAAAATACCATCATCTTCAATACATACTTTGAAAAAATCCAAGAAAAGGTCGAAAAAACTTGGAGAATCCCACCAGAGGTGGTGGAGGAGTACAAAATGATAGAAAAATTTAAAGCATCATGACATAATATGTGGATCTAAGAAAAAAGAGATCCATAGAAGGAGTAGTTGTAGATCATATGTCGTGTCACAGTGGAAGAATTCCAATGGGCAATGAAAGACTAGAAAGAAGAATGGAATATTCCAGTCGAGCAACCAATGAAGGAAAAGAAACAAGCAAAGGACAAACAACCATCAGAAGTAGGATCATCACGAATGAAAAGTACCCCAACAATAAATAAAAGAGAAACAATAGGGCGCACAAAGCCAACAGGGTGGAACGTGGCAATAAATAAAAATACTATACCCAAGTTGGTCACATGGTAGAAGGACCGTGCAACTATCACTAATGACATGACATAAAAGAAGGACAACATCCCTGCACATGAGGGACAAGTAGGAGGGGACATACCAGATACTCCAGGAACAACAGAGCCAACACAGTCAAGGCCACCAAAGAGAATGGTTTTACAAACTGGTAGAGCATGTAATAAAATGAAAGAATACAAGGAAGTATCAGAATATACCATAACAAAGGACGATGCAGAACTAGTCGCGGAGAGAGTACAAGACCATGATGTAGAAGAATATGAGGAGGCAGAAAAAATAAAAAATAAAAGAAGAGAAAGGATAATGCAAGAACTCACAAAGGTCATTCAGTTATTAGAGAATATACGGGTTACCAAGGCACATCCTGAAGACGCAACACAACAACAAATAGCACAAAGAAAGGAATCAACAATGCAGATAACAACATTGGCTTGTAAGATTTTTAACCTGACTAAAGACATGTTGTGAATAAACGAGGACTTGGCACAAACACAACTCAAGGATGTTGAATAGATAGAGTTGGTATTGGCAAGGATACCAACAAAATCATTATATAAGTTGTAGATGAGGGTAGCACAAGAGGATCAATCTAAGGAAAGGATGGATGTTGCAAACCTAGAGACAACCAAGGAAGCTAAGGAAGTATTGGAGATATTTCTTACAGAAGTGTGATTGGAAAAAGAGGAAGCAAAACAATGTGTAGATAGATTGGAGAAAATAATTGAAGAATTCTTCCAAACAATACCAGACAACACACTCGCAAGAGAAATAAATGCAGAGGAAAAACTAAAGAAAATAGCACATACAATGGAGGTTTACAAACAAGAGATAGTAGAGTTGGTTGGAAATATAACACCAACCACACCTCCATAAGTCATATCAAAAAGGGAACAATAGGACACAAAAAAATAAGATATTCTTGCGTTGGAAGTCAAGGAAATAACATAACTTTATCATAGGACAATGCAAATATGGACAAGCAGAAGAATAAAGGGTCCAGAAGATGGATCAAAAAGAATAAAAGTTGAATGCAACAGTCCATGACCTAAAGTAGAGGAATAATACAATGCCCATCTTGGAGAGACTGAGGGCCACGTAGGAGATGAAAAACCTGCAAGAAGAAGAAAATGCAATCTAGGAGGAATGATAGATAGGACAGGCTCAGTTGGAGCCCCTGCAGGAATAAGAAGAATAGATGATAACTGTGTTGGAAATAGAGAAAGATGGAATGGATAAGGAACACAAAGAAGGCATACAAGTCTTGAAGGAGCATGTCACAACACAGGTCATGGAGACCTTGACAGAGAAAATTTTGCAAGCCAAGAAATAGGTGGATGCACTAACAAACGAGTTCTAGGAGTTGGAGAAATCAGTACAGAGTGCACACACTTCCTGAGTGGATCAAGACGTGCCATAGGTTAGTGTTGGGGGCTTGTTGGAGCAGGAATTTTTTTATTTAAGCACAATAAGTGTGGAAAAATGGACCAAAGGAAAAAATGTGCACCATAAAAGAAGGAAATCTAGCGCCACAAAGGGAAAAGGAAGCAACGCGCTAGGAAAGAATGATGATCAACACAAGGAACGGTTGGATCGAAGACCAACTACAAAGAAGGTAATTAGAAAGTGGAAAAGTGGAGTCCACTTAGAGTTAGGGTTTTTGATCGATAATGTAAGGATTTTTACACATTTTGTAGTGTAAATAGAATATGTATGAGGTAGATTGAGGTGTCCTTTTTTATATAGAAGAACCTACTTTTGGATAACCCTTTTGGGTCTTGAGACTTTGGGATGATCAATTTTTGGTCGTATAGATGAGGAGCTAATGGAGTTAGTTTTGAGATGTAATTGAGGGTCAGGTCGCAAGCTATGGAGCTTTGTGTAATGATGGTCAGCCTCACATGCACCATTCATAACTTATGATGTAATGCACACAACATTATTTTTGAAGAAGAATGAATAAATCAAAATATATTTTTGGACATAGCCCAGGGGGGTGCACTAGGGTAAAATCATGTGTTGCAATATGTCTGAATTCTTTTTGTTTTTTCTACAATTATAATAGAATGGTTAGATGAATGAATGGGTTTATTTATAGTGCACTCTAGTATAATCATGCAGAAAAACTGTCATTAAATAGATAAGTTAGGAGATCTAATGAATGTTAGGGTAGAATATATGTTAAAATATAAGAGAAGAAAAAATTGCATCCCCAACCCCTTCCATGACTGCATACATCTGCGTCCTACAGTCACCCATAATCCATCTTGGGTGAGACTTTGTTTTTCACTCTATGTGTGGTGTAGCCTTCTGGTTTACCAGAAGCATTGACGATGAAAAATGGTTTTGTTGGAGAACTAAGGTAGAACCCGGATCAACCCATACATCGAACGCCACCACTCTTCCTTAATATTTTTTTCTTAACTTGCATTTTTGTGAATCAAACAAAATTTTGTGACCTTGGTCACACATTTGACTAACACTCAAAAGATTGTGCTTCATATCTTCCACTAGTAGAACATTTTCGGCCTTGGCATCCTTATTTCCAATCTTGATTGTGCCTATTCCAATGATTCTTGATGAGTTTTAATTTACAAAAGAGACTCACCCATCTCTTTCCTTTCTCAAGGTTAGAAAATTGTCCTTATCACATGTCATGTTCTTTGAACAACCACTGTCAACGTACCAACCATGTTTCTTGTGTTGAGCTTGTACAGCGAGTGTGCATTCTTTATTGTTGTACCAATTCTACTTCCTTATCCATCTTCTTTGTGATTCTTGTCGGTGACTATTGTTATTTTGTTATGATTCTCTTGGAGGATCTTTCATTCTAAAATATTTGGCCATATGTCCAAATTTGTTGCACTTGTATAATTCTACTTCGGTACTCAAAGATTCAAACCAATTGTAGCTTCTACTATGTGTTTAATTAGTCCTTATTTGCTAACCATTTCTTGTATAGTCTTCATAGTTGTTTCTTTTTCTACTATTGGCTTTGCAATTCACATCCTTGTGCCCAAAATTATTACATGAATAACATAATCCAATAAAATTGTTTCATACCTAGGAGATGGATATCTTCTGAAAGGTGTTGCTTTTTTGAATCCTTCTTCTTCTTGAGATCTTTTTACTTCTGACTATTTTTTATTCTAAACTCAAAATATTCTTGGAGGTGGAGTATATCTTTGATCTTCCTTTTGAAACTTCTTGTCTTCTTCCTTCTCATTTGATCCTCTTATTGTCTTTGCATAGCTTCTTCATTTTGTTTTTCGATCCATTGTTTTTGAGCTTGAACCGTTTTATGTTTGGTTGTATCCTAGTTTGTACTTTTCATGATGTGGCCTTTGACTATTAATAATCTCATCCAAAATATTAGAGTTGTTCTACATGTTTTTCTTCTAAATATATTTTCTCAATATAACAATACATGCTTCCAAACTTCCAATGATCTTGTCTTTTTCTTCTAACTGTTCTTTGAGTGCTTCTACAATTCTCTTGTCTTCTTCTACTTGGATTTTTAATTTAGTGAGCATCTTCTCTAGTTCTTCAGAGTTGGAATTTTGAGTTCCCTCTTTTCTTCTTATTTCTTCCTGTAGTGAATTGTTTTTCTTATTTTTCCTTTTTATAACTTCTATGGCACTAAACAATTCTTCTATGTAATCAACTTCTGCCTCTTCATATTCTTCTTTAGTTCCTTCTTAATCAAATTCTTCTACTTCCATGAATAGAATCCTTTAGGTATCACTATCGTTGACTTCATCTTTGTCTGATGAGGAACTGTCTTCTTTGGTGCAAACACTTTTCTTGAAAAAATTATTTTTGTTTCTTTTTCCTTTGTATGTTTGTTTCCTCTTAGAGTCATCTTCTTCATTTGTTTTATTTTTCTTATGGGGACATTTATTATAAAAATGACCAATACCATCACAATTAAAACAAATCAACGAAATCTTACCTCTTTATTTTCTGATTCTCTTTTTCAATCTTCTGACGAAGTTTTCTACTTCTTCATCGTCTTTTGAGATATTACTGCTCCTACTATCTGACTTTGCCTTTTTCTTGTCATTTTTCTTTGTCTTCTTAGATGCTTTGAATTTTTCTTCCTTTGTAACTGAATTGTCTTGTTATGTTCTCATCTCGTAGGTTGTGAGTTTCCCATGCAATGCATCAATGGTTAGTGTAGCTAGGTCTTCTCTCTCTTCTAGTGCTGAAATATTTGAATCAAATCTCATTGGTAAATATCTCAATACATTTTTGACAACAGCCCATTCCTTTAACTTGTCTCCCATACCTCAGATATTGTTTACTACTTCATCAACTCATAAAAATTAGGCAGCTATGTCTTCATCTTTAGTTGTTCAAACTTTTCTCTGAAAATTTGAAGTTTATCTTCCTTGACTATATCATCTCCTTCGTATATGTTCTTCAGTTTGTCTGAGATTTATTTCGTGGAATCACAATGCATAACCTTGGTATATGTTGATTTATTTAGACCATTTAGGAGTTCAGTTGTAGCTCTTGAATTATTTTCTTTGAGTTTATTTCCATCTTTATCTATTGGAGGAGTGGTCAGTGCTTTTCATCCATCTACTACTGATCGTTAGACATCAAATCCTAGTTCTTGTATGTGTTTCTTCATTATGCTCTAGAATACATTTTCTTAACCATCAAATTGTGGTATCCCAATATTAGAGTAATCGATGATCTCCTTCCAATTGTTAGACTGTCTTTTGAAGGACCTTCTATGATACCAATTGTTGGATTACTGAGGGGGGTGAATTAGTAATATTTCTTTTTAATACTTTTTAACTACAACATATATAAGTGTTGTTATCCTTATTATAAGTTTACTAATATCATTCAACAAGTGCAGAATAAATAAAACATGAACAATAATAAATCATACACATACACAGTACACCAGTATTTTTACGTGGAAACCCAATGCGGGAGAAAACCACAGAATGATTTTTCTTATATGTCTTTAAGAAGTACATTCACTGGAAGCTCCCCCTAATTGAACTCTCCTTGGGGATTCCCCTATATATGAACTGTCCTCTGTCCTCTTCATGGTGCTTCCTTGTGTAAATATATGACATATAAGAATACCATTCAATAATCATTGTGGGGCAGAAACTATGCCAAGTTTCTGGCGAATATACTCAAAATATTCGCTTGGAAGTGGTTTTGTAAAGATGTCTACAATATGTTCTTTGGTCCCAACATACCCAACTTGATTTTTCTTCTCTATAACCTATTCCCGTAGAAAGTGAAACTTGATTGAAATGTGCTTCATCTTGTAGTGCATCATTGAATTCTTTGAGATATTGATGGAGCTCATGTTATCACAAAATATAGGAATGAGCTCATCATACTCAACCTGTATATATTTCAATGTATGTTTCATCCATAGAACCTGTGTACAACATGTTTTTGTTTATATATACTATGCTTCAGCTATAGACAATGATATTGATGATTGTTTCTTGCTTACCCAAGATACCAAACACTCACCCAAGTATAAAGTTTCTCCACTTGTACTTCTTCGATCATCAATGCAACCTGCCCAATGTGCATCTATGTAGGAAATAAGTGATAAATCATTTCATTTTGGATACCATAATCCAAACTCTTATGTACCCTTTGGATATTTGAATATCCTCTTCACTACCAAAACATGTGATTCCATTGGTGTTTCTTGAAATCATGCCACCTGTCCAATTGCCTGCATCACATCTGGTTTGGAAGTTGTCACATAAATTAAGCTTCCAATCATTGATCACATAAAGTAGGCTGCCAATCATTGACTTGTACTTCCTCTGATCTGTGGCATTTGAATCATCATATTTACTTAACTTGCAACTTATTTGCATATGATTGTTGACTGGTTTGCAATCTTCCATTCTAAATCTCTTTAGAATTTCTCTGATATACTTAGTTTGAGAGATAAAAATGCCTTGGTTGCTTTGACATATATGAACACCCAAAAAGAAATATAATTCTCCAAGTAATGACATTTCGAACTCATCCTGCATATCCTTTGAAAAATTTTAGCTCATCTTGTCATCATCACTACCAAATATAATATCATCAACATAAACTTCAATTAACAAAATACTATCTTGATTTACCTTGATGTAGAGGTTGTTGTTTGCATTTCCTTTTTTGAACCCTTGTAGCTGTAAATATATGTGCAGTCTGGAATACCATGCTCTGGGATCCTATTTGAGACCATACAAGGCCTTATTCAACTTGCAAACATAATTTTCATTATTTGACAACCGAAATCCTTCTAGTTGCTCAATGTAGACTTCTTCCTCTAGATCCCTATTTAGGAAGGTTGATTTTACTTCCATCTGATACACTTTAATATTCTTGGAGCATGCACAAGCTAGGATCAATCTGATTTATTTTATTTTGGAAACTGGGGAAAATGTTTCTTCAAATTATATACCTTCAACCTGAGTGTATCCTTTACATACCAATCTTGCTTTATTTCTGGTAACCTGTCCATCTTTCAATTTGTTTCTGAAGACCCACTTTGTACCAAAAAAATTCGTGTTCCTTGGAATTGAACTAGTTCCCAAGTGTTATTCTTCTCTATTTGATCTAACTCTTCATCCATGTATTTGATCCAGAATTCATCCTTGTTGGCTTCTTCAAACCTGCTTGGCTCAATTCTAGATAGTAGTGCTAGGTGCAGTTGTTCCGGTGAACGAATTCTTCTTCTAGTTTCAACTCCTGCATATTTATTCCCAATAATATGAACTGATGGAAAATTATTTTTATTTTTTTGTTAGGTGTCTTTGGAGGCACTTGAATATCTTCTTCTTCTTGCTCTTCTTCTAGCTACTCTTCTTCATCTTCCTCTTTTTCTACTTCTTCTTCCTTTATTTCTTCTTTGTGAACATGTTCCATTGAATCCTTTCCTTCTTCTTTTATCCTTCATACACATGTCTCATCAATCATCACATTGATGCTTTCTACAATTTTGTTGAGCCTTAGATTGAAGAATTTTTATGATTTCATTTTGCTTGAGTACCCAACAAGTATACTTTTATCAACACGAGACTCAAACTTTCCCATTTTCCATCTTCTCTTTTAATGTAGCATTTGCTTCAAAAAACTATGAAATGCTTCACATTCCCTGGTCTTCCTTTCCATAGCTTGTAGGGAGTTTTATCACTATTGTTTCTGAGCATTCCTATGGTTTGATTGTGAACTGTTGTATGCACTACCTAGACCCAAAAAACGACTGTCAACTTGGAATCATTTAACATAGTTCGGGGCATTTCCTATATTTCCATATTCTTCCTTTCGATGAGACCATTTTGTTGTGGTCTCTTGGAAATGGATAATTGCCTCTTTATCCCATGCTTACTGCAGAAGTCCATAAATTCCTTTGAGGTAAATTATCCTCCATTGTTTGATCTCAAACATTTGATTTTCAAATATATTTCATTTTCAACCATCTCCTTGTATATTTTGAATTTCTCAAATGATTTTGACTTCTTCCTGAGAAAAAAAATTGTAGTCATTCTTTTATAATAATCAACTAATAGTATAAAGTAATTCTCACCTTTCAAACATTTTTTTCTAGTCGGTCCAACTAGATTAGTATGCACAATTTCCAGCAGTCTTGTTGGGGATTATTCCTTTGATTTGAACTTGGTATTTTTTTTGTTTTCTTGTTGACAATGCTTACACAATGTGTTGGTTGGCTTCATGATCTAGGTCATTTCTTTGACTACTTATTGTTTATTGACCTTGATAATATTATCAAAATTTATGTGACCCATTATTTTGTGTCATAGCCAAACTTCATCTTCCTTTCCTAAACAACATTTTTCCTTTCCAATTTCACTTATTACATATATGTTGTTTGGAGTTCTCACTGGTGTGTTACACTTATTGCCATACAATGCTTCAAATGGGATCATTTTTAATGAGGCTTGATACCCATTATTGTAAGAAAACTCTACTAAGTGGATGTACTCTTCCCACTTTGATGGTTGCTCCATCACATAAATTTTGAGCATGTCTTCAATTATTTTTTTGGTCCTCTCTGTTTTCCATCTGACTCTGGGTGATACATTGTACCAAGATTTAAATTTGTTCCAAAGCCTTTGAACAAATCTTTCCAAAAATTTGATGTGAATTTTGGATATCTGTCTAAAACAATTACCTTAGGCACTCCATGTAGTCTGGAAGCTTCCTTCATATAAATATCTGCAATGTTTTTTTTCTTATGTTTGGTCTTCATAGGAATAAAATTTGTTTCCTTAGTTAATTTATCTACCACCAACATGATGGAATCATGTTGCTTCATTGTTCTCGACAACTTTGTATTAAAATCAATTGTAACCACTTCTGATTTCCACTCAGGAATGGGCAATGGATGTAGTAGCCTCATTGAACGTCTATGCCATGTATTCAGTTTTTGTCATTCTAGACACCTGGCTATGTAATTGGCCACTTCTTTCTTCATTCTTGGCCAAAAGTGTTGGCTTTTTACACCTGCAATTGTCTTTTGGTATCTTGGGTGCCCAACATATGGCATGTTGTTCATTTCCTTTAGAACTATATTTTTCATCTTACCTGAATTTGGCACATATATGTTTCCCTTATACATGTGGATTCCATCCTCTTTTAACTCATAGCCTTTGAACAAATCTTTCCAAAAATTTGATGTGAATTTTGGATCTTTGTCTGAAAAAAATTACATTAGGCACTCCATATAGCCTGGAAACTTCCTTCATGTAAATATCTGCAATGTTTTTTTCCTTGTGTTTGGTCTTTAAAGGAATAAAATGTGTTTCCTTAGTTAATTTATCTACCACCACCATGATGGAATCATGTTGCTTCACTATTCTCTATAGCTTTGTAATAAAATCAATTGTAACCACTTCCCATTTCCACTCAAGAATGGGCAATGGATGTAGTAGCCTCATTGGACGTCCATGCTATGTCTTCACGTTTTGGCATTCTAGACACCTGGATATGTAATTGGCCACTTCTTTCTTCATTCTTGGCCAAAAGTGTTTTCTTATTACACCTGCAATTCTTTTTTGGTATCCTGGGTGCCTAACATATGGCACATTGTTCATTTCCTTTAGAACTATATTCTTCATCTTACCTGAATTTGGGACATAGATGTTTCCCTTATACATGAGGATTTCATCCTCTTTCAAATCATAGCCTTTGAACAAATCTTTCCAAAATTTGATGTGAATTTTGGATCTTTGTCTGAAACAATTACCTTAGGCACTCCATGTAGCGTGGAAACTTCCTTCATGTAAATATTTGCAATTTTTTTTCCTCGTGTTTGGTCTTCATAGGAATAAAATGTGTTTCCTTACTTAATTTATCTACCACCACCATGATGGAATAGTGTTGCTTCATTGTTCTCGAGAGATTGTAATAAAATCAATTGTAACCACTTCCCATTTCCACTCAAGAATGGGCAATGGATGTAGTAGCCCCACTGGATGTCTATGTTATGTATTCACTTTTTGGCATTCTAGACACCTAGCTATGTAATTGGCCATTTCTTT
>ML795952.1:8327-29418 GCA_009831015.1 Picea engelmannii
GGTTTTCTCCCGATTTGGGTTTCCACGTAAAACACTGGTGTACTGTGTATGTGTGTGATTGTTTATTTCTTACTGCTCATTATTGGATAATAATTCTACATTGATATAACATTTGAAGAAAAATTATTATAATTACGCTATTATTGATTCACCCCCCCTCTCAGTAATCCAACAAGATTTTTCTTTTGAATGGATTTAATGGAAGATCTTCCAACGCCAGAAGAAACATCCCATAGAGAAAAAGATCTTTCTTCTTAAGAATTTTATGATTTATTCAAGATCTAGACCTTCACAATCGAGAGGATGACTGTAGTGGTCGAGAACCAGATCCAATAGTCTATTATTATGAACCAATCAAGGAGGCAATCCAATTCCTGGTCTAGGTACAAAGAAAAGTTGTAGTTTTTCAAGAAACAAACATAAACGCACCAATGCACAACAATCATAGATCAAGCCTCTATGTGATTTTCATCCATTTATCTACGATTGAGACTATTTATTTATCCCACATGCATCGATGAAGGTTTTCCTAACATGTTTATAAGAAAAAGTGGACCTTTTGTTACTTGTGTGATATAAGGGAAGCCACGAAACCCTACGGATCCCACGTTCCATGTTAACTTTTGGCTAGGGAGTTGGTGGCCACTGGCCTGATGGATCGGACTGACATCATATCACTCTTTTAATGGATAGATTTTATGTGGATATTATGATAGTCTAATGGACTTATACCTCAATGGGTCGATGGATTGGTGTACCGGACCAAAATCATATGTGAATAATTGGTTAAGAGGTTACCCAGTGGATCGATATTGTGGTAGATTGATACCAAGGTAGGTCGATACCATGGTGAACTGATAAACCAATAGGCTTATACACCAATGGGCCGATATCGAACCCGTAAGATTTGAAGTTAGGTGGAAGCAAGTTCGAGGAGAACCCGGTGATCGGTGGGCCGATGGTCAATGCCAAATCAACACCATGTTAGCAACCATGTCGATTCCATGTCATCAAACACACATGGAGGCCACGTCAGATGAGAAGACTTGAGAAAAAGAGAAAAATAGTGGTTGGTGACTGATGTTCTTCCATCTTCCACGTTAGAGCCATGTCAATGTGACATGTAGTATTGCATTTAGCCCACACGTCACAAGAATAATTTGCCACATGACTTGGATAGTGAAATTTCCATCTTAGAGTTTCGAACAGGGCCAGAGGATGTGATAAATTTAGCAGCCACATATTGTACCATGTCCTTCTCACACGCTAGCATGGTGTTCGATCAACTTACTAAGTGTCATGTCAGGTGACATGCCACGTCAGGTCCATGTGTCTTAGGTGCTAGCTAGACCACCTTCCCTTACATGTATTTAAACCTAATATAGATCCCAACCATTGGATTTGGGAGGTCGATAGATCTTGGTCATTGATATCTTGGAATAAATCTCAAGAGGGATCCACTGCATTAGAGAATCGAAACACTGAACGAATTGGGAAATGTTTCAAAGGGATTGAAAAAGCTTGGGGTCTCAATTCTTGGTGGGGGTGAGGCACTCGAGGGTTATGTTCTTCCGGTTAAGTGAGG
Organism: Picea engelmannii; assembly: GCA_009831015.1. Lineage (NCBI taxonomy): Eukaryota > Viridiplantae > Streptophyta > Pinopsida > Pinales > Pinaceae > Picea > Picea engelmannii. The sequence continues at coordinate 9,913 of ML795952.1, forward strand.
ATCTCAGTTGGTTCGGGTCTTGGGTATCAGAACCCCAGATAACCAACCATCAAGAAGGTCATAGTTGGTAGTGCAGGGGATCCGATAGATCTCGGTGCCCGGTGAAGTATGTAACCACCTCATGTGATTATCAATCATTGGTTGGGGGTATTCCATGTCAATAAATTACATGTTCCAACATGTCATTTTCAGGTAATTCTATGTGGGATGATACAGGTGATTTGGAGCCACGTGGGTACCACGAGGAGATAGGAAGAAGAAGGCATGGAAGCTTTAAAAGGCCATAATGTTTGATTCCATGCTCAGTTTTGAGCATGGTTAAAGTTGTTAGAAATCTCTCGAAGAGAATAAATGGATTATGAGATCAAAGTTGGATTTAGAGGGATGAGTAAGAAAGGTGGTTCAACAAAAGAGAAAATAAATTGTTTGTAAAAAGGACAAAGTTGCAGATTCCAGATTGTTGTAGAATCTTACAAGAGAGAAGAATGAAGAATATGAAATTTGTTGTGTTATCACTATTATGATTATTATCAGTCATGATACACAAATTTTCTTGGTTCTTTGTGGATTTTCTACTACAATTGAAAAAATTTGTCCTCTAAGATTTATTGTGCCTATGAAAACAAGTGCAAAATGGATGAAACTGCTAATTTCAAAGAGCCATAAATTCATCTCAGAGATTAGATTGAGGGACAGGGATAGCATTTGGAAAGATGCTAGAGAGGAGAAGACATATGTGCACCAATATTCTTGAGCTAGGAAGAACATTATTCTCATAAAATTGAATAAGGCCTTTGGTGGCTTGTAGGTGTATCACCTTGAGGGGTCAGTTATACAGTTTTGAAGTAGTACCTCCACTTGTTTTTTTGTTATCAAAAGTAGTGCAATGGAGGCATGGTACAAGTATAAGAAGTTTAGAGGTGAAATAATGAAGACTTGTGCAGTGCATTGTGTGTATAGTTACTATAAAAGGAAAATGTAATTAGACTTTAGGAAAATATGACAGGAATCCAGTAGAATCTAGGACAGCCAAGAACAACAAAAACAATTATACATGATAAGAAAGAAAATCAGTTGATGCAAATTGTTATGACATGGACATTGGACAACCATAAATATGAAGCTAGAGAGCATATCAAGTCATGAACATGTGAGGGGCGCATTCTTAGTACAGATAGATATGCATTAGTGCATGTGAAAAATGTTTATGAGTACATATGACCTGTTGTAGACTAGGAATAATCTACTGTTATATTTTATGAATTTTAAAAGTGTTAATGATGGTTATTGTTCCAAGAAAGAGGAAGTTATTGCATGGCTGAAAGTTGATGGTGCTGCATATGGAATCCATCCATATGAAGGATCAACTAGAAGGTGAAATTTTTAATAAGAGATTAGTGACGGAGGCATGACAGCTCCTATTGGCACCAACTAATCAGGTAGCATCAAACCAATTAAATGGAAGCTATGCAAGTATGAATTTGATGTATTGTGTTGAAGGGAATTTAGGTAAGAATTTACTCGACCAACATTTAACATTTAAAGTGATTATATTATATGTTTTGAATGCATTCATTGGAATGATTTACCGTTCAGTATGGTAAAGGTTGAAGGCATGTGATACTAATAAAAGTTATTTAACTTCAGAATGCATTCATATGATATAACAACATGTAGGAAAGTGTTGGTTATGAGTTAATAAACAAAGAAAATAATAGGTATAAACCCATTATAGAATAATTGCGGATAAAGAAACCATGTGGAGAGAGGTTGGTTGAGTTCCAACTCACCATGGCGGGGTGCATTGTGTGTAAATGTGGCCATGGACATTGGCACATTGGTTGAACTCTTATGAATATTGAATGCATTATAGAAAGCTGGTACACTGAAATAATGCATGTGTAAAGAATAATAATTTCCTTCTATTCCATATGATTAGTGAACAAAGTGATGCAATTGTTAGCATGCACAATTAGTTTTGAAAATTGATTGTGATTCACTATAGATGTGCAATGAAAATATAATGTGCATAGAATGCTAACAATATGTTTGGCTATGGGAAGGTTGAGATTGCAGGAAGATGGTTTGGGATATGGTAGATGAGTAAGTCCATAAGGAAGGTCGGTACCTGTTCTTGTAAAAATCCAAACAATTATGAGAAGGTCTCATACTTGCAAGATCTAAGTTCCTACATGGAACATATATGAAAATGGATAAGTAAAATTAGAAATATGTGAGATGACATATTTGTCTTGAAGGGACAGATGATGGTTGTTGAACTGGAAAGCGTGGAAAAATCCACTATTGTGGCATTGAACCTCATGATATGGCTTGATCACTGTTGAGGAGAGATATGATATGTTGGAGCAAGTTGGAGGGAAGCCTTGGCTGCAAGGCTCTCTAAGTATCAATATTATTCTTGTGCGATGAAACCTTAGAAAATCATGGATCACCTGAGGGACTGTGTAACAAACAAGAGGATGTCTGATCCTGGAGGGTGAGTGACTACAAGAAAGAGGAGGCTTGAATGATTTATGTTACATGCTATATGGGATCATGAGTGAATTAAGTGTGTCTAAGAAAATAGTGAGCCAAGTAAATGTGGATGCAGATCCATGAATTGCACATAATGTTGAAATAACAAGAGTCTAGGAGAGGATCGAACTAAGGATAGGAAGACATTGGTAAAGTTGATGAAAGATGAAGGACGTGACATGATTATATATGGAAAGGATATGATGCCACACAAGGATCTGATATCCTTCCTGCTATATTTGATGTTTGGAATACAACTGTTTTTCCAACACTGAAGAGCACCCAAGAATTATATTCTTAGTGTTGTGTTTGGATTGAAAAGGAGGGTATCCAAATAGTTAGGTGAGTAATTAGGAAGTGTGTGGACGATGTGTCAAGGCATTGGCCAGACCTTCCAATTCACCATGATGGGATGCATGTCTTAGAAAGGAGATCTCTTAAATCAATGCATAGGTGCATTGAGTAGGTATGCATGAGTAAAATATAAAAGTGTGTAAGTGGTAGAGTTGCACACATGCATACTAAGATAGAGTTGTTTATGATTAAAGGAATTATTGAATGCATTTTGGTGAATATATATATATATATATATATATATATATATGTATATGTATATGTATATGTATATGTATATGTATATGTATATGTATATGTATATGTATATGTATATGTATATGTATATGTATATGCATGTGGATATGGATATGGATATGCATATGCATATGCATATGCATATGCATATGCATATGCATATGCATATGTATATGTACATCCATAGATATATAATACATCGATGGATGCAAGATGGACAAGGACAAGAGATAGGGAGATAGTATTCCACAAGAGAGGGGGGATAAAGAGGATAATTATTTTTATTATTATTCACCCATCTTGGTTTGAGTGGAGGGAAGTGAGTGTGTGAATCTCTTGGGGAGACCACATGGTCTCTTGGGGCATGCGAGTCTCTTGGGGAGACCACGTCCTTGCTATTTAAGCCCTACCTTGGGATTTTTGGGGGGTCTCATTCTAATTCTTGTGTTGGTTCATTTTGGGTGCTTGTTCCTCATTGATTTGGTTGATTCATTGGGTTCCTCATGTTGACTCATTCGTGTGCTCTTGTTCTGGGCATGGAGATGAATGGATGGAGGAGGAGAGCCATTTCCAGATGGTTGTAAGAAATTATTGGTCATTCCAAGAGGGAATCAATGCTTGAGTGCTTGGATGCATTGACATGTAGAAAGAACTATCCACAACTGATAATACTTATAGGTTTTCAGCACTAAGATTTCCGACTAGTAGCCCTGGAGCCCTGGAGAGAAATGGAACAACCCGAGGGACTGCATGGTAGAGAAAGGGGTTCATTTCTTTGGGTTGTGCTAGATGAAGGGGAAGAGAGATAGAAATTAGGATTGTTATGTGGTTGGGAAAACCTGAGATCATGTAATCCAACTGGTGCGTGTTTTATATTTGGCCTAGGACCTGTCCTTGTGGATTCATAGCCCTGACTCGGAGGTGAAACTATTTTTGAAAGTGAATGAACAAAAATGCCTATGGTTGGGTAGAACATCCTTGGTATGCATCCAGTTGGTGAATGGTTAAATTAAAGATAATTTCTCTTTGTGTTTTCATGTATATTTATATTCCGTTGTGTATTTATTTATCTCTGAGATGTAATTATATGTGCATGTTGGTTGGTTATTGCTGTGAATGGAATGTTATTCATTTCTTGGATGGTTTAGGAAGAATCGTTTTTATTATATGTGTTCTTTTCATGCTTATTTGTTAATTGTTTGAACATAATTTCAAAATTAATTCAAGAAATTCATTGTTGAGGTAGCACGGTCATCATGTTGGTGGTTGGGTAGGTCATAGTGTGGTATCAGAGCATCTTGAAGGGCATTCTATAAGTAGCGTGGCTAGCCTTGGTGTCTAGGTACGTCACAGATTGGTATCAGGGTGAATGGATTTTTTCACTGTGTTGATGTTGAGTATGCCTCAGAGTGTTCCTCAGAGATATTTCACGTTGATATGGATCAGACTGGTGGGCCACGTATGTCACACATATCTAAATTATTTTTATTTTTCCATTAGATTACATCAAAGGAGATTCACATGGCTTTCATTCCAAGGTGGTGTTGAGAGATAGTTGAAATTGTTTGTATGTTTGAGAAGGAACTACCCACAAATTGTATATACTTGCAAGTCCATATTCTAATTCACCTAGCTAATGAGATTGAATTAGATGGGGTGGTCTCATGTCATTGGATTTTCTTCTTGGAGAGGTACATGAAAAATTTGAAGGGTTTTTTTTTACAAAGGAAAAAATTCGAGAGGTCTATGGAAAAGGGGTACACATTATATGAGTTGTTCTATTATGCAAGTGAGTACATTAAGAAAATCAATGATAGAATAGGTGGAGTGGCTTAGGATGGTCATTGGGATGAGAAACAAAGGGAAGTAGGGCTACTCCAAACCAATAGAAAAAAAAAAAATGAACTTGATAAAGAGTAATTCACTTACCTTTTGTTAATTTTCTACAAGCATTATTTACATTGAACTTGATAACACATATTTGATATCATACTATTTTTTTTAATTTCATGAATACACTCAAGAATATAGAAAGGAATGGCATCAATAAATTTATTCAATACAACATAGAGAAAACACAACCATGGGTTGCGTTGTTTGAAGAGAAGAGAAAGAAATGGGAAAATGATAGGAAATAATTTAGATAAGTTAAATGGTAGAAGAATTCCTTATCCTAATCATTTAAAATATGCTAATAATTTGTCTCAATATTTGGGTAGCTAAGTAGATAAGAAATAAATATGGCATGTTCAATCACTACCCACATGGTGAAGAGGATGTGCTAAACATAAGGAGCATGTGAAACAACTATGTATCCCTCTATCTCAATAGTTCATTTTATAATGCACTTTTGAATCATAACATGTATTATGTTTTTACTAATGCTTGGGTTACTAGACATGTGATGTCATCCATTGTTCACAAGTTTACAAGTGCATGTGTTCTCATGTATGTGCGTATATGGACATCATTTTTGCATTGAATATGTCAATAATGGATGTCTCATGCTTGATAGTGGAGTGAAAGTCGAGTTCGATCAATATTATCATGCTAGCCACCATGATTAGAACCTAATAGAGGGGAAGTTAGGTTATGTTGGAAGGATACAAGAGATCATGCAATGGTTTTTTCATATTTTCAATGTGTTATTTTTAGCTTCAACTAGTGAAATACCTTCGACTGGTGTAATGTAAAGGATGATAGATGTTAGCACTCTGTAAATTCATCTGGATGAGAAAACAAATGACAGAGGTAACCTACAGACCAACTTTAAGACTGGAAACTATCCTTTCCAGTCTAGAGAGGGCTCTCTCTGAAACTTAATCTCTAATAGATAATGGATTTGAATTGTCAGCTAGATTTATGTGTGTATGAAATGTTCTTGGTTTCGCTGGAAAATGAATACAAAACTTTGGTCTATGGAGTCAACTTCGTGCAAGCAAAAGAAATCAACGACTTGGTAAACGAAAATTTGATAGGATAAAGGCTAAGTAGGAAATGGTATTTCAATTCAAATTTCATTGTGCTTGGCGAGAGAAAAAGTACATAAAGCAACTCAGAGCACCATTACAGATGAATTCTAACTTGCTTAGAAGAAAACACAGAGTTTAAATGGTGAAGTTTAAAGCACCACGCGATGAATTCTAGAATTCTTAAACATTCCAATTTAAACAAGGGAGAGGCATGGATATACAGAAAACAGGAAGTACATACATATATGGGATCACAATACATCAAACCACCACCATTAGAATATTTTTGTCAAAGCCTCAAGACTTATGCATTATATTTCAATCGTGTTCAAAGATTACATTCAATAGTCTCTTGTCTACAATACTTTTCCAACCCAAATTACATTGAAAAGATAGAATATATAGAAAAACTACACCCCTTGGGATGCTATGCCTCAAACTACTTCTCCGAGAAATTTAGTTTCGGTTATTCCCTACCAGACGACCTTTCAAATAGAGTTTACTAAAAATGGAAACCCGACTGCACACAATCATGATCATTCATAAGTAAGATTCGATCATCAGGACATGATGCATAGGCATTTATCCTTTGTGAGGTTCCTGAATGATCGAGTCATAAATTCTGCCACCTAGTGTAACGGGCCCTAGTTTTTTCCATGCGATCATTGGTTCTAGTATGCACATGGCGAGTTGGTGTGGTGGATGTCTGTTGGTTGTCACTCGTGCTCTCCAAGTGGAAACGATAACCATGGAACCATGCATCTCCTCCAAAACTATAATGTGTTTCACCTACACTTGTCCTCCTCAATAGGTGGTTTTACAGCCTCTACGCGACGAATACCCACCGCGCGGATGCCCATCAAACTTCTTGTTTCTCGGCAGGAAATGGGACACGTGGAGAGAAATATTTTGTTCCACATTCAAAAAATACAAAATGGGGTCATGTCAATCATGCCTCTTGCCTCACCTACAAGATTAATACTTTGAGTGTTTTCCTAAGAGACAAGTTTCATCTATTTAGATTCTTCACTTGTCTCCACGAGGATGAATTCCATTTTAGTTTTGTTTGATCACTAGTAAGAGCCGCGCAGACATTATCCATCGTCGGTCTGCATTCCTTGAAGTTATATGTGATTATTTCCTCTAACATCCTTTGTTCCTCACGCAGCTGAATTATTATGTCTTGTGCTTATCTGAGTTTTTTTTTTAGCCAATTTGCATTCCCTTCTCGACTCTCCGACACTGTCATTTCAACAATCTTTTCCACCAATTGTTTTCTCAATTCTCTGTTCTCCTGATACAATTCGAAAATAGTGAGTCGTGCTTGATTTAGTTGTTGCAACGACTCTTGAACATCCATGTTTTTTGTGCCCAAACTTGTCCATCTTTCACTAATTCCCCTGCTCGAACCTTCAGCAGGTTCAAGTCGAACAATGTGCCTGAGTAACTTCTCAGCAGCAGACTAGGTGCGTGGTTTGCTAAGAGCTTGGGTATCCTTGGGCTTCTTGATCAACCTTGGCCTTCCTCTTTTCTGGTGTGTTGTTTGTTAGGATGACGAGTCTTTTATTTCCTTTCCCTTTCCTATGGCCTCCTCCATTCTTTCCCTCGCACTATGAAATGTTGTTTCCCCCATGGATAGAGGGAAGTCTCCTTTGGGGTCCCTGGGGATGTCGACTAAAATTAGAAATGAATCCCAGTCTTTTCCCATCCCTCTCAATTCCTCAATTACCAACAATTTGATCAATGATAGATGAAATAAATTCTTCCTCGGTTGGTCAGCTTCGGCCTTGACGTTGTCCCCCATCCTTTCTAGGCTTCAATGTAAGAAGAAAGGTAAGTTGAAAGGCCATTTCCCTATGAAGTGCATCATCATCCTGATGTGATGTTGGTATACTTTTTCAAACCTTCTTTCACATGTGAAATACCTTATAATCACCTTTAAGATCTTTTTGAAAGGATCCCAAAGATACCGACTCGGAACGCCCACCCCGATTTTCCCATTCAAGCAGTTTGACTTGATAAAGTCTTTGTAGCATGATACGTCTAAAGGCATGCCTTTAGACCACTTTTCACCGTGTGGAGGGATCTCAACCGCGACTGATAGAGTTTCCTCTATCACCCAGAATGGGATTCCCGCAATGGTCGCGCAGAACCCATTAAACCTGAGATCAAACTATTCAGATAGTTTTACATTGTATCCTTTTATATTCTCGCAATAGCGCATGCATCCAACCTGTTCAAAGGATTCCCTGATGTTCATATCTTCATTCATTAATGCCATGTTCTAAGGCTCGGACCTCATGGCCCTACCACTTCGTGCCTTCTTTCTCATGCCTTGGGATGTTGTCATGATGCAGATGTGTATTCGTTTCGTGCGTGTGCTAATAGACGGTAACACCCTCTTTATGCAGTGAATGAGAATGATATACTTTGCAGGGACCTGTTGGAAAGGCAGAGACATAAACTTTGTGCGACAAGCAAAATCAACTATGGGAGTCCACTACACAACCGTCGGGCGCTATGAAATATTTTGGCGTAGAAGGAGATCAACGGGATGATAAACAACAACGGTAGTCTCATTGTAGTAGGGAAGCACGACGAAAAATTTCAGCGTGGTGGCAAGGCACTAAGACACTTGTCGCGAGACACAGAATTGAGACGCAGAAATAAACTCAGCATGATAGGAGGAAAATCCAAAGAAGAGAGGCTTATCATGAGAAGGAATATTGTATGGTGCACTAGATCGCATCAAACTCCAACAGGCCTCAGAAAATGACTGAAAATGAGGGAGACACGACAAATCAAATGATAAGATTCATAATACAAATGATGGAAATCGACCTTCCCACAGTGAAAGGACCCAGGACTTGCAGTAAAAACCACAGACAACACACAAATTCAGAAGAAAAAGGAGAATCGTGCAGGGTGACCAGTATTTATACTTGAATGGGTGAGGGATGGAATCATGGAAAAGGACAATAAATCCATGGGGACGATAAGTTTGGAAGCGGGCTGAAGATTTGCACAGCAAACTCGTGTGACGGGTACACTTTGAAGTGTGAAAAGTACAAATGATAAGAGCTGTAGAGTATACGTGATATGAGCATTGTGATTTCTTTGACCTTTCTGACTTTATAATTGGGTGATTATGGTCGTTATATCCATTGATGTGACTTTTATTCCAACAACTTGCCTCGAACTCTGGCACGTAAATTCCCTCGTTCTGACAGGACTCCATCTTTTGGGAAAGGGACCTTTACGAGTCGCACATGACTAATTATGACACCCTTTCCTGACCCCAAGGGCCAAACCCACCAATTGTTGATGTTAACCCATTTTTTATCCAGTACCTGACTTCACATGCTTTGACACACAAGCTACGACTCATCTAGGACTGACTCTAACTGTAAAATTACGATGCTAACAGTTGGCTCGAATGGGGATGCTATCCTCTTGATGAGGTGGAAAATAACAACAGACCAGGTGCTTGACCATTGGGATTTATTTGATTTACAAACTCTAAAACAAATAAAATACTCATCTCAGACCCTCTTGACATAGTTACGACCAAAATCAGCATAAACTTAGGGCCTTCACTTCGAGCTTCAATTTTTTGTTGAATGTTGACTAGAAACGCCTTCTAAAAACAAAAATATAAAATGGATATTTACAATGACATGACAGGATGAAACAGACTTACTAAACCAGATAATGTTTGAGGAACTTTCCATTCACAGGCCCCCATCCAATGATCTCTCCATTAAGCTTCTATAGTAAATATTCATTGTTCACGTGATACGTGACAATCCTGAATAGCCCCATCTAAAGCTGATCAAACTTGCCATGCTTCCCTTTGTCTTCATTCCTCACATCCCATTTCAGCACCAGATCATTTACCTTGAAATCCTCCAACTTAGTGTGCTTGTCAAAAATCCTCTTCCTTCTGTCTTGGTGAAGCTGTGATTTGTTGAAGACTTCCTCATTTGTTGCGCATGGACCAATTGGTTTATCCTCCTTTGAGCGTTGTTTGGTTCAACTTCTTTTTCTTGCAACAGTTTCCTAACTGGTAATCCCAATGAGGTGGGGAAAACTGCCTCCGCACCATATACAATATGGAAAGGCGATGTGGAGATGGGCCTTTTGGTAGTGATTATGTCATCCCATAGCGTGTAGATAAGCTTCTTGTGCCAAGCCTTCTTGTTTTCCTATAGAAGTTTCTTAATAATCTTGGTTAAACTTTTGTCAAATGACTCTGCCAAGCCATTACCATGTGGGTAATAAGCCATAGAATGTCATAGAGTGCTATTGTAATCGCTACAGAACTTATCCATATTCTTATACTTGAACGTCGTTGCATTGTCCACGATGATATTGAATGGGCAACCGAATCTAGACAAGATATTGGTCTGTAAAAACTCAATGATAACTGTGTCAATAGCTTGCCTCATGGGGACCTCTTCGATCCATTTGGTGAAGTAGTATGTGGTTGTTAGTGTCCATATATGTTGAGCTGAAGACAGTGGATGAATCTCTCCTATAAAATCTAGACCCCATTGCATAAACAGTGCTTCGATAGAGATAGGATTTAAAGGCAGGGGTTGCATCTTTCTTTTCCCCTCGAATATCTGGCATTCGTGACAACCGGAAACTTCCTTGTATACATCCACAAAAATATTGGGCCAATAGAAACCCGCCCTCAGGATTTTGTGCGTAGTGGTCTTCCATTAATGATGCCCCCTGCAGTCTCCTTTGTGGAATTCCTTGATAACCTGTTTTGTATCTTCCTCCAGCAGACAATTCAACAAGATCCCTTCTGGATCCTTCCAATACAAAGAATTGTCCAGGATGCAAAACTTAGCCGCTTTCAACTTCAAAAATTTGGCTTTAGTTTTTCTCAACCCTGGAGGAGCTTGTAAATTCCTTAACATGTAAATAATGTTAGCGTACCAAGGTGAATTGATGAATTTATGAGATACCTGCAGAACCGTTTCTTCTTATGGGTTCTCCGACAGATAATCAATGAAATTAATTCCTAAAACATCAAAGTTCGACTGTGCCATTAATTTCGCAAGCCCCTAACCCTTAATCATGTTTGCAGGCTTGATTTCAAGGTCGTATTCCAACATGACTACGATCTATTTTCCCCTTCTCATTTCGGGATCAGGCTAAGTCAATATATCCTTGACGGAATTGCTAGGCACATATGCAATGATGCAGGAATGCAGTATATAAGTCCTGAATTCCTTGAGGTATTTCACCAAGGCGTACACTTTATTTTCCATGATATATTGGGGAGTCTCTCAATGTCCTGTTGAAATAGGCTATGGTATTTTTGAAATTATGCTCATCCTTTTGTAATAAGACGCCAGAGATGGTGCGTTTTGAGGCAAAGGAAAACAAGATAAAGTCCTTTTTGAAGTCTGGGTTGGCTAACATTGGAGCTTTGTTCAGTGGCACCTTAATATCTTCTAAGGACTTCCTGGATTTAGGAGTCCATTTATCTCATTACCTTTCCTAAGCATATTCATGATGTGCTTTACAATCTCTACCAAATTTTGGATGAACCTCCTCAGAAAATTTACCTTTCCTAGGAAAGACTGCACCTATTTTTTGCTCCTGGGAGTATCGATCTTCAAAATCCATTCTATCCTGCTGGGGTCTATATTTATACCTTCCTTTGAGATGATGTGTCCCAACAACTTTCCTTCTTTCATCCCAAAGTTTTATTTTTTACCGGATTTAATGAGATGCCCAACTTTCTACATTTCTGCAAAACTTTCTTGAGATGTTCAAGATGTTGTTCATTAGAATCAGAAAACACCATGATTTCATCCAAGTAAATTATGATAAACTTGTCTTTAGCTTCAGCAAAGGCTATATCCATGGCTCTTTGGAAAGTCGCTCCAGCGTTCATAATCCCAAAAGGCATTTTCGCATACATAAATGTACCCCAAGGTGTCGTAAAGGTTGTCTTCTCTTGTTCGTACGGATGCACCATGATCTGATTGTAACCAGAAAAATCGTCCAGCATTGACATTTTCTGGGATCCAACCACCTTCTGCAGGATGTAATCCATCTTAGGAAGCATATAGTTGTCTTTGAGAGACACCCTATTTAGATTCTGGAAATCCACACATAACCTTGTTTCATCACTATTCTTTCTTACATGCACGAGGTTAGCCACCCACTTTGAAAACCTCAAAGACACAATAATTTTGGCATCAAATAGTTTCTTTACTTCCTTTTCAATCAGCAGAAACAACAAAGGGTTGATTCGTCTCAAATTTTGCTTGAAAGGTTTCCGATATTCCTTTATGGGGATTACATGTTGAATTACTTCAGTGTCATAGACCTTCAAGTCTTCATAGCTCCATGCAAAAAGGTCAAGGAAATATTTCATGAGGCCGATATACCTCTTCTTGATTTCCAGACTAAGTGTTTTTTATAGTCTAATTATATTAGGAATATCTTGAGTACCGATGTTGCAATCCTCGATATCTTCATCATTCGCAGTGATTTTAGGATTTCTGGCTACATCGTTCTCATCAATCCATTTTTCTAATGGGACCAAACCTTTGGGGATAATGTTGTTTTTAAGATGCATTATATCCCTTCCAGCTATCTGGTTCTGAAAGGGTAATCGATATTGCGTGCAACTACGTCTTCATCCTCTTCACAACAACACTCATCATTGATATTCACATTAGCGAACTCGTCGCTCATTTGGAGGAATCTCTCCACATGTTTGTCATCTTCAAACAATTTCCAATATTTCATGTTATCAGGTACTGCGAGCCTGTGTTTGACTTCAATTTCATACTTCTTATTGAGAAAAATTGGAATTTTGAACACCGAAGATGAGGTGGCCAGGGCATCTGCAATTTGATTTTTCCCTCTGGGGATCACTAACAAATTGTACTTTGAAAAATATTCAAGGAGATCTAGCACTAAATTTATATATTCTCTTAGTCTGGGATGCTTGGACTGCTCTATACCTTTTACCTTATTTATGATGAGATCAGAATCTCCATGCACTGTTATCCTTTTAGTGCCCAATTCCATTAAGGTTATCAAACCCAAAATTAGTGCCTCATACTCGGCAATGTTATGTGTACAATAAAAGGTGATCTTGTAAGACCCGATATTTTTACCCACTTTGGGAGGGTTGATCCACACACCCGCTCTGGCCCCCTCCCTGCTAACATGTCCCTCGAAGCTCATATTCCACATTTCATTTTCCACATGGTTTCTTTGATCCACACTTTGCTTTGTTCAATGCTCGGCCTTGTCTTCAGTAGTCATGACAGTTGTTGGCTCCCCCTCCTCAAAACTAAAGTTATTATAAAAAATAGAGGAGCCAACTTTGGTGTCGACAGAGTAGATAGGATGATTATTCGTTTGCATTTTCTACTCACCACGAACTTGAGAAACACCTCTCTGTACAGTCTCCTTTCTTGGCTGAAAAAAGGGATGGTAGCATAAGACATGTCCATATGCAAGGTTCCTTTTAATTTTGTGGCCCAATATCTGGATAAAAACATGCCAAATTTTGGGGGAATGTCAACAACCACCATGTCCTTGACCAGATTCTTTGATGGAATTTGAGATAATGACATGACCAAGTCTTTGATCAAACCCAAGAATTTAACCTTTCTTGAGTCGAAGGAGAAAAGATATTTATAAGGTCTTGTGATGTCCAAACCTAACTCATCCATGTTCGGCATGAGATTATGCGATGCACCTGAATCCAACAAGGTTTTAAGAAAAGTCATGTCATGAATTTGGAGACCGACGTAGAAAGGAGGAACATCATCAGTATCACCACTTTATTCTACGCACGTACCGAATAACATGGTAGGGTAGTCGTCTTGGATGTTTAGGGTGTCAGGAGCTTCTTCCATATTTAACATCTTAATGATTTGGTTTTTGTACTCTCCCTTATTGATTAGCTCATTAAACGGAACTTAGATTTTTATTTTGGCCATTTCACTCTCAAAATTAAAAGGAGTAGGAGCTTTATATACCTCTTTGACACTCGTTTCCTTACTTTCCTCAGGTGCTTTCTTCAGGGGTTCTTCCTTTGATTTTCCTCTCTCTGTCACGTCCCTCGCTAAATTATCTTTCTTTGGTTGGCTTGAAGAAGGAGTATTCACCTGGGGTTGGGTTATGGGATTTGTCTTCGGAGGCTCTGCAGGTGTCCTTTGACTCCTGAGGTTATATTTCTTCTGAAACTGCATGATTGCATTGTGATATCCCTTCCTAAACTCCTTTTTTTCCAAATACAATGTATCATCATTATCCAGCATAAAACCATCATCTGCGTCCATGAACTGATAGTGTTCTCCTTTTGTTAAGAACACATATGTATCTGTATCATCGCATCAATGCACTTGGTCTTGGATCACTTGATCAAAGTCTTTATTTGCGTAGTTTTTTTGGAACGGGGGCCCTATCTACTGATCACCTTGATCTCTCTGGTCTCTTTGCCTGATTTTTGGAACTGAAGCTCTTCTAAAGTTTTGATTTATAGGCTGGAAATCATTTTTCTTCCTGGTGGCAGGCTTGTTCTCCAGGGACATTCTTTCCATAATCATTTCCATATTATTCATCATCAAATCAAAATTTTCATCTGACAAGCGAGATGTAGAGGGATGTGCATCCCCTTGGGGCCTCTTCCCATTTCTGTCAAAGTTTTTCTTGATCTTTCTCGATACCATCATATTTACTTCATATTCAATCATGTCGCTCATCATAGAGCCTAAGGTATTAGATCTTCTTTCTCTTAGCAGAAAGGCAAAGTCATTGTCAAAAGAATTTGTGTATCGAAGCTGGGCAGCTCCCAAAGGTGGTTTGATTTCCGTGGGGATTGAGTTATAAACCTTCATGAATATGGTCGAAAAATCTTGCACTATTTCCTCTGGTGGTCGTTTTATATTGTTTTACTAAGTGAGTAATTACAGAGGATTATTTTTATCACCCCATCTGGCCAGAAACAACATTTCAAAAATTGTGAAATCAGGGATGCTCACCGCTTGAAGGTACTTGAACCATTTTCTGACCTCCCCTGAGAGGCTATGCGCAAACAATTGTTGGACACACCTACCACACTTAGAGGGGAGGGTGAATGAGTGTGGGGATCTTTTTTCCAAAACTTCCCTCTTACACAAAAATACCTTAGTTAACATTCAACATTTTCTCATTACTCATTGTTGTCGTTCATAATCATTTAGATGTGAATACATATCAACAACATATCATCAACAAAATATCATCAACAAATCATCTCCACAAGGAACACAAAGAACACAAGATATATGTACAATTTTTCTTTTTATTATGGACTTCAATCCAGGGGTTTTTCAGCAACAACTGAATAGAGTACAACTCTACAAGATCACCAGCTCTATATGCAAGACTCAGCTTACATTATCGGCACCAAATGAGATGAGGCAAAAAGCCTCAACAAATATCAATCTGTCAACATAAACAAGTGCATCAACCATGCACCAACCTGTTCCAAACAACCTATAATCAACTTGTACCATAAACAAGTGCATCCAACCATGTACCAAGTATATACCAATCATGTGTCAACTACTCATCAACAATCACTCATCAATATGTATCAAAATCATCAACTATACACCTCATGTATGTGCCAACTCATAAACTGCTTGTCTCAACCATGACTGGTTTTGGATTAGTCAACAACTCCAACTTGAAATAATCATAAATTTGTACCTGTAATGAATAAATATATGAAACTGATACACAATGTTCTTCAGTATTTTTTATGCAATTCCTCTAGGTGGAACTACTTGGAACCTCTCAGAAAAGAAGTTATAGCAAAAATGGCATACCTTGCTGAATTATGGCTTATTCTATAGAGCGACCTTGGAGAGAGTTCCCTGCAAAAAAATATTCGTTGAATTGATCTGAAAATGTTACACAACATACTACAGACTGTACCCTAACCAACAAATTTTGTCTCACTCAATTTGGAACTTTTATGAAGAAGTTATGACAATATTAAGTTTAATTTTTTACCAAAGATACCTGGGTATGTTTTCTCAATGGAATAGAAATGTCATGGTCTGAATCATTATAGAAAATTTTTTAGAGAGAAAATGGTGAGATGGCCTGTAAATAACATACCTTAGAAAGCATCATCAAAAGAATTTATCCTCCCTTCAATTCTGGCCCTCTTTTCTTCACCTTCCTTCTGAAGTTTGGCTTAGATATCCTTGGCTACCTCAGTCACCTTTATATCTTCAATATTCTCAAGTGTTCCACACCAAAAATGCTCAATAATCTCTCCATCAATACTCCAAAAGATATTCTCACAAGAAGCTCTCCATTGATCCACAAAAAGGATGATCTACAAGAGACCATTGCTATCTTATTTGTACTTTCATCCTCTAGGTCACTTAACCCATTTTTAGGTCACTTAACCCATTTCTAGGTCACTTAATCTATTTTCCTTATTTTAGGGTTAACCACTTTCCATAAATAGAAATTTCTCCAATATTTTATCATTTAAATATTCCTTCTTGATTTTCTCATCTTACTTTATCATTTCTTGATTTTTTCACTTCTCTTTATTATTTAATAATCCACCTTGACTTTGTCACCTTACTTTATCATTTGAATATTGATTTCTTGTTTTAGGTCACTTGACCCATTTCTAGGTCACTTAACCTATTTTCCTTATTTTTAGGGTTAACCACTTTCCATAAATAGAAGGCTCTCCAATACTTTATCATTTAAATATCCCTTCTTGATTTTGTCACCTTACTTTATCATTTCTTGATTTCGTCACTTCTCTTTATTATTTAAATAATCCACCTTGACTTTGTCACTTTACTTTATCATTTAAATAATGATTTCTTCTTTTTAGGTCACTTTGACTTCTTTGACCTTGGGGGCTTCAAGCCTTCATGCGGGGGTCCTTCATCTTCGTAAGGCCATAACTCTCAAACCATGAGGATTTATGTGACATTCCACATACCACCGGAAATGGCATGATAAACACTATCCATCTAGGATAGTTTCACCAACAATTTCCTTGATCTTCATCTCATTATTCCACATACAAGCATGGGTCCTCCAACCATTCTTCTAGGATAACTCAATCCATAAAGCGTCTTCCCGAGAGGGATTCCACCATAAGGGGACCACTTTGGATTTTATCCATTTGTGCACCTTATCAATCATGATAAGAAAATAATTAGAGCAAGGGTCCTCCAACCATTCTTCTAGGATAACTCAATCCGCAAAGTGTCTTCCCGTGAGGGATTTCACCATAAGGGGACCACTTTGGAGTTCATCGATTTGTGCACCTTATCAATCATGATAAGAAAATAATGATTCATCTATACATTTTTCCAACAATGCATCATATACCAATGAAACCTCAACAATCCATCTTCATCATGTATCAATGAGAACTCATTGATCCATCTTCATCTATGCATTCTCATCAAGGAAAATACATATTATATTACATCAATCATCAATCAATCAATCCTTTGACATCAATAAATAAAACCATTGGCATCAATGACAACATGATCCAACAATCTCCCCCTTTGGCATTGATGGCAATACCAACATTGATGTCAACACCAATTAGAAATTATTGATGTCAACATGTAGATAAGGAATGCTCTACATCAATAGTCAATGTGACTATCTATCCCCATCAATAAACATCAATCACATCAATGTTATTAACTCTCCCCCTTTGGCATCAATGGCAAAGGGCCATTATCATCTTGGGGCTTCTCCCCTTGCTTGAACTCTCCTTGGGGCTGCTCCCCCTGTCTGAATGCCTTTGATCTTCCTCTGAATAATCTCTCCCCTTTTGAACAAGGCATATCACTCTGATGTAATGTTGAAGATACATCGAACATACGCCCCCTGTGACCATTGCTCCCCCTGAAATTATGCTCATGTGCTCTTTCTTCAAGTATAGGACTCTTTTATAGGTATGCATATGATAAATATCACCTCCTAGAATCATGGGAAGAAGAATGACTCCCCCTATGGGTATGTCTCCCCTATCTTTTTTGCAAGATGAACATTGTGCTACCATATAACAATCCTTGGACCTATTCATGCATCAAACTCATTCCATACCAAGCATCATGAAGCAAAATATATGTCAACAATGAAATAAAGAATAATGAGAAAAATATCAACCAAGTACATCATGTACAAAATGTGTGTTCATCATGCACAACACCTATGTACATCAACCATGTACATCAACATCATGCAATGTGCCAAAAGATATCATCCATGGAATGTATCAATCATATGCCTTTATCAACATGCCAACATGTGCATCTACCAATATGCTAACCATGTGCATCCACCAATATGCCAACCATGTGCATCTACCAATATCCCAACCATGTGCATCTACCAACATGCCAAACAATGTATCATATCACTCATGATATGTCTCCATCATGAACCAAGTGCCACAATCAGGTATCTCAAACAAATTCCAATTTTTGTGCTAATCAAGTAGTACCAATGGTGTAGTATCATCAAGCATATTCCATCTATGAGTGTACCAAACATGTACATTAACATATTGGCATCAATCCATACTCATGGGTTAGTGTCATGAACTCAATATTTTATTTTACATAATCCAATAGATGAACACTTAAACCTACAACAAATAGTGTCAAAACCTGCAACAAACAATGTCAGACCCTGCAACAGAGTGTTATACCATCACATCAAGTTCCAATCCATATGCATAGCCTTTTTATCAAGGCTTTACCACATATACGTGATCTTCTGCACAACAGCTCGCGTATGTATGCGACCTATACAAGGTCAGCCTATGTATGTACGCAACTGATACCACTGTCACCCACATATGCTTCAATAGATGACTTACTTGAGATTCCCTTTAGTCTTTCATTCTATTTTGGTTGCTCTGTCTTCTTCACCCACTTCTGTAGATGTCCCTTCTCCTCAGAACTTGAGCTCTGAGCATCCATCTTTTCAAATATGTGTCCCTTCCTTACTTCATTCCTTCTTCTAGCCATGCTATTTGAAGTTCTCATCATGGACTTTCTTCTTGTGTTCCAGCACTCATGGGATTTGTGGCCAAATCCACTATAGATGTAGCATCTCATAATGTTACAGTGAACAACAATGTGTCATACTTGATCACATCTCCAACACCTCATGGTGTTATAAAATCTTCCATTATATCTCCTTTCTTAAGATCTACATTCAAAAGGTTTGTGACCATATCCATTACATGAATAACAATTCCCATGAAAAATACTTTCATACCTTTGCTTTGGTGTCCCAAGAATAGCTTCTTGATGTCTTCCTTGCTTTGTTCTTTTGAAATTTTCTTTGCCTTGTGTAGATGGTTGCT
>ML795952.1:33112-43156 GCA_009831015.1 Picea engelmannii
ATCAATGACAACTCATTGATCCATCTTCATCTATGCATTCTCATCAAGGAAAATACATATTATATTACATCAATCATCAATCAATAAATCCTTTGACATCAATCAATCAAACCATTGGCATCAATGACAACATGATCCAACAACAATCTCATTTTTTCATCCTCGTGATCGACCTCTTCCAGGTCAACAAAATCATTAAACCAATCCAAGTTATTTTGGGCAAAAGCATTTCCTTCGGCATCATCTAACTTGATCCTCTGATTATAGTTCTGGGGTAAATCATGTAATTGGGTTGGTAAGGCGAGAGGGTATAATTTGGTGGCCATAGCTCTGGGAGGGTTTTGAGCTTGTTGGATGGTCTGAGTCAAGACGCTAGCAGTTCATGGGGGGCTAGTTGGTATCACATATTGGAACCTTTTCTCATAGAAGACTATCTCATCCAAGTAGGATTATGATTTAGACCTGAACAAACTTTGCTCAAATAGTATATCGAATTCAAGGTCGTCGATGCTTTGTCCTTTGTCCTTGGGTAAATATAGGTTTTTGTCCAGATAATAGAACATGTATGGTATATGTTCCTTTTCTTTCCGTAGAATCTTTTCGGGATCAGAGACGGGAGCTACAGGTTCTGGGTAAGGGTTCGCTCTGGTATAAAATTTCTTTGGAGCTAGGATTTATGTTTCTGACTATTCTATGCTTCTAGTCTTATTTATTAGATTTGTCAGGGTAAAATATGTTTCAGCCAATATAGACGTTTCACACACTGTTACCCTCAGGGGTCAAAACTAGAGATTTAGTCGTTTTCCCGGGGAAATGTTTTTCAATTTTGTCCTCGGCAACGGCGCCAAAATGTTAGCACTCTATAAATTCATCTGGCTGAGAAAACAAATGACAGAGGTAACCTACAGGCCAAATTTAAGACTGGAAAATTTCCTTTCTAGTCTAGAGATGGATTTCTCTGAGACTTAATCTCTAATAGATAATGGCTTTGAATTGTCGGCTAGATTTGTGTGTTTATGAAATGTTCCTGGTTTCGTTGGGAAAGGAATACAAAACTTTGGGCTATGGAGTCAACTTCGTGAAAGCGAAAGAAATAAATGAATTGGTAAATGAAACTTTGAGAGGATAAAGGATAAGTAGGCAATGGTCTTTCAGTTCAAATGTCGTTGTGTGTGGCGAGAGAAAAAGTACATAAATCAACTTAGAGAACCGTTAAAGAGGAATTCTAACTTGCTTAGAAGAAAACATAGAGTTTAAATGGCGAATTCTAAAGCACCGCGCGATGAATTCTAGACTTACTAACCATTCCAGTTTTAAAAAGGGAGAGGCATGGATATACATAAAACATGAAGTACATACATAGATGGGATCACAATACATTGAACCACCACCATTAGAATCATTTCGTCAAAGCCTCAGGACTTCTGCATTATATTTCAATTGGGGTCAAAGATTACATTCAATAGTCTCTTGTCTACAATACTTTGTCAACCCGAATTACATTGAAAAGATAGAATATATAGAAAAACTATGCCCCTTGGGCTGTTATGCCTCAAACTAATTCTCCTAGAAATTTGGTTTCAGTTATTCCCTACCAGATGACCTTTTGAATAGAGTTTACTAAAAATGGAAACCCGATTGCACCCAATCGTGATCAATCATAAGTAATATTCGATCATCAGGACATTATGCATCGACGTTTATCCTTTGCGAGCTGCCTGAATGATTGAGTGCATTGTCAGAAATTTTGCCACCTAGTGTAACGGGCTTTGGTTGTTTCCACACAATCACTAGTTGTAGTATGCACGTGGCGAGTTGGTGTGGTGGATGTATGTTGGTTGTCTCTCGTGCGCTCCAGGTGGAAACGACGACCAAGGAACCACACATCTCCTCCAAAAATATCATGTGTTCCACCAACACTTTTCCTCCTCAATAGGTGGGTTTACAACCTCTGTGCGACGAATACCCACCACATGGATGCCCGTCAGACTTCTTGTTTCTCAGCAGGAAACGATACACGCGGAGAGAAATATTTTGTGCCACGTTCAAAAATACAAAATGGGGTCATTTCAACCATGCCTATGGCCTCACTTGAAACCTTAATACTATGAGTGTTTTCCTAAGATACCAGTTTCATCTATTCAGATTCTACACTTGTCTCCACGAGGATGCATTCCCTTTCAGTTTTGTTTGAGCACTGGTAAGAGCCGCACGAAAGTTATCCATGGTTGGTCCACATTCCTTGAAGTGCTCTATGATTCTTTACTCTGACATCCTCTATTCCTCATGCAACTGAATGATTATGTATTTCACTTCTCTAAGATATCTTTTGAGCCAATTTGCATTCCCTTCTCGGCTCTGCGACGTTGTCGATTCAATAGTCTCTCTCGCCAACTATTTTCTCAATTCTCTGTTCTCCTGATACAATTCAGAAATAGCGAGTTGTGATTGCTTCAACTGCTATGATGACTCTTGAACCTCCATGTTTTCAGTGCCCGACCTTATTCGTCTTTCACTAATTCCCCTACTCAAACCTTCAACAGACTGGGTGTGTGATTCGTTGGGAGCTTGGGTCTCCTCGGGCTTCTTGATAAACCTCAGCCTGCCTCTTTTCCGGGGTGCTGGTTGTTGGGATGACGAGTCTTCTATTGCCTTTCCCTTTCCCGTTGCCTCCTCCATTCTTTCCCCCGCGCTGTGAAATGTTGTTTCCCCCGCGGATAGAGGGAAGTCTCCTTTGGGATCCCTGTGGATGTCGGCTAAAATTAGAAATGAATCCCAGTCTTTTCCCAACCCTCTAAATTCCTCGACTACCAATAATTTGATCAATGATAGATGAAATAAATTCTTCCTCGGTTGGTCATCTTCGGCCTGGACGATGTCTGCCATCCTTTATATGCTTCGATACAAGAAGAATGGTAAGTTCAAAGGCCCTTTCCCTGTGAAGTGCAGCAACAGCCTAATGTGATGTGGGTATACTCTCTCAAACCTTCTTTCACAGGTGAAATAACTTCTAATCACCTTTAAGAGATTTTGGAAAGGCTCCCGAAGATACCGACTTGGAACGCCCACCCCGATTTTCCCATTCAGACAGTTTGTCTTGATAAATTCTTTGTAGCATGATATGCCTAGAGGCATGCCTTTAGACCAATTTTCACTGTGCGGAGGGATCTCTGTCGTGACTGACAAAGTTTTCTTTGTTACCCAGAATGTGATTCCCTCAATGATCGCGCGGAACCCATTAAACCTAAGAGAGAATTGTTCAGCTAGTTACATGTTGTATCCTTTGATCTTCTCACAATAGCGCATGCATACAACCTATTAAAAGGATGCTCTGATGTTCGGATATTCATTGATTAATGCCAGGTTCTGACGCTCAGACCTCACGGCTCTGCCACTTCGCGCCTTCTTTCTCACACCTTGGGATGTGTTCATGACACATATGCGTATTTGTTTCATGCACATGGTAATAGAAGGTAACACCCTCTTTGCACGACGAATGAGAATGATATACTTCACAGGGGCCTGTTGCAAAGGAAGTGACAGAAACTTTGTGTGACAAGCAAAATCAACTCTAGGATTCCACTGCGTGGCCACCAAGCGCTATTAAAGATTCTGACACAGAAGGAGATTAGCACGGTGATAAACAACAATGGTAGGCTCGTCGGAGTAGGGAAGCGCGACAAAAAATTCAGGCATGGTGGCAAGGCGCTAAGAGACTTGTCGCAAGACAGGGAATTGAGACGTGGAAAGAAATTCAGCGTGATAGGAGGAAACTCCAAAGAAGAGAGGTTGACCACGAGAAGGACTATTGTCTGGTGCACTAGCTTGCAACGAACTCTAATAGGACTCGGACAATGACTGAAAATGAGGGAGACGCGGCAACTCGAATGATGAGACTCACAATACAAACGATGGAAATCAACCTTCCCACAACGAAAGGACCCAGGACTTGCAAGAAAAACCACAAACAACACACAAATTAAGAAGGCAAAGGAGAAGCATACAGGGTGACTAGTATTTATACTTGAACGGGCAAGGGATGGAATCATGGCAAAGGACGATGAATCCATGGGGATGAGAAGTTTGGAAGTGGGCTAAATATTTGCGCAGCAAACTCGCGCGACGAGTACACTTTGAAGTGTGCAAAGTATAGATGATAAGAGTTGTAGAGTATACGTGATATGAGCGTTGTGATTCTTAACCTTTCTGACTTCATAATTGGGTGATGATGGTCGTTATATCCGTCAACGTGAATTTTATTCCAACAACTTGCCTCAACCTCTGGAACGTAAATTCCCTCGTTCTGACATGACTCGATCTTATGGGAAAGGGACCTTTATGAGTCGCACATGACTAATTATGATGCCCTTTCCCGACCCCAATTGCCAGACCCGCCACTTGCTGATGTTAACCCATTTGTTATCCAATACCTGACTTCACACACTTTGACACACAAGTTACAACTCATCTAGGACTGACTCTAACTGTAAAATTATGGTGCTAACAATAGTGATAGTGGGATAACATATATTAACTCTAAAAATATGTGGTATGAAAAGAATGAGCCTTATGTTTTCCTAAAACACCGCAACCAAGTGTTTTTTCACTCGGATGTGTTGGATAGGGATTGTTGGTTTATACTAAGACACAATTCAAGATCAAAACATGTGTTTGAGAAAAATAATGTCATCATTCCAACCAAGAAATATAATCAGTCTCATAGTAATGAAGAGTGAAATATACATGTTTTATTTAAACATGTATGTTGTGGATGTATCATTTTGTTATAGTTTTATGTAGTTAGTCAATTGTGCATGTATTTTAAATTATCACAATTTTAGTTATTTTTTGTAGTTATGCAATGACATGTATTTAAAGAAACAACCGAATCAAATCATGGTAGACAATAAAAGTATGAATAGTGATGATGTCACAAACATGTTTAATGAGTATATTCATGCATTAATAATTATTGCGAAGTTGCAATAATTTCAAAAAGTTAATTCAATACCAAAATAATTTTTTTCTACATTCAATGAGGTTGGATATGAAAGGTTAACAATGATTTATAACCACCATCTTCAAAAAAATTAAATTATTTTGGAACTTCAAGCTCTTTAATGAATTATGAATCATTTTTAATTGTAAGTTATATTTGTTATCTCTATTTGTAAGTTTAATATTAAAAACTATTATTGTTAAGGTCACTTTAGTTGAAGCTCATTTTTATCTCTTTTTGTATTTAATATAAAAATTTATAACTATTGTCATGATTTAATAGAATATTTAATCAAACAAATTGTTTTAAAATTTTAATCAAATGTGATTTAGAACTATTTTCATGATTTAATATGCAATATGTTATCGTTATTCGTAAAATTAATATTAACAATTATTATTATCAAGTTCACTTTACTTGAAGATCTTTTTTTATCTGTCTCTATATCTATAATATACAATTAATATTTTTTTTCATGGTGTAATAGAATATTTAATCAAACATATTTAATATATAATTAATAAATTTTTTCATGGTGTAATAAAATATTTAATCAAACATATTGATTTAAAAAGTTAATCAAATTTGTTTTAGAATTTTTTTCATGACATAATACACAATATATTATCACTATTTGTAAGATTGATATTAAAAACTATTATCGTCTAGGTCACTTTAGTTGAAAGTATTTTTATATTTAATATAACAATTTAGAATTATTTTCATGTATTAATATGCAAATTTTATAGCTATATAAAATTGGAGGAATAATTATTTTGTTATATTTAACTATCATAATTGTAATATCAATATTATTAATAAGTTTTGTACAAATATTTAATGATAAATTTAAAAAATTCAATTTAATGAAAAAATTATTTAATAAATTAATTACATTGTACAATCATTGATGAAACATTTAATCAAGTTTGTAAACATGTTTAATCAACATATTGTGTCTTGGACAACTAATAATTCACTATAAAAAATAGTCAAACATTGTATGGCATCTCAAATTTAAATGACCGATATATCTCAAATTTAGTTTAAAAAATAAAGAAACAATTAATCATTAACATACACATAATACATTTTATAAATTAAACATAACAACATCAACATGATATGAAAATGCATAATATACATGAATTATGATATCAAAATCAGTGTGTGTGTGTGTGTGTGTGTGTGTGTATGTGTGTGTGTGTGTGTGAACAATCTATATACATGTTAATTGCTACTAGGCCACCCACTAGAACTAGAGGCATTAGTACTTTTGCTAGCTAATAATGAAACTACACTCTAGTATATCTCTCAGAGTGTCCAATATGATCTATATGACCTGTTAATATGATATAGTTTATAGACCAATAGTTGGTGTAATAGATGGATTAATAGCAGGTGCATTTGGTGGTGCATCTGGAGGAGGGGGAGGAGATGGTGGAGGAGGTAATCAAGGAGGAGAAGGAGGTAGAGGACGATTATCCTCAAATGTCTCATCATCTAAAGATGAAGTAAATGAATAAAATGAATGAGCATGTTTCACATCCCATTTTCCATCATCCCTAGCCCTTTGGAGTAGGATGGGGATACTTACAATATGGCACATAAATAAAGTCATATTGTAGGGAAGGATTACATATATCTTCCCAAGTTCAAGGTCTTATGTTCAGTCCTAAACATTAGGTTACCACATTTCAATTATTATATTAGTGTGTCTCTTTAATTTTTGGCTAGACCCTTTAATTATAATTGTACTCTTTGTCTATTATATATACCATGGAGACCTAGTTTTAGACTCATCATCTCATTTTGTGCATTTGTTATATTATAAAAGGAGGTTGGACCCTCAAAGAGGCTTCTCATTCATTATTCTCTCTCACTATCAAGGCATGGAGTCACTTTTATTTCTATTTTTATGTTATTTAGGTGTTTGGTGCATAACATTTGGTATCAGAGTATATGATCCTTGGATTTGGCTCCTTCAAACAAGTCAACTTGGCATTTTCGCTATAACGTTTTTGGGGAAGTTTTAGAAAACAATTTTTTTTGGATCCTGAGAAGACATATCAAAGTACGTGTGTAAAAAATTTAGATTATTTTTTTCTATACCTTACAATTAACATTCTATGGAAGTTAGGGTTTTTTACTAGTCCTAAAACCAGTCTTAGACAAGTAACCTGGGTTAAACGAATGAACACAGATCTGTATTATTAACACAGAGATACAATGAAAAATAATAGAGATATAGTAAAACTTGGATTCTATTCAATAAAGAAATATGTTGAAACTGTAAAATGCAGATTGAAACAAGCTTGCTAGAATTGTGATGGCTTATCTCTGAGAAGAGATGTGACGGTTGCGCTCATTCGTAAGAATATGAGTACAATGAGGATCCCCAGGCCTTTTTACATAAAAAATGAATTCCAAAACCCTATACATCCAAAAATATAACCCTAGGAGATAACACGCCAAAATTCATGCGGGCCCTATTAGGGTAAGTTGGTACATCAACTTCCTGGGGTCGTAAATTTTGCATATGATCTCCATTTTAGGCACATGATATCCCGTTGGAAAGGTCTATCCATGGAATACACATTATGCCATCACACTTTGAATTTTTCAATATTGTAACTGTGGTGGGCCCAAAAAATGTTGTTTAGGGCCTCAAAATGACTTTGGAAGTTTAGGACCCGAAAAGCTAGAAAAAAATTGCCAAGATGAAAATTGAAACTTCCAAGATGAAAGCTTAATGTGAGCCAGTTGGAATAGGTGGGTGGCCATTGATATCCACTTGGATCAATCCTCCCCCCTTAGGAAGAAATGGTTTCCATTGTGTTTATTTCCCCCATCAGATGAGGAAATTTTTGTTGAATTTGGCCCCGGGTGAGCCACTTGCCTTGGTGCAAGAGATGCCCTACTTTGACGACACGATAAAGCTAAAAATTTTGTTGGCGATTTCCCTTGACCTATGTGTACACGATATGATCAGTGGATGCATGTTCCATGCAGTCATGGTTGAGCTCTGTCAGTGTCAGTTGTTCTGCTACCTCTGAGGTGTCCAATAATGGTGGAAAATATGGCCGAAGGAGGTCCACATTAAATACTAGATGCAAGCCAAGGAAGGGGGGAATGTTGAGCTCAAAATCATTGTTTATCATGACCTTGGTGATGGTGTAAGGTCCATAGCATAGTGGAAGAAGCTTCTGATGGGGCCTCGTAAGGTGTTCTTTCTGCAAGTGCAACCAAACTTTATCTCCCACCTAAAACTTGTGTGGCACCCAGTGTTGATCATAGAACTGCTTGTACTTGGCATTAGAATTCTATAAAATATCCTGAACCTGTTGGTGGATGTGTTTCATTCACTCAATAAATTGACTAGCTTTGTCGACTTTAGGTTGAGCATGGGACAAGTCTGCATGGGTGGTTGCAAGGGGTAGTGCAACATCCATGGGACCCAATGCTTGAAATACCAATCCCACCTGAAAGGGGTTGTGGCCAGTTGAGCTATGTATGACTCTTTTGTAGTTGTGTTTCACATAGGGAAGACTGATGGAATTGTACATGCATAGAATATGCATAATCATCTGGTTGACGACCTCATTTTGGCCATATGTCTCAGGGTGGAAGGCAGTGAATTTGGTGAACTTGATGTCCAATAGTGACCAGAGGCTCAACCAAAATGTGTTGAGGAACCAATTGTCTCGATATGATACAATGTTTTGTGGTATCCCAAAATGTACCCACATGCATTCAAAGAAGAGCTTGCCAGTGGCCTATGTTGTGATGTTTTTCTTCCAGGTAGCTAGAATCGCCATTTTAGAAAAATGATCAACAACCACAAAAACACAGTCATTTCCCTACTTGGTTGATGGAAGGCCTGACATGTAGTCCATCGAGATGGATTCCCAGGTCCTTCCAGGAGTAGGCAAAGGGGTGTACATGCCATTTTTCTTAATGGTTGGTTTGGAAATGATGCAGGTAGTGTAGGAGTTGATATACTTGTTGACATCATTTAGAAGTTTCGGCCAATAGAAATGTTGTTGCAGCATTGCCATTGTATTTTCTACTCTGAAGTGTCTGGCCACTCGACTATAGTGGGCTTCCCAAATAATCTCCACACACTCGCTTGATGGAACACAAAGATGGCCCAGATGGCACAACAACATGTCCTGAAGATGGGAATCAATGAAAGTTGTGTTTTCACCCATCATACGGTAGGTGGCGATGAAGTTAGGGTCTCTCTCATATAGTTGGGGCCATCTAGAGGTCTCGTGGCCGCAGGAGTTTACCATAGTGGTGAGTGTTCCAGTTGGAGGGTGGCTAAGGCAATCAACGATGCAGTTGGTGCTTTATTTCTTATACTTTATGTTGATATGGAACTACTACAATTATGTGCACCACTTCCGATGGTGGTCATTCTACAATTTTACTTGTGTCTGCATGAAGTGTAGTGGCTTATGATCGATGTGGATGACTATCTCCTTCCCGAGAATGTAATTCCTCCATTCGTGGAAGGATTTCACAATGGAGTACATTTCTTTCTCGTAAGTAGGGTACTTACAGATGACATCTGATAGTGTCTCACTATGATAGTGTTGGGTATTTGTTATATTCTTTGCATGTGTGTGTGTGTGGGTGTGTCGGATACAACAATTGTGTCTGACGATCCCTTCACCTAGAGCTCTGCCATGTGCATCGAGCGATTTCCTAGGGGGGTCCTAGGGGGGGGCAGGTATGCCCCCCCCTGGTTACGTGCAGTGTTTGGGGCAGCACCCCGAAATTTTTTTTGGGGCGGTTTTTTCTATTTTTAGTTGATTTTTAAATTAATCCTGGATTAAGGGATTAGGGTTTTGGTATATACGGAATACCTAAAAACATTTTATATATTGTATAGTCCACCTGATTTTCGTTCCAATTTTTCTTTATCTATTACTGATGATGATCCCATAACTGTCAGGGAAGCAGTGAATTCAGAGGATAGTAAACTCTGGAAGAAGGCCATGGTTGAAGAAATGAATGCCTTGGATAAGAATGAGGCATGG
>ML795952.1:43787-91794 GCA_009831015.1 Picea engelmannii
TTTGGATCGCAGAAGATCTACAAGTGGGTATGTGTTTAACCTATTTGGAGGAGAAATCAGTTGGATGAGAAAAAGACAGGTTGTAGTGGCACTCTCAACTACAGAAGCTGAATACATGGCAGCCACTCATGCAAGCAAGGAAGTAGTATGGTTACAAAGTTTGTGTTCAGGTATTGGGTTGGTACAACAAGCAGTGAGATTAGACTGTGACAGTCATAGTGAAATATTCCTGGCAAAGAACCCAGCTTATCATTCGAAGACAAAGCATGTTGATGTTCAGTATCACTTTGTGAGAGACATGGTTGAGGAAAAGAAGGTGTTGCTGGAAAAGGTTGACACTTTGAAGAATGTTGCAGATTCATTGACAAAGTCTGTGAGCACAAAAAATTTCTCTTGGTGTAGAGTAACAATGGGCATTATTGCCCTAGATTGTTGACTATATAATCCCCTGGACCCCTGGATGCAAGAAAACAACAAGTGGGACAATGTTGTGTATGTGTTATATTCTTTGCATGTGTGTGTGAGTGGGTGCGTCGGGTACGACAACTGCGTCTTTTTTCTATTTTTAGCGGATTTTTCTATTTTTAGATGATTTGTAAATTAATCCCGGATTAAGGGATTAGGGTTTTGGTATCTACGGAATACCTAAAAACATTGTATATATTGTATGGCGAATGGTGAAATTCGATAATAATGAAAATAAGAAAGGTTTTCCCGGTTGAGGGTTTTCGGTCAAAATCTATGTGTACTCTGTGTATGAGCCATTGATTAATTTTTGTATTGCTTAAGAATCTATATGCATTGCTTTATTTCGCATGTTTAAAACTTACAGATAGGCCACGGGGTATCCATGTTGAGTTAGAAATATGCCCACAACATAGTTTGAAGCATATGTCTTGGTATCAAAGGGTTGTTGCAAGTCGATTAATGAGAGCACTGGGGTTGAGCACAAGCACTACTTCAAATCATCGAACGCTTGATGTTGTGACAGGCCCCACATGAAATTTTTCTTACCACCACTCCCAGTTACTTAGCTGAGGTCCCATGCAATATGGGAGAATCCCAACATGAACTTGTGATAGAAATTGGCAAGGCCTAAAAAGATCTGAAGCTTAGTGAGTGTGGTTGGGGCTAGCCAGTCACGAATGACCTAGAACTTGCCTAGATCCACATGCACCCCATGCTCATGAAAAATGTAGCCTAGGTATTGGACCTTGTCCATGCTGAAGGAGAAATTTTACAAATTTACATATAGCTTGTGTTGTCGTAAAGTATGCAGAACCTGTCGAATATATAGCAAGTGTTTCATCCAAATCTTGTTGTGGATGAGGATGTCATCCAGATACACCATCACAAAAGAATTGGTGAAAGGCCACAAGATATCATCCATCATCCTCATGAAATTTGTTTGGGCATTCGTCAAACCAAAAGGTATGACCAACCATTCAAAGAGACCTCTTTTGGACTTGAAGGCAGTTTTCCATACATTTTTATGATCTATTGGGACATGATGATAGCCAGACTTCAGATCAATATTATTGAAGTATTTGGCTCCCTTGAGCTTGTCAAGGAGCTCATCGATTCATGGAATCAGGTACTTGTTCCTGACTGTGATTTTATTTAGGGCCCAGTAATTGATGCATAGTCGCCAAGTCCCATATTTCTTCTGCACAAGAACGATTGGGCTTCCACATGGTGATTAGTTGGGTCGGATGTGCCCCTTTTGGAGTATTTCTTGGATCGGATTCTTGATGTCCTAGTTTTCTAACAGAGAGCGACGATAGACTATCCCATTGGGTAGTGGTCCGTTGGGGGTCAGATTGATTGAATTCTTGTCCTAACAGTGTAGAAGTACCCCAGTGGGCGAGGAGAAGATGTCTTTGTATTCTTCCATGACCTTATCCACTTTCTTCTACTACATGGAGAGATCGTCCATGGAAGCCATGTTTGCAGTTGCAACCTTCCGCTCACTTTGAGAATGAATCATAAAGAATACGAACTTCTTGGTCTGAGAGATGACCTTCTTTATTTTCTTGGCAAAGATCAAGAAAATGGAAGTAGGTGGGACTACCTTGGGTATCCTGTACAATTTCCTATCCAAAGTAATAATAACACTATGAGGCCTAGACTCATTACAACATGATTTTTCCATAAATAAGGTTGGCCCAAAATAACATCACAAACTTCAAGGGAGAAACATCACACAATACCTCATATTTCAATGGCTTAATGTCATAGGACATGCGAAATTGTTTGCTAACGCGAAGATCAATTCCTTGGGAGAGCCATCTGATGGTGTATGGTTGTGGGTGTGGTGTTTTTGGCAGGAAAAAATGCTCGATGACCTCCGCTAAGATGAGGTTATTCTGGCTACCTCTATCAACGATGAAGTGTAATGGAGTACCCTTCACCCACATCTATGAATGAAAGAGGTTCTCACCTTCCTATGGATCATCAAGTTCACCAGGATGGATCTTGGTGGTAGAAATGGTGGCACTGGGTTCCATGTAAATAACTCGTCTCCCCTTTTCTGGTTCTAAATCAGAGTCAAAAATTGCATCAAATTCAGAGGCTTTCACCTCAACCACCAATGACTGCTTCGAGGTGAAATCAACAATTTTATGCCAAGGGATCTTATGGAAGTTGCACCACTTCCTGGTGTCTTTCTTCGTATTTCCATTGTCCTTCTTTTTTTCGGATTAGAATGGTTGTCCTGAGATTGTCCATATTTGCTCCACCATTTTTTCTTTTGGTTGGGGCTTCCCTTGCCCTGCTTCTACTGTGAGGGGTTCCTAGACCCAAACTTCCACGTCTTTTGTTTAATCTTCTGCTCGATTTTGGCATCATATCGATAAGTCACACCCAAGGACAAGATGTATAGAAAATCCATTTCTATTTGGATGTATCTATGCAAACCACCATGGTACTTGAGCACCAGATGCTGCTCAGAATCTTTGATACCCAACTTGGTTTGCAAGGTATGGAATATATTTGTGAACTCTCTCATTGTTTGGTCCCTTTCTTGTCGCTGTGTGGTCCATCTTGTATACAGGTCGTCATAACTTCCAAAAGGGTAGTATTGTTCCTTAACAGAATCCCTGAAGGACTCCCTGGTGAGTGTGAATGTTAATAATGATGGTTCTTCTATTTTCTTTTTCTCACATAAAGTATCCCACCAATATTTGACATGGGGGATGGCTTTGAGGATCGCAAATGTAATATTTTCTCTATTGCAAAAGTTATGGAACGAAAAATACCCTTCTAGCATATTCAACCATTTGTCTACAACATCTGTGTCTATATGAAATTAAAATATAGGAATATAAAAGTTGATTTGTACCTTGAAGTGGACAGTTCTTCTACTCGATGAAGATGTGTCGCATTTTAGTAGTCGTTGAAGGATTTTCACAAAACTATCCATCATCTTGTTCCTCTGTTGCGCGAGGGCTTCCTCAAGCAACGGTTTGAAAGGATATCATGTCTCATCATATTTATTTTATCTCACCATGGAAGGTCACTTGGGCTTGCGAGAGCTCTTGTCCTCAAGAGAAACAATCTCAAGACCCAACTCTTTATACCCTGACCTCATCGGGGACATGCACTAAGAACGACAAGGAGCATACCGCTCTGATACCAGTGATCCGAATTTTATGAGAATAATGAAATCAATACATATATATATTATTAACACAAAGATAAAATGAAAAATAACAGAGATACAGTAAAACTTGGCTTCTATTCAATAAAGAAATATGTTGAAACTGTAAAATGCATATTGAAACAAGCTTGCTAGAATGGTGGCATCTTTTCTCTGAGAAGAGATGTGATGGTTGCGCTCATTCGCAAGAATATGAGTACAATGAGGCTCCCAAGGAATTTTCACATCAAACATGAAATATTCCAAAACCCTAGACATATAAAAACCTAACCCTAGGAGGTGAAGCACCAAAAGTCATGTGGGCCTCGTTGGGGTAAGTTGGTATATCAACTTCCCGACGTCATAAATTTTGCATATGATCTATGTTTTAGGCGCACGATAGCCCATTGGAAAGGTCTATCCGAGGAATATACATTAGTATATCACAATCTAACTTTTGACATAGTGTGACTGTGGCGGGACCAAAAAATTTTGTTTAGCGCCTCAAAAGGACCCGAAAAGATAGAAAAAAACTACCAAGATGAAAGTTGAATGTGAGCCAGTTGGAATATGTGGGTGGCTACTAATGTACACCTGGATCATATATGATTCTATAAATATATGAATTAAGAGAAACCTATTGTATTTAATATTGTATAGAACATAGTATTCTAGATCAAAATTTCATAAGTAGATCTAAAAGATTGGACATGTGGTAGTTTGTACAAGTTGACTATCCTAAAAGGGCCAGAATCAATAAGTTTTGGGAAATTTATCATAAAGTTTTCTTTACACATCAAAATTTAGTTGAACATATAGCATTGCAGAGAAGACATATAAAAATACTTCAAACCAAAATCAAGGTTTTTAAAAGGCATGTTAAATTGGAACTTGCATGATTTTTTATTGAAATATCTATTTGAGGTGATTCAAAAGGTGTAGTAAATAGAAATAGAGGTGGTGAAAAAATTCTAAGTGGACAAGGTGTAGTAAATCTAAGTAGATATTATTTTTGTCTCACATGGAAAGAGGTGGTGGAAAAAATTCTACACCTACTGAACCTCTAGAGAAATCATCCATGAATCCCAAATAATGTGAAGACTTAGAGAACTGAGTATCCTAGTTGAGGAACCAAGCTAATGAAATGAGTGATAATGGGTTGAAAAAGGTTGATTTGGTAATGTTCACGAGAAATATTTAAAATGGAAATTGAAGATAAAAAGGAAAAGTTGATGGATCAAAAGATGGAACAATTCTAAAATCCCATAGAAACCATACTCTTACATGCCCTAGATGAGAGGTTCCAAAAAAGTGTTATTGTGACCCAAGGAAATCATGAAAATAAGGAGAAAAAATGGTTGACCTGCAGTCTTATATGGAGAATATTTTAACATAATTGGAGAATATGAATATTGAGTCCCATAATAATGATCATTCATTACTCCAAGATCTGCATTATTGGGGGTTCAACTCAAGACCAAGGAACTACTTAATTCCCAATATCAATATGAATAAATTTGATGGTAAATATCATATAACATGGATAAGTTATTTTATCTACACCAAGTTCCAACTTTACAAAAGGTAACTCTTGTATCCATGTATTTAGAACCTGATCAATTTGTGTGATATCAATGGTTTTGTGAATGAAAAAAGAATTATATTTTCCCTTGGTCCATTTTTATGGATGAAACGATAGCACAATATGAGGATATTAATAGAAACAAATTCTTTAGTCAATTGATAAATCTCTAGCAAAGAGGCCCAATTATAGAGCATATTCAATAATTTCAAAAGATGAGTTTTAGAGAGAACATTCCAGAGGACAACTTGTTAGATATATTTATGGGCACCTTAAAGGAGAGTATTCAACATGAGGTGCATCTCTTGGAACCTAAATCCTTAGAGCATGCTTTCATTGTGGAAAGGAAATTTCAAAGTAAAAATATGTCTACTACAAGGGTGGCAACTTTTGAGTTGTTTTATTCTTTGCAGTGGAAACTCAATAAACCAACTGGTTAGTTGAGGTTGATCGACTAGGTGATTCATCCACTAAACGGTTAATTCAAGTCTAAGGTTGAAGAGATCGACTAGTTTGTAGATGACTAGAGGTTGATTGGTTTGTAGCCGACTAGAGGTTGATTGGTGGTTAATTGGATGGTCAACGAGTTTGTAGCCAAATGGAGGTTGACTATATATTGGAGGTCGATTGGTGTTCGACTAGATGGTTGAATAGTTTCTATTCGAATGATATTCAAGCAGTGGTCGAAACTTATAAAAAAATCCCGAGATTCATAGGATCACAACCAATCATCTTCGTGGATCTATAATTGTTTTGAGTGCCACGAGTTAGGGGTTTACATGTTGTAAATTCCTATCAATATGGCATTATATAATAGTATTTATGGTTACTTGCTAGATAGTAGTGAGTCTATAATGGTCATGAAGATGTAAGCCAAATGGATATAGAGTTGTTATTGTAACTAAGCAAGGGAGTAGGATGATGAATTGGTCTTAGGTGTGTACCAATTTTATTCATGTAACTCTTTATTTGATGAATGAATAAGACAACATATGAGTGGGAATCGCTCAAGCATTGTTGATTTTCCTAGTTAAAGGTTTCCAGGGTAAATCTCTATGTATTGTGTGTGATTTCCTTCATTTAATTTTTGTTTTTAATTCTATATTTTGTCTCATGTTTGGTTTATTTTATCTACATTTAGTATCAGAGAAAGTTAAGTAGATATTGGATTTGAGCAGATCTTAATAAGAGTAGATATTGGTTTCAATGGGATGCCTGTGTCGCTAAGGGCTTGACCCATTCCTGGATCTGTTCTAAACCTAGGTCTAGTGGGATATGTAAGGTATTGATTGTACTTGAAGGAATGGAAAGAATTTATAGGATTGAGATTGAGAAGTTTAATGGCCAGAATTTTGAGTTGTGAAAGATTAAAATGGAATTTCTCCTTGTAGATCGATAACATTGGATTGTTGTGGATCCCAAAACAATTCTGATAGGCATGTCGAAGGAAGATTTGGAGAAAATTGATAGGAATACAAGGAGTATGATTCAAATTTTCCTTGCAGATTTGATATTGTTGAATGTATCAAGTGAAGACATTGCAAAGAAACAGTGGGAAAAGTTGGGGAACTTGTACCAGGTTAAATCCCTAGTAAACAAGTTGTTTCTTAAGAATAAATTGTACCTTCTAAGGATGAGTGATGGTAGCTCATTAAAAGAGAACATAAATTCATTCAATATTGTGATAAGTTAGCTATTGTATGTGGGTATTAAAACCATTGAGGAGGAGAAATGTATTAGTCTCTTGTGTTATTTTCCATATTAATGGGATAACCTATCCATGGCTATTGGGATTAATTCAACCACATTAATGCTTGAAGATGTGGTTGCATCTCTATTTTCAGAGGAAAAGAGGAGGAATAACATGGAAGGATATACCAAGGATGCCTTGATGGTAAGAGTTTGAACTATCAATAGAGGAAAAGGTAAATTATTTGGTAGAAAGTCTTCGTCTAAGGGTAGATCTAAATCCTTGGTTTAGTCAATGAGAAGATGATGGAAGTGCGGTAAATTTGGGCATTACAAAAGGTACTGCAAGTCGAAAGAAGTTGAGAAAAGTCAAGGATTTGATGAGAAGTAGTCTACTAAAATAAAGGCTTCTCCAGGACAAGGAGGAGACGTGTAGTTGGCGTCGACCAGTAAACAGTTAGATCATGATGTTTGGTTGATATAATTAGGTGCATGTTTTCATATGACACCTCATAGGGAATGGTTTTATGAATATGAGAATTATGAAGGAGGAGATGTATTCTTGAGATATGATTAAACAACCAAGATTTTTGGATGAGATAGAGTCTGAATAAGGATAAAGTATGGGAGGAGGATTCATGTAAGGCACCCATCTGGAGCTACAAGGGAAATATGGATTCTGGAATTAATACATAGTGATGTGTTTGGGCTTGTACCATTTCCATCGTTAGGAGAATATTTGTTTTATGTCTCCTATAAATGATTTCTCCGGGAAGACATGGTTGTATTTCCTAGGAAAGAAATATGAGGTTTTTGGTAAGTTCAAATATTTTAAATCTCTTGTGGAAAACTAGACATATGAGAAGATTAAGGTGTTGAGAACTCAATATGAAGGTGAGTTATGTGGTATGGAGTTTGAGAAGTTCTGCAAGAAATGTGGCATATCACACAAAAATACCACTCCATATACCCCTCAACATAATGGATTTGTTGAAATAATGAATAGGATGTTGATGGAAAAGGAAAGGGGCATGATTAGTGGTGTTGGGCTAGTGCAAGAATTACGGGAAAAGATAGTTGACATTGCCAGTTATCTAGTAAATAGATATCCTTCATTAGATCTATTTGAAAAGACTCCAAATGAGGTAAGGTTTTGTAAGAAATCTTCTTTCTCACATCTCATATTTTTTGGCTATGATGCATTTGTGCATGGTCCCAAGGAAAAGACGAACAAGTTGGAAAATAATGCAATCAAGTGTATTTTCATCAGTTATAAGGATGGGATGAAAGGATATAAGTTGTGGGATCCAGTGATGAGGAAACAAATTTATATTTGATATGTGATCTTCAAGGAAGTTGGAAGTAATTCCAAGAATGAAGAGGCTCCAAGGAAGAAAGAACCACAGAAATAGGTGTTTGAGATGAGGAATGAGGAACTTGATTTAGACGAGTTGACTAAATTAGATGAAGAGGTGGAACTATAGAATCTGGTTGTAAGGAGGTATGGATGAGTAAGAAAAAAAGATGAAAGGTGTAGTGCACCTAATTTCCATTCTGCATTTTTTTTATCTTCCATTGATGAAGATCCTAGGTCAGTTAGGGAGGCAGTTGACTTGATAGAGGGTAGACTCTGGAAGGTGACCATGGTTGAAGAAATGAGATCTTTTCATAATAATGAGATATGAGATTTGGTAGAGCGACCTAATGGAAGGAAACCCATTAGCAGAAAGTGGGAAATCAAGAATAAGTTGAACTCAACATGTCAAGTTGATAACTACAAAGCTCGACTAGTAGAGAAAGGGTATTCCCATGTTGAGGGAGTCGACCTCAGTGAGATTTTATCTCCTATTGAAAAATTGACTTCCATTACAATATTGATGTCTCTACCTGGATAATTTGATCTTGGGATAAAGAAAATGGATGTGAAGACAATGTTCCTACATGGGGACCTGGAAGAAGAAATCTACATGAAACAACCTAGAGGATTTGCAGTAAAGGGAAATAAAGAGTTGGTGTGCAATATGAAGAGATACCTTTATGGTATAAACCAATCACCAAGGATGTTGTACCAAAAGTTCAACAAAAACATCCTCAGAATGGGATTTGTGAAAAGCAAGGTTGATCACTGTGTGTATTCCAAGAAATAAGGTGGTCATTTCATCTATGTAGTATTGTATGTCGATGACATGTTGTTGGTTGGAAACAACATGGATGTTATAAAGCAGGTGAAGATGTATCTATCCTCCAAGTTCAACATGAAGGATCTTGATGCTACTAAATTCATTATGGGAATGTAGATTAAGAGATATCAAGAAGTTAGAAAATTTTGGTTTAATCAAAGGAAGTACGTTGAATCAATATTGAAATGTTTCAACATGCAGAAGTGCAAACCGGTCAAGGTACCTATTCTTGTAGGGGTAAAACTAACTATTGAACAGTGTCCAAAGACATAGGAAGAAATAAAGGACATGTCATGAGCTCCCTAAGCTATTGTTGTTTGTAGTTTAATGTATACAATGGTATGCACTCAACAAAATATTTCCCATATAGTGGGAGTATTGAGCAAGTACATGTCAACACATGGGAAAAAGAATTGGACTATTTTCAAGAGAGTGTTTAGGTACTTTCATGGAAGAATATATTTTGAAATCCGTTACCAAGGGAAACTTGAAACTAACAGGGAATTGAATGTACATGGATTTTTCAATGTCGATTGGGTTGGATATATTAATCGAAGAAGGTTGACAAGTGGATATGTTTTTAGAATTTTTGGTGAATAAATCAGTTAGATGAGTAAGATACATGTGGTATAATCCTTTTCCACAACAAAAGTTGAATACATGGCAGCCACCCATGCAAGAAAATAAGCATCTCGGTTGCATAGATTTTGTTCAGAGATTGGGTTTGAACATAAAGCTATGAGGATAAATTGTGATAGCCAGAGTGCAATTTTCTTGGAAAATAACCCAGGTTACCATTTTAGAACAAAGCATAATGATGTACAATAATATTTCGTGATATATATGGTGGAAAAAATGAAGGTGTTGTTTGAGAAGGTAGACACTTTGAAAAACATCACAGAATATTTGACCAAGTTTGCGAGTGACGAAAATTTCTCTTGGTGTAGAGAGTAAATGGGCATTGCTACCCTGGGTCAGTGAACAAAATTTTTTCTTCTCATGTTTCTGTAAAGAAGAAAACAAGTGAGAGAATGTTGGATTGTTGTGTTCTTTGTAGCGGAAACTCATTCAACTGACTGGCTAGTTGAAGTTGACCGAATGGGTGATTTATTGGATGAATGGTTAATTCAAGTTGAAGGTCGAAAAGGTTGAATAGATGTTCAACTAGTTCATAGCCGACTGTAGTTTGATTGGTTTGTAGCTAAATAGAGGTCGATTGGATGGGCTGATTGGTTTGTAGTCGACTAGTATTCAAGAAGTGGTCGAAACCTATAACATAATCCTAAGAATAATCAGATCATGTCCAATCATATTCACGGATATGTAACCATTTTGGCCACCATGATTTATGGTTTTAAATGTTGTAAATTCTTATAAATATGACATTAAGTAATATTATTTATGATTACTTGGTAGAGAGTAGTGATTATGTAATGGTCATGAAGTTGTAAGCCAAATGGATGTAGAGTTATTCTTGCAATTAAGAAAGGGATTAGGATGATGAATTGGTCTTAGGTATGGACCAATGTTATTCATGTAACTCTTTATTCAGTAAATGAATAAGATAAAATATGATCAAGAGTAACTCAAGCATTGTTGGTTTTCCTTGTTAAGGGTTTCTAGGGTAAATCTTTGTGTACAATGTGTGATTTCCATTATTTACTTTATATATTTAATTATGTCTTCTCTCTCCTATTTGGTTTAGTTTCTCTATATCCACTAATAACTATAAAAAGTGCCATGCACCCTCTCCTAACATCACTCAACCAACAAGGTTGACACCTAAGAAAATGGATGAAAGAAGAGAAAAGGAACTATTTTTCAATTATGACAGCAATGGGCATAAATTCTTTTCAGAGAGGAAATTATTATACACAGATTTTGAAGAAGAATAAGATCAAGAACTAGAACAATCACAAGAAATAGAAGTAGAATATACTACTACAACCATATATTTCCATGCATTGGTTGGTATGAGCACTCCTCAATCTCTCAAGATAGAAGGATATATCAAAAAGAAAAATTGAACAATGTTTATTGATGTTGGTAGTACCCATAATTTCGGTAACTGAAAAATAGTTAAACTTCTCAATTTCTTTATATATCCAACACCATATTTTATATATCCAACACCATATTTTAAAGTAATGATTTTAGATGGAGGTACCGTAAATTTTTCAAGGAAGTGCCATAGTATTAACCTAACTATGGGGGAGTATTTATCATATATTCTAATCATTTCAACCCAAATGGGTGGTGTTGATGTTGTACTAGGAGTCCAATGGTTACTATCATTGAGAACAATGGCTCTTAAATTTTCAAGAAATTTTCATGAGATTTTCTTCATATGGAAAGGAAATTGAACTTAGAGGCATCCAAGGGAAATTGTCTAAAGTGATAATCTCTAATAGTTCATGAAAAAACTGATAAAAAAATGGACATCGTGGTGTAATTGCACAATTGTGATCATTGGATGTTCAAACATCTAGACCCTCTATTCCCATGGATCTCCAAAAATTTGGAGAGATTCCTACATATATTCCGCTTTCTTGAGATTATGAGAATTCTATTCATTTGCAACCAAGAAGTGTACCACCTAAAACAAGACCTGAAAGGTACCCATATGCACAAAACAGTGAGATTGAGCATATGGTTCA
Source organism: Picea engelmannii (assembly GCA_009831015.1). Taxonomy (NCBI): domain Eukaryota; kingdom Viridiplantae; phylum Streptophyta; class Pinopsida; order Pinales; family Pinaceae; genus Picea; species Picea engelmannii. Next base: position 55,533 of record ML795952.1, read on the forward strand.
AGAAATATTAGAGGTTGGCATAATTCAACCTAGCTAAAGTGATTTATCTTCACCAATGGTGTTGGTCTACAAAAAATAAGTTTCATGGCATGTCTTTCTAGATTATAGAGTGCTCAACAAGATGAACATTGAATATAAGTTTCTTATTCTTGTCGTTGATGAATTACTAGAAAAATTATATAGAGCAATTTTCTTTACCTAGATGGATCTCCATTTTGGATATCATCAAATTAGAATGAGGCAAGAATACATCCCCAAAATATCCTTTAGAACACATGAAGTTCATTATGAGTTTTTGGTGATGTTGTTTCGCCTTACTAATACACCTTCCACATTTCAAAGATTGATGAGTTATGTTTTCAAACCCTTCCTCAGAAAATTTGTGTAAGTATGTTTTTATGATACACTAATCTACAATTAATGTTGGGAAGATCACGCACAATATGTTGGCATGGCATTAAAACTATTGGAGAACCAACAACTATATGCAAATCCTTCCAAGTGTACCTTTAGGGTTTATGAAGTGGAATATTTGGGTCATATTGTATCTCATGAAGGTGTTAAATTGGACCCTAACAAAATTAAGTCCATGATGGGATGAAAAATTCCAAAAATCTTAAATAATCTTAGAGGATTCTTAGGATTGATAGGATATTACTACAATTTTGTTAAGAATTATGGTCAAGTAGCAGCACCTCCAACAACGTTATTGAAAAATGAGGCATTTTCTTGGATTCAAAAAGCAACTGAAGCTTTTGAAAACTTAAGGAGGATATGTTTACAAATATTTTCTTGGCCACCCCTAACTTTACAAAAACATTTATTGTCGAGTGTGATGTCTCAGGGCATGACATTGTCACAGTTTTAACGCAAGAAAGAAGGAAACTTTCCTTTGAGAGCAACCAATCTAAAGGAAAAAACTTACTCAAACCCATTTATGAAAATGAAATGTTGGAAATATTTCATGTAGTTAAGAAATGGTGTCCTTTCCTAATAGATAAAAACTTCATGGTAAAGACATATCATTATAGTTTGGAGTACTTCTTGGAAAAATAGTTATCTTTAGAATGGGTTACAAATATTCTAGGTTATGTCTTTAACATTATCTACAAAAGGTGGTGGTAGATTCACTTTCAAGGAAAGAAGAAGGCACAAAGGGCTTACTTTTTGTTATTTCCATTCCACAATCTGATTGGGTGAAAGAAGTAAGGATAAAATGGAAGGAAGATTAGAAGGTATGAAATATCATTCAAGAACTACAAGAGGACCTAAGTGCATTAGATAATTTTTTTGTGGAAGAATGATTCACTATGGTATTAGGATCACCTATATTTATGTAAGAATTCCCAACTCAAACAGAAAGTCTTTTTGTAATTGCAGACTTCTCCTATAGAAGGAAATTTGGGGTTCGTGAAAACTTACCACGTGATCAAGAATGCATGTTTAAAGGAAGTTCTTAAAAATGATGTTCACAATTTTGTGGATGAATGTTTAGTTTTCCAACAAAATAAGGGAGAGACAATCAAGACCCTAGCTATTCTATAACCATTAGCCATACCAAGTCAATGTTGGGAAGAGGTTTCAATGGAATTTATTACATGTATACCATATTCTAAAGGAAAGAATGTCATCATGGTAGTAGTGGATCAACTCACAAAGTATGCCCATTTTTTCCCTCTTTCTCATTCTTTCAAAGAGAGTGCAATAGTTGCAACTTTCATGGAAATAGTTTAAAAGATACATGGAACCCCCAAGATTATTGTAAGTGATAGACATCCAATTTTTACTGGTAATTTTTGGATTGAAACATTTTCTTATTTGGGTACTCAATTGTCTCACAACTCCTCTTACCATCCTCAATCCAATAGGCAAACTAATATTGTGAATAAAATTATAGAAGGGTATCTTCGTTGCTTTGCATATAATAAACAAACATGATGGATCAAGTGGTTTCCCTTGGAAGAATGGTGGTACAACAAGTATTTCCATACTTCATAAAAAATCTCCCAATTTATGGAAATTTATGGCTATCATCCTCCATCCATCACATCACCTGTGAGAGGAAAAGTGAAGGTTCAAGCAGTTGAGGACCACATTGAGAACCAAGAAGAGGTTCTCCAACTATTGAAGAACAAAGTGTCTATAGCACAAAATAGGATGAAATACCAAGTAAATCAACATCACAACGAAAGGGAATTTGAAGTGGAGTACTGGGTATTTCTAAGGATACAATTATACAAACATATGTCCCTCAAGCAACAAAAGAAGGACACTAAATTAGTACCCAATTACTATAGTCCCTATAAGGTGTTGCAAAGGATTGAAAGTATGTATTACAAATTGGATTTTCCTCCATCTTCATGTGTACATCTAGTCTTCAAATTTTCTTTCTTAAAGAAGGTAAGCAGCGACAAAATCCTAAGATTTGAAGAAGGGAAAATCATATCGGAACAAAAAAAATCCCCAAAACACAGATAAAGAAACTAAGAAATAAAGAAATTATTGAGTACCTCATTAAGTGGAACAACCTACTAGTGGAAGAGGTGATGTGGGAATATGAGATATTCTTGTAGAAACATCCATAATTAATCAAGTGTTGAGGGTAACATTTATTTGATGAGGATGGTCATGTTAATCTTTAGATATTGAGTTATTAAATTTCTATTGTTGTATTAGTGTGGCCCTTTTGTGGTAAGCTGTATATTTTAATTTCAATTGTATTCTTCGTATTCCATATATACCAAGGATATATGGTTTTAGAGATCATCTCATCTTGTGCATTTGTTATATTTTAAAGGAGGTTTCCCCTATAAAGAGGCTTCTCATTCATTATTCTCTATCATTCTCAAGGTGTGGAGTTACTTATCTTTATATATTTACGCTATATGGGTGTTTAGTGCATAAAATCCTACATTATCACTCAAGGTCATATTGGCACAACTTTAAAGTCAACGATCAATGTACATAATTGATCTATGACCTGGTGATGAAATTTATGATCTAGTCTCCATGGAATTCCATGTATACACATGTGAGTTAGCTCATCAACCTTATCCATCTCTATATCAGGATAGGGAGGCCCCTCAATAGCATATGATTCAATGTCTACAAAACAATAGACAATAATAATTAGACAATTTAAACAATTTCTTATAATAAATTACATTCACATTAAATAAGAAAAAAAGGTGATGAAAATATTACCTCTTACATATGGTAGCTTTCCTAGAGTCAGTTAGATCTTCAACCATCCATTCTATTCCATCACTATAATGGACACTATACAAGATCAAGGATGTGATCTTCCTTTCTAGTTAACATATTCAAAACCTTTGCACCTATTTTCGTACATAGGTACTTCGATTGGCCCCTCTTGGGAAACATCTACCCCCACATTCCATAAACACACCAACCATTAGTCTAGGAGGGTGACAGTCAAATCTCTTATAAGTCATTAAAACCCTCTCAAAATATAAAGTAGATATCTATGAAGTAAATGGGAAGATATGTCTTCCCTCGAAAACACTATGACAATGATCTAGAGAAACACAAAATTGTTTTAAAAGAATGGTACACCACCTGATTAGTCTAGGATTGTAAAATAAAATATCTACACAATAGATAAGAAGGAAGATAATGTGCTTCCTATCAAATATATGGTATGATAATGCCATTATGATAAGGCACAAAAACCTAATCTCCTTGTCTCTGAAATAATGCAATCTCAAATGGCCCCCAAAAACTAAAAAATCACTAGGGTCATTGATGTATGTAGTAACAATATCTACACATGCCAACTGACTCTCACCTACAATGCCATGTGATAGATCAGGGAAATGGGGAAAATCCTCTCCCATTCTAGATAACTTAGTGATAGAATAAAAATCCTTCTCTATGGGTTGGTACCACAAATCATGACCAACTTTTGAGGCCTACCTACCATGATTCTAGTGACAAATCAACTGCACCAATAATTATGTGTTCCCCTTGAGGGAGTTAACCTCCTCATGAAACTTGATAAGGAAAACATCTCTCAAAAGGAGACAACTCTGATATGCAATAGGGAAAGAGAACATATCCCTCTCCCTCTCCCAAGCATCCTATGTACACATGAAGGTATATGGGTTGACCTACAATTGTTTTGGACATCCCTAATTCACATACAAATCTTATTAGGAAAATTTATCTATAAAGTAAAAAATATTTGAATTAACATTTTAATATTCATCAAATATTGAACTTATATATTTTTGCATAAAACATGTGTAAAATTAATCAATGCACCAATTTTAAATAAATGCATTGTTACTTGTGTGCTATAATGTTATAAGTGCACTATAATTTTACCATGGTTATGTAAATGCACAAAATTTAGTGCCGTAATTTTATTCAGTGCACTGATAATTACAATGTGTTACAAATCACATACCACTACCATCCCTTTGCATGAATACCAAGGGATTATGATTTACCAAGTATTATAGGGGGAATTGTGGTTAGTGCACCCATACATTCATCAACACACTAAAGTGGATAGGAAATTGGCATGCACCTTCATTTATATTTTTGGTGCGATTAGGATGGATTTACATACTACACATTAGTGCAGATAATCTAGGCATAGTACATCATTGTGGACCATCTTGGTGTGATTTTTTATTGATATGTGCATTACAACCCTTAGTGTTGTTACCAAGGATTTTTGGTGTACCTTATCTTACTAAGAGAGCTACTCTCATTGCATCCATACATTTATAAACATGCTAGAGAGTGTGGGAAATTGTGTGCATTAGGTATAACTCTCTAGTGCACTTATCAATGCATTGGATCACTATAGATGATGAGGCATGTATTGAAACTAATGGTCAGTTCAGGTTGAAACTAATGGTCTTACCAGTGGAATTTTTTGCAATTTTTTTCATAAAATAGTAAAATTTAAACCTAACTTTAAAATTTAAACAACTAAAAATGTAAATTAAGGGATTAAAATCAATTTACATGGTCTCTTCTCCACTAAGGAGGTATGGTTGTGGCATAAAGGGAAAAAAAAAAAATGGTACCATTTCAAAATTATAAACTAACAAAAATGTACCACACAAGCAAATGAATCAAGAAATCTAATAATTTGGTAGCATTGGACAATGGGGCGGTCATAGGGGATAGGGAGCACTATTGCTTGTATGGGTGTGAAGCACTGAATAAGAGTTGAAATGAATTTTGGTTTGGTAAAAAAAATGATATTTTACTCTATCATGGTGTACCCCCTATCCCAATGCATCAATGCATTTATAGGTATATGGAGCACCAATTATTTGAAAAAAAAATATCCTACATTATTTTGCATGGTATTGTTACACACCAATGAGGTTAAATATATTTCATGCACCATATGTTTTTTCAAATGATCGATATTTTTTTAGAAAATATTTTACCCTACCTTAACGTGCACAGTAGGGTTATGCCCAAGTGCAGTTAAGTCTATCTAGCACAACAACTAGATTTTTTTTTTAATTACAGATGTTTTATATATAATATTTTAACCTACCAACTCAATGCATGTGATAGGGTTACGCACTGGTGTTGTTGAATCTACTTGGCATAGTGACGTGAAATTTTCTTGAAAATATAAAAATTGCACACATTGGTGCATGTAATAGGGTTATGCATTATTGTTAAGTTCTCTTGCTCATCCTTAATTTGTTGGTTCTATGAAAGAAACCTTTGTTTTGGATAAGAGTTGCACACAAAGTTTAAATTCTCTCTTGTCATGAGAATATTTCCATTGGTGTTGTCTTCTAAGCATTTTGCATTGTGGTTAGAATGTAGAATGCAAGAGTCTCACCTTATTCTCCCATTTTATGTGCCGCATTTCACATATAATGGGGAATGTGGGAATCTTTACCCAATTCTCAGTGCCTAATTTTTTGTGTCCCACATTCCACCTTGTTGCATTTTCATACAATGCAGAATGCAAGATCCATGTCTCCCTACACCAATGTGCTCCCTACATCCTATGTTCCTGCAACATCTCTCTGATGTGGAATATGGAAAACCTTACCCCCTTGACCCTTTCCAATTTTTCACCTTTCATGTTCCATGTTCCCTACATCATCATTTCCTTTGAACCTACCATCACTCATGCATTCAAATTTCACTCATCACATGATAAATCCCATTGATGTGTGGCATGTCATATTCAATAAGGTATCATCCAGAAAGAATTACCCCTTATGATGATCATGATTATACTTTGTAAGTAATCAAAGATCATCTAGAACCTAACCATGCCTTATCAATATACTATTCAAAGATTATGTGTGGTGGAATAAAGGTGGTTAAGATGGTTCCAAAGAATAAGTTCAAGACTTGTTGTGGGAATATTGTAAATTGTTTACACAAGGAGATAAGGATTACCATTGATCTGCATCTTAAAAATGGTATGTAAAGGATGAGAACAAAAAGGTAGACAAGATTTGGACATCCAGGTCGGTGAAGGATGGATGCATACCTGAGGTGTTTGATTTCCAAGAGGTTGTTTAGTTTTGTTCTAAGCACTTTGACACAAAAAAACACCAGTTGGTAAGTCTAAAGGAATTTGGAAAGGCTCGTGTTTCACTTACCCCTACCACTTTCAGTAATATGTTGGGGCTCCTTGCACCAACTAAGGTTTTTAGTATACTTAAGGATGATGCATTCTTGGATGCTCACATTAATGGTTCCTCTACTCTAAATAAATGTACCACAATCCAACTAATGAAAATACAAGGTGTATTAGATTGAAATTGAGGAGCGTGCATAACCATATCATGAGTTTACATGGTTTTTTCCTTAGGTAATTGGATGAGAAATGACTTCACAGATGCTACATTATGTTTTAAATGTCATATATTATAGCTTGTATAAGGAGATGGTATTTGACTAGAGAGACCTTATATCCAATGATATTTCTAATCAACTGACAAATTTCTTAAAAACTCAATTTTTTTCCATATCTTCTTATCTTGTTTATGCATTTCTCTTTTTGCTATTAGTTTGAGAAACTTAGCCCTAAAGGATATATTGATGTTAAAACAAAACCAATTCAAAATTTGTATCCTTCTTTATCAAGATCACACAAATATCCATTACACTTTTACAAGATTCAAGGTGATTTTGTGGGGAGATTCAGACATATGGTTGTTGTAGTGTAACTCAATACATTTGAAAATGGAATATGGAGGATAAACTCTTAAATTCATAAAGAAACCAAATAGTTCACACCATAAACACAAAATAGTTAACACAAGAATGTAGAGAAAACCCATGAGGTAGGGTAACACCATTAATTATTCCTTATGGAAGGAAATCACTCCACAAGTAATGCCTACTACAAATACATTCTGTTCATAATACATCTCATTTAATTCCTTATACTTCTTTATATAATTCTATCTAACCTCCTAGGAGGATAATATGGGGTCCCCCATATTATCCTCCCTAGGTACACTACATTCCATCCCCCTTCACATTCTTCCTCCTTGAAACATGGGAGGAAACCATTTAATTGTATCGACTAAGCAATGTATCCAACTAGTACCAAGCAGGAGTATCCATCCAACATAGGAAAAATGTGAACATGGGGTCCAAAATATTCCTTACCACCTTTATCTTGATTCTAGTTGCTCCTTTGGTTTCATGGGATTTCTTTGTTTCTCTGGGATTGGGATCGATGTGCCTCCATACGAGTGTATTTTTTGGTTCCATGTTGGTCCATAAGTTTTTTGATACTCACTCCCTTGCCTTGATGATGTTGTTTCTCTAGGTGGTGTGGGTGGTGATATAAAACAACCTTGGCAATTGGTTCTTCGTGTTGGCTCTCTTCAACATGGGGTTCCTTTTAGTCGTTGAGCTCCTTAAGTTTTTCTTCCTTTTTATTTCCTTCCTGGGGATTTTATTCATGTTCTTATGTATCTTCTTCTTATTATCCAACCTTGGAATTTTCATCTGATATGTCAGTAGGCACTGCAATTATTTTCTCTTTAGGTACTTCTTCATATGGCCCCTTAGGCTCTTCTTGTTTACTAAAATACATATCCTACAATGTGATTTTCTTTTTCTTTCCAAAGCTTCATAAAATTATTAAAATTAACTATACCAATTGATTAAATCCAAGGACGTACAAGAATAAAATCCACATCATTCATATATATAGCATGAAAATATGAATGCGACACATATTCATCCATGCTAAGCTTCAAAAATTTTAAAAATTGAACATTCTTACCCTCAACTTGTGTGTTTTGAATATTCTTTGTATGAATTTGCAATATTTTAGCCAAGTTAATATTGATGAAATTATGCTTGCAACCAGGGTTAATAGAAACAATAAATCATAACTTTGTTTTGTTGAATACATCCATGGACCCGTAATAGTAAGGTTGTGAATGAAAACAAACCCTTGGTGCTCTCTTTACCCTTCTTCGCAACATGAGATCACATGTCTAAAAATGTTTTTTCATATTTTGTATTTGAAAGTGCCTTCATCTTGTCATGGTTAAGAAAACTCGACCATATGACTGCATCACCTTTTAAATTAATATAGATACAATGTTTCCATTGTGTCTCATTGGGCTCTTTGTTGTCTTTTTGTGCATGGTTTTCTTACCACTTAGGATTCTCAATGAACAAGTGGATATAATCAATTGGCTCAAATTAAATTAATATTTCCTTTGATTCCACAAAATTGTCTTGTGTTTCTCCCCCTTGAAAGTTGCTATGTAATCTTGTTAGAAAGAACTCACCAGACCTTAGTCATCCAAAAAAAATTATAAATTTTTCAGTGAGTAAAGATGAGAATATTTATAACTTTGTTTATTTGTGGCATGATATGACTCTATCCTAAATGTCTTGAAGTGTAAAGGTTATTTATTTAATTCTAGTTATGTTTTGGCTCTTTTTTGTTGTACAACTAGGGTTTAGTGGTTACATTTTATTTAATAATAGATAATTGTAAGTACTTTCTTTCGCATATTTCCATGTACTCTTGATATATTCATTGGCATTTTGTTGATGTGTGGATTTCATATTTTTTTCTTGATTCAGGGAAAATTAAGAAAATGGTTGATGAGTTCAAGTAGGTTATTATAGCTAGCATGAGCAAAAAACAAGAAAGCACTAAGAGATCAAGATATGAGGATTTTGATATAAAGGAGGGGGAGGTTTTTCAAGAAGAGATTTATGAGGAGAAATTAGTTTTTGACCAAGTGTGTGATATGCAACTTGCTTTGTTGGGGGTAAGGTATGAAGTTTAGGCACCCATTTTTTCATTTTCAAGGGGTCGGACTTATCTTGTAGGAAAGAGCTTATGCAACAGTTTCAATTGTTTATATGTTTAGTTCATTTTATTCAATAACTTTAATTGACCTAGCCTAGTTTTTTAGATTATAAAATGCCTTTGAACACTTTTAAAATTGCTCAAATCACCATTTTCACCATATTTTGATGAACTTGTTTCCTTCATCACTCCAATGTTGATAAGTCTCCACATGTGATGATGAAACAAATGCTTCTTGATTCAATTTTTTATGAAGAGATGCATCAAGCTATGGCAAGTTGCTTTATATGTAATCAATTAAATGAATTTAATATCACTATTAGTACCTTGGGATATACTACTATGTAAATTATGAGGGTGTATTCTGAAGGCTTGACACTTGTTCCTTCCACCTCTTCCTTTGTAAGGAAAAGATCAGACTGAATATGAAAAATGAGTGGAAATACACATTTTTATGACGTTGCATAACAATGTGGAGTGGGTTCTACAAAGTACTTCACCCAAACTTGGTAGTTGTAAGTGTATGGATTAGTTATTTGGATTCTTATGTAGAATGATCATCAATTGTATATTGTTTTTGGGACATGTATTATGACACATATTTTCCATTTCTTCTCTAAGCTTGCATAGATGAAGATTGTGATGTTTGGCAAGTAATTTAAATTATCCCAGTCTTGCATTTTAATGTTTAGGTGGAATCTATCTATTTTTTTATCCCTCTGCATTTTTTTGATTAAATGTGTTTCTTTACATGCAATAGTTTATGGAATTGGAGTGTGTATTGAACATGGAGACTCAAAAATAAAACCCTTAGTTGGAGGTGGATCTATGTAACATGATGTTATTTACTTACTATGTTAATTTTTTTCAACTTGATTGTGTTATTGATTCATTGGGTTCAATGATACTATAATCTCTATCAAAATCGAATGATGTAATTAGTCATCCATCACCACTTATGCATAACAATATAATGGCAATATATAATGAAATATCTACCCTTGGAAATATTTGTGAATGTCAAATGGGTTGCATTAGCACAACATACGTATACATAATTTTCTTATTTAATATTTTCTTGTTGAGTATTTTGTTCCACATTAATATGACTACTATGTGTAGAGAATGGAATCCCTTTTGATTCTATATTTATTATGATATACAATGCAATTGTTTTTCTTTTATGTCAAATCTGTCCTTCATTGTTCTATTGGGTTTGTGTAATCGCAGGTTATTCCAACCTAATTGAATTGTCTTCCTAGTAAGATTGACCTAGTTGAATAAAAAAATTACATGAGCTACTCTACTCAATTGTATAGCAATATTCCTAGAAAATATTGTAGTTAAATTGATGTGGGTTCTCTTGGTTTCAGTTTTCATGGGACTTTACTAATTTTTGTCTAAACCACTTAATTTTCATCTATGTGTACAGGGTATTCTAGTGCAAGAGTACATAGAAAATATAAAGTGAGTACAAAATCATCTAGGAAATTTTATTAAGTCAAATTTCAACCAATTTGGTAGGTTTTTATGATAGGAGAATTTCATTTGTTTTGAGCCTAGTTTGAAATTTGCTTTTATGTGTTTTGAGTATAAATTGAAAATAGATCTTATGACTGGAATCTAATATGAATGTTGTTGTATTATGTGTTTTGAGCTTAAAATGAAAATTGATCATATGTATGTTTTGTATGAATCAATAGTTATACTCTTCATGAGTCATTAATTTCAAAGAATTGGTATCACCATTTCATGTCCAAAATCAATGATTTCCACTAGGGTAGGCCAACCTGCATTATTGATCCAATCATTCTTTTTCTATGTTGGCGGATTGTTAAAGAGGTTTTATTTTGCATATTTCATTTCCTAGTACTCATATTTTTTTAAATTGACTACACATGTCATGTCCTATGATTTGATCTCCGTGTCATCTATACATGGCCAAGAATGTGATATATCATTCCAAATTGCACTTATTATAACGAAAAACATAATTTACAAATTTTAGGCCTAAATGTATACCCACTAGAGGATTTTATGGTCTCATTTGTACCCAATAGTTAACATTTATGTTCAATGGATGTTTTTGTTCCCTATATTTCTAAGGCCTAATCTATGCCCAACATCTATTACAAAGGTATGTGTCTTTAAACCTTTTTATAAGCCAAAAAACATATAATGGATAAAATTGACCTCTCTTAATTGGAAAGAGGTCATTTTTTGGGTACAAATGGATGATTAGAGAGGGAGTCATGTATGAAATGTGACCTATAAATATTCTTATACTTTTGGAGTTATTTATAGACATAATTGTGTGCCCTCCTATTTAGGAACATCCTATAATGAAATTTTTTGAAGATTCCTTTCATAATCGATGAATCAGTAATAAAGAATCCATAATAAAAATGGTAGATAAAATATTAATATCTCATGAGATTGATAGAAGTGGTGGTAAATATCAACACATATAGGAGCTTTGTGGTAAAATATTATCAAAATTGATAGGTGGATATTTAAGAGTGCACAGTAAGAACCCTGGCAAACACAACCCCTAATACTTGCAACATTGTCTGGAGGAGGGATAACTTATGTTTCTTTTTCCAAACATGTAAAATGAGTATATTATAGTTTAATGAATATGTTTTCCTATTATTATATATGGCTTTATACTTTATCAAAAAATTCACCAAGACTTCACAATGTTTTATAATTTAGTAAAATATTTTCCAAGACATTACAAGGATTTATAAATCAGTGAAAGATTTGTCAATATTTTACAAGATTTTATAATTCAGTGAAATATCCACCAAGATTTTACAAGATTATATAGTTCAATAAAATATTCACCAAAAATTACATATACATATTATATTATTGATAAAAATTCTTTCAAATTTTCTTATGTGTCACGGGGATTCACCCATTTATTATACATATAAAAAGGGGGGTTCTTAAAATTCCCCCTAGTTTGACTACTCTTCCTCAAGATTAGTATTCACATTAGGGGGGACCTTGAGGTAAGGTTGATTGACCCTTCCTTAAGATTAATTTTCATGTCTAGGGGGAGGTTGAGGAAGGTTCGACCAACCCTTCCTCAAGTATAATATTCATGTCTAGGAGGGGCACAAGGAAGGTTCAACTTACCCTTMMTCAAGCACARTATTATCATTGAAGGGGAGAATGAGGAATGGTTTTCCAATCCTTCCTAAACCATATTATTCACATTGAGRGAGGGMCCAAAGAATGTTCATTCAACCCTTTATCTATATTAATATTCTCAGTAAGGGGAATATTGAAGAAGGGCCAATCGACCCTTCCTCTAAATTAATAGTCTCATCAAGGGGGAGCTTAAAGAAGGGTTAGTAAACTTGTCCTCAAGATTAGTATTCACATTGAGTGGGAGCCTAGGGAAGGGTGGATCATGTTGGACAGTTGGTTTTCATTGATGTCAATGAATATTGGATTGATGTCAAATGATGTGATGGGTGTATTTGGAGAAGTCTCCAAAGTGGTCCCCTTATGGCGTAGCTCTAAGTATGGCCCTCACGGGAAGACACTTTGAAGAAGCTACAAGAAACCCATAAGCATGGTTAAGGATCCAATAGTTGATCATGGAATTATATCATTAAGGATGTATTGAATGAAGGTAACTCACTCATGGATGGATTTTACGCGTCGTACCATTTCCATTGATATGTGCAACACCACGTAGTTCCTCATAGTTAGAGAGATATGACCTTGTGAAGTTGGAAGCCCCGAAAAATGGGCAAGAAGCCCTAGTTAGGTACAAGTAATGAATGAAATGGTAAATTGGTTGTAACAAGAAGACCTAAGTTTAAGGAGAGAGGTTACCCAACATTAGGATAAATACACCTCAAGGAGTCATTCACAAGCACACTCACACACTTATTCATTGATTATCTTTCTTGTGATATAGTGATCTTTTTGCTAATGTTGTAACATCATTTTCTGAGGTAGCAAAGGAAGTTCGAAGGTGGAAGTCTTAGAGTTGCAGCAAATATGAAATAACCTTATTTTTTGAGGTATCTGGGGTTTGCAGGTCAGTAGAGCATGGATGTACGTGGGATGTAGTGGAGGAAAGTGTAGCTATTCATGGGTAGTAGAAGTGAAAGTCACAGATCTGTAAAAAGCTCTTGAAAGTTTAAGTATATGTTGGTACTAGGTACCTGAAGTCTGAAGGAAGTCTACAGGTCAACAACTCAGTGTCTCAGGTCAGCTACATAGGTATTTGTATGGTTGTATACTTTTTTTGATGGTTACTTTTGGTTATGATATGGTGTGTTCTTGAGGCATACTTGGTATGATTGGTTTGGCACATGGTTATGGTACATCTTGGTTTCTTGGCTGAGTGAGGAGCACTCTTGTATCTGGTTCAGAATATGACATGGTTCTTATAGTTCATATATTTGAGTTGATTTTACATGGTTGAGGCATATTCATGTTGTATGGTGGAATATGCATGAGGGACATGCATTGGTTCCTTGAGATAATCCATTGATGATATGGTACAGATCTGCATGTGGTTGATGGTATGGTATATGGTATAGGTTACATATGGTTGATGCTCTAGTTCATGATTCACTAATCTTAATTGATGTATCTTTGGTTCATGATCGATGCATGAGATAGTATGTATGTTGGTATACAGTTGATGGATGGTATGGTACAAGTAAAGTTGTTTTATGAGAAGATACATGTTGATGAGATAGTGGAAGAGTGACAAATACAGTGGCAGAGTGACAGTGAAAGAGACAAAGTGACAGTGACAGTGATAGTGGCATAGTTTTTGATAGCGAAAGTTGGTCTACATTTGTATTTCAGGGTGGTTGGATCGGGAAAGGATATATGGTTGTAGCCACCTTCCGGTTGGAGCCAGAGAATTCAAGGGGTTTTAGTCTCCTTCTGGTTGGAGCCAGAGAATTAAAGGAGTTGTAGCTTCCTTCAGGTTGGAGCCTGAGAATAGGGGGGTTGGAGCCTCCTTCTAGTTGTAGCTGGAGAATCAGGAAGTTGGTGCTTCCAATGAATGTATTCTTTTGATATATAAGAAAATCATTATGCGGTTTTCTCCCATTTGGGTTTCCACGTAAATTTTGGTGTACTGTGTGTCTATTGTGATGTGATGTTGTTTATGGTTATATTGTTGATGATATATTGAATGTTAATAATTGTTGAATAATATATTGTGGTTAAAAGTGATAAAATTGTTCATAACTTATTCACCCCCCCCCTTCAGTAATCCAACAATTGGTATCATAGCAGGTCCTTCAAGGAGCAATCTAACCACTGGAAGAATATCATGGATTATGTTGAGATTGGTGTACCGCAGTTTGATGGTCAGAACTATGCCTTATGGAGAAGACAAATGAAAACATATGTGCAGGCACAAGGATTTGAAATATGGAGAGTAGTAGTAGATGGGTACAAAGCACCAACCACTCCCCCAACATATAAGGATGGAAAGAAACTTGAAGATAATGATGCAAAAGACAAAAAATCCATCTTGAATGGTTTGAATGAATTAATATACACCAAGGTTTTCAATTGTGAATCCACAAAAGAGATATGGGAAAAATTGAAAAATATCTATGAAGGAGATGAAAAATTCAGGGAAGCTAAACTTCAAAACTTTAGAGCCAAGTTAGAACAATTGAATATGAATGAAGATGAAAACATAACAACTTACTTTCTATGAGTCGGTGAAATAATAAACAACATCAAAGGTTTGGGAGATGAGATGAAGGAATATGTCGTTGTTAATAAGGCATTAAGATCTCTACCAATGATATTTGATTCAAAGATTTCATTTATAGAATAAAAAGTGGTCCTAGCTACAATGACCATGGACGAGTTACACAGGATACTGACTACCTATGAGATGAGGATAGAGCAAGATAATATGGCCATGAAGGAAGCAACATTCAAGGCATCCAAGAAGACAAAGAAGAAAGATAAACAAAATCCAAAGTTAGATTGTAGCTATAGCGATGAGCCAGAGGAATATGAAGAGGTAGCAAACTTCGTCAGAAGGCTTAAAAGAGGAACCGAAAAATACAAAGGTATGCTTCCATTGAAATGTTTTAATTGTGATGGTGTTGGTCATTTTTCTAATAAATTTCCCTAAAAGAAAAAAAGAAAAAAAGGTAATGAAGAAGATGACTCTAAGAATAAAATCCAAAAGGGTAGAAGAAACAAAAATAATTTTTTTAAGAAAAATCTTTGCACCAAGGAAGATAGTTCCTCATCAAACGAATATGAAGTCAATGAAAGTGATACATAAAGGGTGTTATTCATGGTACTAGAAGACTCTGACAAAGAAGGCTTTGAAGAATAATGTGAAGAAGCAGATTTTGATTACAGGGAAGAATTGATGTGTGCAATAGAAGCCCTAAATAGGGAAAAGAAAAAGAACAAGTCACTCTAGGAAGAACTGAAGAAGAAAGAAGAATCTCATAACTCTAGAGAAAGCGAGAAGGTGATCACAAAGTTAAAAATTTAGGTAGAATAAGACAAGAAAATTGAAGAAGCACTCAAAGGGAAGTTAGAAGAAAGAGACAGAACCATTGAAGGGTTGGAAGAAGAAGTAGTCACTCTAATAAAATATCTTCAAATGAAGGACATGCAGAAAAACAACACCAAAATATTGGATAATATCATTGGTAGTCAAATATCTTACTATGACAAATCTAGACTAGGATACAACCAAACGTAGCCAGAGTGAAAAGGAATTCAAATATAGGGTATCCAAACTAAGAATAAAAAATACAAAAACAATATTTCCAACAATCTCCATCTTGCAATCTTTATGTTGGACATCTTGTGGTCTCCCTCTATATTTGACATCAATGACAATAACATTTCTAACACTTTATTCTATTGGTAGACCTCACATTCAGACACAAACTTTTGAACATAATTTATAGGATCTTCCCAGAAAAAATCCTTCTTGATCCTATGGTAAGTTTTCAAGAACCTAGAATGTCCTCCTATAGGAGAAGTGTGAAATTCCCAAAGGACCTTATGTTTGAGTTGGGAATTCTTACATAAATATAGATGATCATGATACCATATAAAATCATTCTTTCATACAAATTTATCTAATTCACTGGGGTCCTCTTTCAGTTCTTGAATGATGTTACATACCTCTTCATCATGCTTTCATTATATCCTTGCTTATTCCACCCAATCAAATTACAGAATATAAATATCACACAGTGAACCCTCTATTTCTTCTTCTTTCCTTGAAAGTGCATCTGCCAAATATTATTTTTTCCTTTCTTGTAGATACTTTCAAATTCATAACCTATAATATTTTAACCCATTTGTATTTCTCTTATAAAGATAATTGTTGCTCCAAGAAGTACTTCAAACTATCATGATATGTTTTTACTTTGAATTTTCTTCCAATTAGGTAAGGGCACCATTTCTTGATTGCATGTAGTATGGCCAACATTTATTTTTCATAAATGGGTTTGATCAAGTTTATTCCTTTAATTTGGTTGATTTCAAAGGCAAGGGCCTTCATTCTTGCATTAAAAATGAATCAATTCCATGGACCGAGGCATCACACTCCACAATAAATATTTTTATGAAGTCAGGTATGGCTAGGACAAGAGTTGTAAACATAGCCTCCTTAAGTTTTTCAAAATATTTGGTTTCTTATTGGGTCCAAGAAATGATTCCTTCTTTAATAATGTTGTTAGAGGTGTCACTATTTGACCATAGTGCTTGAAAAACTTGCGGTAATAACATATCAATCCTAAGAATCCTCTAAGTTTCTTCAATGTTTTGGAAATTGGCCATCCCCTCATAGATTTGATTTTGTTAGGGTCCATTTTCACACCTTCATGAGATACAATATGACCCAAATATTTTATTTCTTGAACCTCAGAGGCACACTTGGAAGGTTTTGCATAAAGTTGTTGATTTTTCAAAATTTGTAATACTTTGTCAACATGTTGTACGTGCTCTTCCAAAGATTTGTTGTATATTATTATGTCGTCGAAAAATACTAGTTCACAAATTTTCTAAGGAAGGGTTTGAAAATAGAATTCATCAAGATTTGAAATGTTGAAGGTGCATTAGTAAGTCCAAATGGAATAACTAAAAACTCATAATGACCTTCATGTGTTCTAAGGGTTGTTTTGGGAATGTATTCCTGCCTCATTCTGATTTGATGATATCTTGAACGAAGATCTAACTTAGTAACGAAAAATTTCTCCATGCAATTCATCTAATAATTCATCAATGATAGGAATAGGAAACTTGTCTTTGATGGTTATTTTGTTGAGTTGTATATAATCTTGACATAGACGCCATGAACCATCTTTCTTTGTAACCATCACTACTAGTGAAGAGAAAGAAATTTGGCTAGGTTGAATGATGCCTGCCTCTAACATTTCTTGGATCATACGCTCAATATCACTCTTTTGTGATTATGGATAATGGTAACCCCTAATTTTAGGTGGTACACTTCCTAGTTGAAAATGAATAGCATGGTCATGATCTCAAGGAGTAGAGGATATAGATGTTTGAACATCTAGTGAGTGCAATTGTGCAACTACACCGCAATGTTCCTTTTTGAGTAATTTTTTCATGCTATTAGAGCTTATCACCTTAGAGGGTTTCCGTTGGATACCTCTAAGATCAATTTCCTTTCCTTCTAAGGAAAATCTCATGAAAAGATATTGAAAATTAAGGGCCATTGTTCCCAATTATTATAATCATTGGACCCCTAATACAACATCAACACCACCCATTTGGATGGAAATCATGGGACTATCCAAAAAATACTCCCCCATATTGATTGTAATACTATGGAACTTCCCAGAACAATTTATGGTACCTCCATCTGCATTCATTACTTGAAACTCTAGTGTTGGAAATACAAAGCAATTGAGATCTTTTGCTAATTTTTAATTGGTGAAGTTATGGGTACTATCATAATCAATCAACATTGTTACTTTGTTTATTTTCGATGCATCCTTGTATATTGAGGGTTTGTGGATTAATGAGGTCGATAAATGCATGACAAGATATCGTTGGAGTAGTCTCTTCTAGATATAGCTCTTGTGATGGTTCCAATTCCTGATTTTCTTCCTCTTCACAGTCTATGTAGAATAATTTCTTCTCACCACATTTATGGCCCATACTATACGTGTTGTCACAACTGAAACATAGTCCCTTAGCTCGTCTTTCATCCGTTTGTTGAGGTTTAAACCTTATCGGTTGAGGTACGATTGTCTTATGAACCCCAAAATGATTTGTGTTTCATGCATATGCAATGGTAGACTTGTGTGTAGCCTTATTCTTGGCTTGAATATGATGAGCACATTGCATAGCTTCTGTTGGCCCTCAACCAATTTTTGAGGGAACCTTGGTCGTGTTTGACCATTTTGGGGACTTCGACAGGATGGTCGAAGACGGAGCACTAGGCGAAGTGGAGATCGCGGGATCTCACCAACTTTATGGACTTTTGGGGATATTAGGGTTTATGTAACGGGTATGGGATGTTGGCCCATGGGTCTTACCCATGCTTAGGCCTCTTTTATAATATATAAATAAGTAGCTAGGTGATGTAAGAGGTATTTTGATGGCTTAGTGTGAATATTAGCTATGTTCAAGAAGATGTGTTAAGGCTTGCGGAGCTAAGTGCAATCGTTTTGTAAGTGCTTTGTGCAGACAAACTGTGTAAGGCTTTGTTCCTTAACCTAACTCGGGGAAGGAGGATCTGGCGAGGTGCGCGCAGATCTCATGTCCTATGCAGAGTTGGCCTTGTGGCTCTGTGCCTGTAAGAAGATTGGAAGAAACTAATAAAGAAGAGAAGAGTTGGTGTATGTAGCCCCACACTGGGGTGAACCACGTATATCATGTGTTATTGTGCTTTGTGCAATTTTATTTATGTTGTTTATGTGTTTATCTTGATATATGATAGATATATCTATGAATGCTTAGTGCTTTGCGAGGTGAATGAATGTTAGATTTGTTTTGATGTTATGTGTTGAATGACTTGATGTGCTTGATCTTGGTTGGTTACTGCACCGATATGTAATAAGGGTTTATCTTGCGATGTGAATAAGGGTTAAAGACTAATGAATGTTACTATCTAAGTTCTCTATTAAGTATTGTGATCACAGATCTGTGTCCCAGCTAGGTTGTAGACACCTGAGTCATATCACCCCCCCCTTCTCCTACCTCGGGTGAGACTTCATCTACTTTGCAGGTGTTGTTGAAAGGGCCAGTAGTTAGGGTTTTTTTGGTGCGTTGTTGAAGCATTGACCCCTCGGTTTGCCCCTGTGCCAAAAAATGGTTCTTTTGTTGGGACCTAAAACTATGATTGTTGGGAACTGAGGAAAAGAGAAAGCTTTGTGTGTAGATATGTCGTTTTAGTGTGCAGTATTCTACTTGATTTGTGAAGCTCTGTGCTAACAAAGGAACCCGATCTGAAGAAAAGAGGAAAGATCTTAAAGATTTGTGCTCTGGTAAAGGTAAGATAAGTGGAAATTTTTGCTTCGAAAGTATGAATCTAAGTATGTTTGATATATCTTTTCCTAGTCTGAACACTAGGGCACAGCTAGAAGAAAGAAGATTTAATCTGAATAAATTTGATAGAAATAGTGAAAGATATGTTATTCCTATGCATAGAAAGAATTGTTGAACTAACAAGTGGATGCAGGATCCTAGAAAGAATTTTTGTGGCTTGTAGGTCCATCACTGTGATCCCAATGCGTAGTACAGAAGAGGTTGGGGATCATTTAAGAGAAAGAGAGAATTGGCATTGTGTTATAATTGTAGAAGACCGAGACATCTTGCTAAGGCATGCCCTGGAATAGGTCCTATTTGTCTTTGTTGTAAAGATGTTGGCCATGAAGTTTTGGATTGTCCAAGAATGATTGCTAAAGTTGAAAATATGATTCTGAGACAAGAAAACTATGAAGAAGGTCAAGAAACTAAGGATATGTTAGAAAACCAGAAAGAATCAGAGACCATATTATTACAGATGAAATAAACCATGAATGATCATAGAGATGATAGCTTATCAGAGATATTGAAAGAAAAACAGAAAATAGAGACGAGAATAGGAGACTTCAATATAGATTGTGTATTGGATGAGGACACACAAGTGAATATTATGACAGAAAGCACTTGGGAAATTTTAGGAAATCCTGATATGGTACCTTCATTGGGAAGAATAGGTTTGTTTAGAGGAAAGATGATAACCCTATGTGGAAGAGTTACTCCTATACCTATGATTTCTCATGGAACATCGATTGAAGAAGAATTTGAGGTTATTAAGTTTGATGAGAACAATGCCCCATTTCCACTTTTGTTAGGTAAGACTTGCATTGAGAAAGATCAGGTCCGAAGGAACACATAAGAGGAAGCTATAGAAAATAAAAAGAAAGAACTAAGGGAGTTCATAACCAGGAAGATAGAGCAACTAGTACAAGAACAGGAAGACACGTCGAAGCAGCAAAAATCTATCGAAGTTGAAAGAACGCAAGAAGGCTTAAAAAACCTAGCCATGCAGGAGAGAAGAGCACCTACCTTGGAAATAATAAAAGAAGAGGTGTTACACTCGACCCCTTTGAACGACCATCAACAGCGCAAAGTACCTTCACTAAGAGAAAATAAGAATGAGAATGGAAAGAGGAATCCAAAGACTCAGGTCACAGGAAAGAAGGCAAGAAAGCTCAGTAAGAAGAAAGAAAAGTTAGAAAAATTACAGAAGATTCCAGAGAGGGTTGCGTAGGAGAAAGGCTTGCAGAAATTGAACCTCGCTGGAATAGCAGAACAACGCAGAAAGGCACTTCGCCACGGTGAAGCTATATGATCATTGAGAGGCGTCCCAACCGTTAGAACGACGCTCTAGAACGGCTAGAAACATAGTTATTATCGGAAAGATTGTCATTGGACCATTGGGACCACACCATAACAGATGGAATCGTATTGATTGAGGCATTGCTGGCCATTGGACGAGTCTATTACGCCATTGCTTATTTAATCCATCGAATACTGCACCGAGGATACTTTTGTAAACTGAGATATTCAAGCTAACAAAGAAGTAATTTCATATCGCACTGTGTTGTCTAGACCTCACCACCTATTCGATTTCCTTGCGAGACCATTCACCTACCTGAGATAGTTTCTTACGACTATGCATGTCGGGTGACCTTAGCATAGTAGAGAAGTTTGTGGAAGAGATTTTGATCGAACTTATGGCTGAGAAATTCATGTCCATAGGAGTACAAGCATCGTCGACGGGCGGATTGCAAGCATCCTCACTGACTGCACAATGTCAGTCTAGCCGAATTGCGACAGAGAAAAGAAACAAGCATCGCGACGACTTGGCGAACACGAAGTTGATCCCGTCGGTCTTGCCCGACTACATCCTGCCCTTGGCTGGCGTCGTTATTCATGACAGCATCCCATGATATTTCGAGTATACACTCATCACTGTGTACCTCCCGAAGGGGATACACGCAGTAGGACCGTAGATGGGATTGATCCCTGATCTTAAGATCAACTACTTTAACCTAAGAGACAGGAAGAATTATGCGTTTCTCGCACCACATAGGTACTTGATCAAGATGACTGGGAGGAAGCCGAAGATAATCCCTCGGCCATGAACTAAGTAGATCGTGAGGTCCACCATTTTAAACATCATGAAGATACCCCACTCCAGCAGACATCAGAAGGTTAACGCGTGCATAAAACTCCTCATGTTGTACTACCATGGAGGCTATATATGGTTAGATAGGCGCGTGACTATGGATCTAGCATTGATCCACATGATCACTGGACTGAGCATGCAGGGACAAGACCCTCAGTAATTTTACCCAGGGAAGGCTGCAGATCGCTCCCTAGCACAGCGAATCAAGGAAACCTACAGCGATGTGGAGAAAGGGAAGCAAGGCTACAAGGTAGCCTATATCCAAGATGGCATAGTGCGCCTAGCTTTCCAGTTGATCACTGGTAAGCTCGTCAAGAAGAATAGACAGACACAAGTCATAGGGTTTGTCGTCGACCTCGCAGGAAAGTGCGTTGAAGGCGTGCAAATGAACTGGGCGAGCTACCTTGTCAATGAGTTAGATAAGAATTGTCGCGAAGCGCAAGACCAAGGCTATGAGTTCCACTTCAGTTGGTTATTGATCCTCATTTATTTTTTCTCTTGGGATATGCCAGAGGGAGCGACATTCCCTGAAGTCGAGCTAGTCAAACCACTAGCCACAAGGTTCACCACCTTATGGTATTCAAGTGATATGGCGAAGCAGTGGCAGTCGAACGTTTTCTTCCACACCTACTACGTACAGCTCATGCGGGCCATTGAATATTTCAACCGGATGACATCGAATACACTCCATCGGTTTATGCCACTCGTGAAGTTCCACGCATACTACCACTTCATATATATCACCGTGCGTGGGGATGAAAGAAAGGAGGAGCTGCAGTCGTATTATAAATTGACTGAGGAAGATATGGAGGAGATAACCAAGGAATGGCCTGCAGAATTCCTAGTACTAGTTGGATATGCAGAGATATCCAACCCCGACATCATCGAAATCCCTTTAGTCACCCAAGAAGAGTATGATGGACCAAGCAGCACAAGGAAGAAGAAGAAGAAGGAAGAAGTGCAGGAGATAAGCAGCGCATCAGAGAAAACTATGTATGATTCACCTAGAGGAGAAGGCGATGAAGTAAGCCAAGAGAAGGAAGGGGAAGAAGACAAGCAGGAAAAGGGCGAAGTAACACCGCTGAAGGACCCCCTTAAAGAAGCTGAGACGTCGAGGAAAAGGAAGGTTTTTCCAAATAAACCCTCAGCGTGGAAGAATTCCTAAGCCAACAAGATGTAGTGGCAGACTGTGCTCAGGGTAGGTGATATTGACCTCATCGTCGTAGTTGTAGTAGATACTTCAGAGGATATCTTGTATTGAAATGAAGAAAAGCAGGAAACGATGTATGACAGAATCAAAGTGGAGCTGAAAGGGGTACACCAAGCTCTATATTTGAGCTGTGCAGTATCTACTGCGTCGTCGTCATCAGAAGGTATAGATTTGGGGGATGAACCTGCCCAACTACGCAGATTATCAGATGCGACAGAGGCTCACCTTCATCAAGTTTAGGAAGAGAAAGAGCATGCCACCGAGGCCTTGAAGCAAGCAAAGGAGGAATCCCTATAGCAACTTTGGGTTGCACGGAAAGAGAAAGATGACCTCCAGGCGAAATTCGAAGTGGACAGAGAACAAATATAGAAAGAGAAAGATCAATTGCTCGCAGAGCAGATTGGAATTAAAGAGGCCATGAATAGAGGACTTCGCTCTGTGTTAGGCTTGGCACAGATGGAAGAGGAGACAGTCGACAGCCAAGTGGAGAAGCTCGTTGAGCCTATCCATCAGCTTCAAGAAAGAGTAGCAGAGCTAGAACTTCAAGCAATGTCGAGCACTCCGCAAGAAGTGAGAGATCAAAGGGAAGAAACTTCCATGCAGTAGAAAGAATCAAGTCATTGTCTTTAGAATGCAAGCAACTCAGTAACCGAAGTGTGCAGACCTGTGAGCACCTTGCAGAAGACCCGGAATTGAGGACATTAGAGGCACATCTCTAGGAGGTGAAGCAATAGGCGTCGACTATGAAAGCGCGGCTGAAGTAGCTTACGATCGTTGAGAAGATGAAAATATCACAGGAGCAGCACGTGGTTCAGTAGAAGGTCAATGCCATCCAAAGCATAGTGATGGAAGTGACACAGCGACTTCAATCGGTGCAGGACGAAGCCTGCACACTTTTTGAAGAGATCGAGGGACAAGGATCACAGCTGGAATAGGTGGTCACCACAGTAGAACATCACCTGGAATGTCCTATCACCGAGCAAGTCATTCAGGAGTTCCTCGAGCAGGAGGCTCTGGCAAAGCAGCAAGTCGAGGCAGCTCGAGCTAAGATCAAGGCCTTCGAAGAAATATTGCCCAAATCAAAATGAATCAGGATGAGTCATAGGTGAATGTTGGGGGCCTGTTGTCCCTCGACCAAGTTTTGAGGGAACCTTGGTCATGTTTGACCATTTTTGGGACTTCGACAGGATGGTCGAAGACGAAGCGCCAGGCGAAGCAGAGATCGCGGGATCTCACCGACTTTATGGAATTTTTGGGATATTAGGGTTTATGTAACATGTATGGGATGTCGGCCCATGGGTCTTACCCATTCTTAGGCCTCTTTTGTAATATATAAATAAGTATATAGGTGATGTAAGAGGTTTTTCGATGGCTTAGTGCAAATATTAGTTATGTGCAAGAAGATGTATTAAGGCTTGCATAGCTAAGTGCAAGCATTTTGTAAGTGCTTTGTGCAGACAGACTGTGTAAGTCTTTGTGCCTTAACCTAACTCGGGGAAGGAGGATCTGGTGAGGTGTGCACAGATCTCATGTCCTATGTGGAGTTGGCCTTATGGCTCTATGCCTGTAAGAAGATTGGAAGGCACTAATAAAGAAGACAAGAGTTAGTGGACGTAGCCCCACACTGGGGTGAACCACGTATATATTATGTTATTGTGCTTTGTGCAATGTTATTTATGTTGTTTATGTGTTTATCTTGATATATGATAGATAGATCTATGAATGCTTAGTGATTTACGAGGTGAATGAATGTTATATATGTTCTTATGCTATGTAGTGAATGACTTGATGTGCTTGATCATGGTTGGTTACTGCGTCGATCTGTAATAAGGGTTTATCCTGCGATGTGAATAAGGGTTAAAGACTAATGAATGTTACTGTCTAAGTGTTATGTTGAGTATTGTGATCACAAATCTGTGTCCCATCTAGGTTCTAGACACTCGAATCCTGCAACCCCCCCTTCTCCTACCTCGGGTGAGACTTCATCTGCTTCGCAGGTGTTGCCGAAAGGGTCGGTAGTTAGGGTTTTGTTGGTGCGTTGTTGAAGCGTTGAACCCTGGCTCTGCCCTTATGCCAACATCTTCCATAATATTTTTAGGATGTTTTAGGAAAATCTCATGTTTAATGCCTTATTTTTATCCACCTATGTAAAGTTCCAACAAATGGTCATCACTTATATCATCCACCCTCATGGCCAATACCTAGAATTCTGAATTATAATATTCAATATCACCTAAGTGCTTGTTTTTTTTCCAATTGATTGAAGAAGTATTGTTCCTAAACTTTCCCATATTATGCTTCTAAGTTTCTTGTAAATAAACCCCAAGTATAATCATAGCAAGGGGGATTCCTTTTAATTACCCGTTGATACCATAGATATAATTTTATCTCAAAGTTCAAAGTTTCTATGTGAATCCTTTTCTTATCATCCATAATATTATGTAGTTCAAAATATTGTTCTTTTTGGTTCACCCATGTAAAGACTTTTGTTGCATCAAACTTCTTTAATTCAATCTTGGGAAAGTTGAATTTTAAACCCCCAACATAATTAACTCCAGTATTAGAGTTAAATTCACTTGAAAATCACTTATTACCAACAGATTGTTCAACATGAATACTACCTTTATTTTCACGATTCATAGTGTCACTTTTAGGAAGCCTCCCATCTAAGGTTTGTAAAATGGAATTTTGCAATTCCTCCATATTTTTATCCATCAAATTTTCCATTTGTTCCATATTTTCACCCATCTTATTTTCCATCTCTCCATATTTTCTCCCATCTTCCTTTCTATTCTTGTTTAAGTAATCATCAAAATCAACCTTTTTCACTGACCTATCATTCAATTCGTTGATTTGAATGTCCAATTTGAATGGTTGGTTTTGTATATCCTCATTGTCTTCATGAGTCATGGAGGATCTTTCTGGAGGTTTATTTGGTGAAGTAATTTTTGGATCTTTCTTTAGATCCATGGACAAAATGTATTGGGTCCTAAGGACAAGAGAGTGTCAAGTGTTATAGCTCTCTAATATACATGTGGGGTCCAAGAATAGTACTCATCCCAATATCTCAGGGAACTAACTAAGGAGGCCCAATCATTCCCTTATACATACTACCTGACTACCGAGGTACTAGAAAGTGGTATCCCTGAGTGTTGTTTTCGGTGTAATATAGCAACAAAATGGTTGAATAAATTATATAAGGATGGTTTATTGAATACCTAGCGAACTTGCTATATATATAGAGGTATGTGGAAGTGATATTCCATCTACAGGTATTGTCTAATGTGATACTACTCGAAGGGGCACCAACAGGGGTTACATAGGCTTCCAATTAGGTGAAACAATGGTTTTAAGTAACCACATGAAACCTTCTGTATTTCATGCATGTATTCTTCCCCAACCACATTTTACCCATTGAACAATAGATCGTGTGTTATTTAAAGACGTTTTAACATGTATCTATTTTTTATTTTCAAATGAGCTTTCTAACAACGAAAAAAACTCTTAAAATCACTAGAAAATTACTTGTTCAAAACCATAACTTCCACAAGAAATATATCACAAAATGTAATGCTTCAAAATATGAAAAATTTTCCACATATACTTCACTATGTCAACTCATAATTCTTAAAATTTTAGAGTCTGAAATTTCACTGAAAAAAATTATAGCGAAAAGGCCAAGATAATTGATTTCAAGATTAGTCACAAACCTTGTCTTCCATGGACTATATACATGAAATTATAATGAAACAGAACCTGAAATTTGGACCACCTGTGATATGACATATATCCTCAGTCTCCACAAAATTTCACTATCTGAAACCTCCCATAAAAAATTTATATTGAAAATACCAAGATGACGCATTTAAAATTGAATTCGGGATGAGTCAGAAACCCTATCTTTCAAAGGCTATATCTCCGAAATTATAACAACCCAAAACCTAAAATTTTTACCATGGGTACTTTGATATGTCTCCTAATAACCTTCAAATTTTATGGTCTGAATCATCCCAGAAAAAAGTTATAGATAAAATACCAAGATGACTCGCTTGAAGAAGCAAAACCCTAGGATTGATGCTCTTGATACCAAATGTTATGATTCAACGCCTTAAAAATTATAAAAAATTCAATGAATACATTCAACTTCGAGGGAGAAACCTAATTTTACAATATATCCAATTCAAAAGACAAGATGAGATGCTCCTAAGACTAGGTCTCCTTGGTATATATATAAGAGACAAAGGGTACAACTATAATGAAATGGTACAATGAAGGGTTCTAGGCTACATACATATATAACACTAGAAATGTAA
The DNA here is from genome assembly GCA_009831015.1 of Picea engelmannii. Lineage (NCBI taxonomy): Eukaryota > Viridiplantae > Streptophyta > Pinopsida > Pinales > Pinaceae > Picea > Picea engelmannii. Next base: position 83,060 of record ML795952.1, read on the forward strand.
TAATTCAATATCTAGGACTTAATAAGGGGTTATATACTTAACATGGGGCTTTATCTAGGGATTACAACACTAGAAATGTAATAATTCAATATTTATGGCTTAATAAGGAGTTATATTTGTCTAGGCCTTAACACATTGCTATTAATATTTGTATTCAAATGAAACGATTTAACATTTAGCATGGTGTTTGAGTGTGCATATACCTCTCTATATATGGTTGATATAATAAATTTCCATATCAATGCATAACACAATTTTAATTTATTTGGATGTTGAACTAGACTATGGCACACTGAAATATGGTAAGCCTTGGTCCACTTATTATGTTTAGTTATGTGTTGTCATATAAGACACTTGCCAACAACAAAGAAAATGTTGAGACAGAAACACCTTCCATTGATCCAACTCGAAAGCGTAACATTAAAAGAAACATAAAAACTCCCATATATCTATGTAAGTGGTTGGCCATAGACTCCCAAATGTTGCATGACTGTGTCGAGCTATTTAAAGAAGTCATTAATGAACATGTCAGTTTCCAGTTGATGATTTACTACAATCCCATCAGCGTTGGAGACGATGAATTATTCATGCATGTGGGGATATGATCCCAAGGTCTGTCAATGTTACATTTCATTGTCAACATGGGTAGCATCCTGATATAGAAAAATTGCCTACCTTCTTTAATATGTAACCTTGTGCATTCATCGTCTTACCTGAACATGGGTACATGCAGATTCTTCCTAAATATATGGAAGCATAGCTTTTGAGAAATTCATTCTTCCAACAATTGATTCCATATATGGACTGGATATCCTTTTGACACATCGCATTCAGATTTGGTCATGACCTTTCACAAATATTTGGCCCATTCAGACAGTATAGTCGATATGAGAGTAGGATTTGGTTTCCCAAGTTGGGTCCTCCATTAACAACAACATCATGAGATCCACTTAAAATGATTCATCCACGTTGGTTTCATCAAAAATTAATGTTTGAACTAAATGTGTATTGTTTACTAAGTAGTGCATGGGGCGTGCATGCAAATGTCTCTTCAATTTTCCCACCTACGCATGCTGAAATAATTTGATGGTCCATATTGATTTAGAGCCATAGTGAGGAGGTGGGCCTATAGAAAGGGATCATTACATTTCCTCGATAGAAGAACTCACCCCTATCACTCATAGTCGTTGGGACTATCAGATACATGGAGGTTGAGATTAAAGTGGACAGTGCTATAGATAAAATAAAGAGACCCAATAATCAAAAAGGAAAAAGACTCAATTACATGTCTCTTTCGATGTCTCTTTGTGGCGTCTTCAATGGAATGTAGTTATATGAAATACCATTGTCTGTTACAAATTCAAACCTTGAGTGGTGATTAAGACCATGAGTTGTGTTTGGAGAATCACATTGTAATTTGTGTTATATACATTGTTTAAACATCTGATTCTCTTCTTGTGAATCAATAAATGAAATGATTTTCCTTGAATACCAATGATGAATCAACCCATATTCACATTTTTTCCAATAGAAAATTTGTTCAATTATATTAATGAATATAATTTGTTTACATCTTCTTGTCCATAACAAGGACCATATCAAGAGACAATCTATCCAAAAAAAGGTACCAAGGAAACTATACAAAGTTAACCCCAATATAACAAACCTTTCAAATACAAAGATGACCAAAGAATCAAGTTATGATTCTTGAAAATCCAAATTCTATACCAGGAGAGGATAAAACTAATTAAGTACTAATGTTCACAGAGACTAAAAAATGTGAAACTATACTCTCGAAAGCATGTCCAAAAACAAAAACAAAAGGACTAGAAACTAGTAACGACTGAGGTGTCTCCTGGGACCTTCAGTCCCATTGTCCCATTTGTAATATGTGATTTTGCCTTCAGGTTCCCATAAAGCTTGCTTAGAAAGAAGATATTTTTCCTTATTATATTCCCTGTATATGTGCACAAAACTGATTTCTTGAAAAGGTTTGATTAATTCTTCTGGACTTCCATCCTTCAATTACACTTGCCTGGTGTCTTCCTTTGTTGGATAGCCAATACATAACTAGTTTTGAATCACCCAGAACCTGAAGTCTTTGAAAAGACAAATGTGTTTCCAGCATAAGAGTTGTCCATACTCCCAATAGCTCTGCCCTTGTGTTTGTGCCTCCTCCACAATTAAAAACCCATCAATAAACGGTTAAGTCGGGAGTTTTGAAGACTCCTCCAGCTCCACACAGATTGCCATCAACTTGTGCAGCTCCATCAAACCATGCTATAGTTGTTTTAATGTGTTGTGAAATCAGAACATCTCGCAATGGGACAAGTTTTTGAGATGTCAAGTGCCTTTTCTGTGATCCAAGTGTCTTGAAGACCACTGTGTGAATAGAAGGAGTAGTCTCCTCGAAAATAGTTAAGTTCCTCTCTAACCATATATACCAGCAAATGTGTGTAGCTATAATAGAAGGAACGGACTTTTCTTTTGTCCGATTTTTGAAACAGTCAGACAGTGTGTTTCCTTCCCATAACTTTTTGTATTTCTGACCATTTACCATTCTCTCCCAGACCGATTTTTCAAAAGAGCAGTGTATGAAAAGATGATTAATATTTTCAGTATCTTGTTTACATAGTTGGCATGACTAGGACCTTCCCAGCCTCTTTGTTGAATATCATCCCATGTTAAAATTTTATTTTTCGCTGCCAGCCAAATAAAAGTTTTATTTTAAGTTGGATGTCCCATTTCCATACTACTTTCCTCAGTCCACCAAGCCTCGTCAACCCCTAGGTTGATAATAAATCCAAATAAGCATTTTTTACAATAAGTGTTCCTGAATTATCGCCCCCGATCCACATCAATTCATCTTCTTTATCCTGGATGTATGCTCCTGAATCAATAAGTGTCATCTGAAACTGGTCCCATTCTACTGCCATATCACCTGTAAATCCCAACTCATAACTCCTAATCCATTTTGATGAAGTGGAGATTTGTTCAATATGACCCCTAGCTTGAGAGAGTGGTGTAACATTTTGATGTCTTAATTCAGAAATAAGATTATAGGAGAGGAAGGATTTGCCTCCCATCCTCGGGATTCTGTCTCTACCGAGAACAATAAGATGACACGAACCTGGTGTCCAACTCAACCAATGAGTGATCAAGTGGACTGAGTTTAAGAGACCATTCCAGATTCTTGAAGCCGCCTTCTGATGAAAAGTTGTTGATCTAAACCAATTTATAATTGTGGTGTGAGGAAGGTATTTGTCTTTGATTACTTTGTGCCAGATTCCATCTCGCATTAATACTGGCCATAGGGTATTCACGGTAAAGGCTTTGTTAAAATGGAAAATATTGTGAAAACCCCATCCACCGTATTTCTTTGGTTTTGTAAGAAAATCCCACTTGCAGAGATGATAGTGGTGAGTTTTATTGTTACCCTTCCATAGAAAATTAAACATAATTTTCCTTAATTTATTTAATTTATTTAATTTATTTAATATAGTGTAGGGTATGGTTGCCAGGGACATCAAGTATACAGGTTGGATTTCCAATACCGACTTCATTAATGTGTATCGCCCTCCCAATGATAACCACCTATTGCACCATAGTACTATTTTTTTCTCCACTTTTTTCAACATCCACCTCCAGTCTTCAATTCTTTGCAACCCAGTCTTTCAGTAATATCTGAGATATTTGAAACCCATTGATAGATCAAAAAAAGTAAAAGGGAATAAACTTTTGTAAGGAATTAAGTCGAATTCTAACAGTCCCTTGTGAAGTATTGTAGTTTTTGAACCATTTACCTGTAGACCCGAAGCCAAGCAAAAAAGTTTTATGAGTTTATCAATCTCCCACCATTCACTCAGAGTAGCTTTAGTCATGATTAATACATCATCCACAAAAAAAATATGGAGGATTTTCATAATTTTTGAAAATTTAACTCCAGTCAGCTTTCCTTCACTTTGGCTTTCCTTTAGTAATAGGCTAAGTCCCTCCATAACCAGAATAAATAGCAAAGAGGATAATGGGCACCCTTGGTGTAATCCTCTTCCACTTTTGAAAAAATATGTTGCCTCTCCATTAAGTAAAACAACAAAACACGAGGAAACGACGCATCTCATAATCCAGTTGGTCATCATAATACCAAGGCCTACTGGGATTAATATCACCCTTAATAAGTCTCAATTTATGCAATCATATGCCTTCTATAGATTCAGCTTCAGTACAAGAGATTTTAATTTCTTTTTTTTAATGCTATGGAGGCATTCATGTGCAGTTCTAATGGCATCTTGGATCTGTCTTCCATTCAAAAAACCCAACTATTCTGTTGAAAGAGATATGGACAGGATAGGAGTTATCCGGTTTGCTATAATTTTTTATATTAATTTATAACAGAGGTTACACAAGGATATTGGCCTGAAATCCGCAAAAGTAAGAGGCTTATTCACTTTTGGTACTAAGGCTAAGAAGGTTGAGTTTATACCTCATGTAATAATACCCCTCGATCTCGATTCTTCCACCATCTCTAAGAGATCCCCCCCCAACCAGATAAAATAAATGTATAAAAAACTTAATTGTCCAGCCATCAAGCCCTGAACTCTTATCTTTCTTGAACATGAATAAAACCTCTTTCAGTTCCCCCAAGTTGACCTGACTATACAAGGATTCAGCTTCTACCTCAGTTACCAATTAGGAGAAAATACCCGCCACTCTTACTTGGTCGGTTGTCGAAGATTGATCCTGAGCTTTCAAAAAAAAATTGAAGTATTTCACAGCCTCGTCTTTTATTTCTTCATGTCCAATGTGTATTTCCCTCGAGTCATCTCTAATCTCCCAAACATATTTCCGGTTTCTCCTGTAACTGGAAAAATGATGGAAAAACTTTTTGTTTTGATCACCACTTTGGATCCATATCGCCCTACTACGTTGTCTGCAAATTTCCTCCTTTTCTTTCAAGTACTTGTTCCAGGTTATTTAGATGTCTTTCTTCCTCTCGTAACCGCAATCCTCCCAACAAGTTCTGAAGTGTATCTTTTATTTCTTCCTCCAACTTCACCAAATGTATCAATGCCTTGCAGTTGCGTTCCTTTACCCATTGTTTTGTGATAGCCTTCACTTCTTTTAGTTTCCAAACAAACCTTCTCTGTTTTCCTCCCTAAAATAAGAATTTTGGGTCATTCCAAACCTTATGTATAATAACATTAAAATCTTGATCCAACAGCCACTGAGAATTTAATTTAAAAGGGTAAATCTTTAAGAGTGGGGTAATCTCCAACTGAAGTATAATCGGGGCATGATCTGATACATATGGATACTCCACCCATGACCTGTCTATGCCCACACTTGTTAGAAGCTCTTGAGATATGAGAAACTTGTCCAGCATTTTTGCAATCGAGTCGACACTGGTACGACCATTTCTCTAGGTAGGGACAACCTTTTCCGGCTGGATGTCAATGAGTTTATTGTTTTGGAAGAAAGCTTTGAAGAAACCTGTCAAGGGCCCTGCTAGTGCAGATCCTTCCCAGACCTCACCCATTGATACAATTAAGTTCATATCCCCTACAATAATCAGATTTTTATGTAATAAAAGTCATGAATTTGCCACATTGTTCCAAAACCTTTTATGCTCCAAGCATGGACTGTAGATATTTAGAAAGGTTATCTCCCTTTTGCTAGAAATACATCTTCATGTCAAAAAAATTAAACCACGGGATAGGTAAGGAACAAGTTCAAAAATGTTTGGGTCCCACGTAACCAAAATTCCACCCGAATTTCCCACCGAATTTACAACACAGCTAACCCAGGTAGGTCAAAAGCCATTCATAAAGGCTCTGGCTTTTTGTTCGTGAACCAAAGTTTCCTGTAAAAATACAATGTCAAGACGGGTTATATATAGTAAACGATGGACAAAGGTTGATTTTAGGGTGCCCCCAATCCCCCTAAGGTTTAGGGAGAGAAATAACATTATTTTTTCGTGCCAGGGCTTTCATTGCTCTAATTTCCCCACTGTCGATGGAAGGTGGACAAGAATCATTTTGCAATGTGGTCAAAACTGCATATTTTTCCAGGAACTCATGGTCTTAATCGGGGAGTATTTGATACCCAAGCTCCTAGACTAAGCATACTCTTTCCCTGCCCCTTCAGCACGCGGGCACGAAGAGCTGGCCTCCCCACCACTTGTTGAAGTTTATAAAACAATGTTCCCAAAAACATAGGAAACTGGACAGTAGAGTTTGAGTCGCAGATAAAAGGAATTAAGGAGTCCAGTACAACGCTTAATGATGTGTCGTCCTCTTCCAGTTCTTGATAAACAGGGAGAGGTGCAGAAACCCCAGTCTGTGGAATGGTCGAAGGTAAGGAAAAAATCAGTTGACTAGGTTCATCTAAGTCTAGAGGAGGAGCATACTGAAATACCTTGTCACTTGTATGTACATGACTCGCTGAATTCGAAATGGTTTCAACCCCGATAATCTAGCTGACAGGGTAACCCTGTCCTTCTGTCGCGTTGTACCCACTCGAACAGGTTCAGTTAATTCCATGTCCACCTCAGTGGACAAACCAACTTTGGAAGTAGAATTTTTTAGCCAATCAGATGTGTCCAATGTATCCCTTTCCCACAACGACAAAGAAGAAAAAAGTGCAGGGTAGTGATATTTTAACTTACCCGTAAGTGTTTCCAATGACTCAGATTGACTAGAAACCTCCGGTGCGAAGTGGAAAGTCTTGGTCCCATAGAAATCAGCTTCCGGAGAAGAGTCTTGAAACTCTCTATGCAGTGATGTGTCTTCCGACACCTCTTCTTCGACGAAACCACTACTGTCCCTCTGCAGGTGTCTTATGCTCTGACATAGGTTGCACCTAAAGGGTATGTCGAGATAGTCAAGCCTCTGTAGTACCCGACAACCCCTCCATTCTATTTCAATGACTTCAGGAAGCCCATTGTGTATATCCAATTCAACCATAATTTTCCCAACCTTTCTAGACATTGTTGATAGGGTTAATCTATCTACCATAATGTATGTACCCAGAGAGTTCCCAATGGCCTTCATAGCTCCTTCATTCCAAAGTTGTAGGGGTAAATCAGGTAGCATAACCCACAAATGTCAATGTTGGAAGTATTATGTCGCTAGGTCGAAATCTAGGTGAAAACTCCATTGTCCCATTTGTAATATGTGATTTTGCCTTCAAGTTCCCATAAAGCTTGCTTAGAAAGAATATCTTCTTCCTTATTATATTCCCTGTATATGTGCTCAAAACTGATTTCTTGAAAAGGTTTGATTAATTCTTCTAGACTTCCATCCTTCAATTGCACTTGCTTGGTGTCTTCCTTTGTTGGATAGCCAATAAATAACTAGTTTTGAATCACCAAGAACCTGAAGTCTTTGAAAAGACAAATGTGTTTCCAGCATAACAGTTGTCCATACTCCCAATAGCTCTACCCTTATGTTTGTGCCTCCTCCGCAATTAAAAACCCATCTATAAACGGTTAATTCAGGAGTTTTGAAGACTCCTCCAGCTCCACATAGATTGCCATCAACCTGTGCAGCTCCATCAAACCATGCTATAGTTGTATTAATGTGTTGTGAAATCATAACATCTCACAATGGGATAAGTTTTTGAGATGTGAAGTGCCTTTTCTATGATCCAAGTGTCTTGAAGACCACTGTGTGAATAGAGGGAGTAGTCTCCTCGAAAATAGTTAAGTTCCTCTCTAACCATTTATACCAGCAAATGTGTGCAGCTATAATAGAAGGAACGGACTTTTCTTTTGTCCAATTTTTTAAACAGTCAGACAGTGTATTTCCTTCCCATAACTTTTTGTATTTCTAACCATTTACCATTCTCTTCCAGACCGATTTTGCAAAAGAGCAGTGTATGAAAAGATGATTAATATTTTCAGTATCTTGTTTACATAGTTGGCATGACTAGGACCTTCCTAGCCTCTTTGTTGAATATTATCCCATGTTAAAATTTTATTTTTCGTTGCCAGCCAGATAAAATTTTTATGCAAGATACTAGATATATAAAATATGCAGAATAGAAATGAAATGCTAGAAATGACAGAATAACAGTAAAATATCCATCATAATCTTCACAATACACAGAAATGATATACGAAATAGAAACAGAAACAACACTTTGATTTAGATAGCAATGTTCACAGGCCTCTTCGAGGGGGCAACCTCCAGTCGAGCAGCGCTCTGTTACAATAATATTCAAGCTAGGGTTTTCATACCCTCGACCCTTATTTATACTAAATGTGTCTATTAAGAGAAGCATCTAGAGGAAGATCCTTCTAGAAATGGAAGCTTCTATTAGGTCTTCTTACATCCACCTTATTCTATTTTATTGAAAGGTCTTATTAATATTGACCTTTATTACATCCGAATACATTGATCTACCTATGTGCGGATTAGGACCTTAACATGTCCGCCCCCTTAAAAACAGCCTTGTCCTCAAGGCTTGAGATGTGGAAACTGTTGCAGAATGGTAGTTGGTTCCCAAGTGGCATCTGTTGGAGTCATATATTTCCATTGTACTAGCACTTCCTTGATGGTTCTCTGACGCAGGCGACGCTCCCGCTGGTTCAATACTGCTTCTGGTTGTAGCCAAATGGATCCTTCTTCAGCTAATTCTGGAAGGTTGGTTTGAATTTGGCACCTGGTTCCAATCACCTTCTTCAAGCATGAAACATGAAAAACAGGATGTAGCTTCGACTGACTGGGCAGAGCTAA
>ML795952.1:114711-132809 GCA_009831015.1 Picea engelmannii
CCATGAGTTGAACTTATAATCTATTTAATGAATACATTATTTTATAATTTATTTGTAATATGTTATTCCCTACACCAATTTCATATTTTAATCACTCCAAAAGATAATAAATTATTTGCCTTATTTCTAATTATGTGGTAATATCTTAATAATGAGTTTAATTTTCAAGAAAAGACTATTGCTTTGTGGTAATATCTTAATGATGAGTTTAATTTTCAAGAAAAGACTATTGCTATGAGTTGAAAGATTATAGGTGTTGAAAGATTATAGGTCACTTTCAACATTGACTTTAGAAGTGAAATTATACATCATCGAAGGGTATTGACCATCTGAAATTATGATAAATGAAAAAAGAATAAGGTATTCACCATATGAAATTATGATAAATGAAAAAAGAATAAGGATATTGACCATCTAAAATTATGAGAAATGAAAAAAGAAAATTATGAAAAAGGCAAAAAGGAAATTATGATAAATGAAAAAAGAATAAGGTACTGAACATATGAAATTATGAGAAATGAAAAAAGAATAAGGGTATTGACCATCTAAAATTAAAGAAATGAAAAAAGAATAAGGAAATATTTTTCCATCATAGGTTTATTTTAATTAAAGAATAATTTAAGAATGGTTATATCAAATTGTGAATAGTTATATATTGAATTTGTTTGCTCCTCGTTCCTTACATTGAATTGTGATATTCATTGAGTATTTATCTAAGCTTTTTTATTATCGATGTGTTAATGGTTATATCAAATTGTGAATGGTTATATAATGAATTTATTTTATTCTCATTTGTTACATTGAATTGTGACATTCATTAAGTATCTATCTAAACTTGTGTTGACTTAGGCTTTGTTGCAATGAAACATTTTTCACATTCATTTTAGCTAACTTTGTCAAAATACCTCGAAGTTTCATATTTGTCAATTGGAACATGGGTTAGTTGTTTTACCAATTAAAATTAAGCTTGACAAGATAAAATATTGACTTTCCAATTAGAATTATGTTTGAGAAGATAATTTGTGCTTGACAATCACATCATAAAAAAAATATGATCCACTAAATAATTAAAAAAAAAAAAGTTTAATTATGTTTTTTTCATCCATTTTTTAAGACATTTAATAATTGTATCACTTTCTTTCTAAACTTTTTTTTTATAGGAATAAAACTTTAATAAATAACCTATATTTTCTTTATCTCCTTGTCAAAAAAAAATGCATATTCCTACTCTCATTTCCAAAGCATTTTCCATATAAAACTTTATTTTTAATTTTCAACTACATAAATATTAAAGTATTTACAGCATTTTTAATTTTCCATATCACATCAAAAATTTAAATTACAAACCAATAATTGATTATTTTAAATAACCATATTTTACTTATACACAATAACATTACTACATATCACATCAAAATTTTAAAATAATATTAATAAAAACTAACTAACCAAATAATAAATTAACAACCCAAAACTTAAAAATAATAAAGGTTGCTGCAAGTTCCACTTTAAGAATTTCTTTCAAACTTTTCTTTACACTTTCTTTAAGAATTTCTCTAAGGAATCTTGAATATTAATATAATAATTCTCATAAATTTTCTTTAATTTAAATAACTACAATTTAAATTTAAAAATAAGATTTTCATACTTCTTTTATCATTTAAGGAAAAAAAAAAGTCGCATTAACCAAATGCTCCAAATGGTTGGACACGTTACATTATCATTTCATTGATAACAAAGTTGATAGAGCAAATTGTAAAAAATATATCAAAAATTTAAAAATAATATTATCTTAATAAAAAAAATATTTTATTAATTATATTCATTATAAATATTAATTTATTTTAGTATTGAGATAGAAAAAACAAGGCAAATTTTTTTATTTTTAAACTTGTAGATTAAATTATAATAATAATAATAACAATCTATTTTTAAGGTCACGGCCAAGCCAGCACACCAAATTGGTGTATGAGACCCCCTTGTTTGTGGGACAAGGGACCCCCTCCGCCCAACGATTTGACTAGTAAAGTTTACGAAGGTATACATATCCTACCCCCCTCTGTTCCTGTAATCTCTTAAGAGGAAACACATGTTCTTAACCATTAGGCCCACTCAGACTGGGAAAAAGTTTAAAAAGGTGAACAGGGTGACTTAAAAAAGTACATCGAACCTTCGCTGGTGAGAAAGATCGAAAACACATTATTTTAGATTCATTTTTACTCTTTCATAAGTTTAGATTTATGTTATTTTTAGATTTATTAAGTATTTAGAGGGATTAAATTCTTTAATGTGTAAATTTTTTTCAAAATGTAAAATTTGGAAAAAAGGTTTTAACTTTGAGAGATTTGGTTTCTCTAAATTCATGATAACACTTGATAAATTGAAATTAAGATGGATATAAATCAGTTTCAAATAATTATTATTATATGTGTATATTTTTTTATGTATAAATTTGATGCTTTCAAATTTATTAAATAGCATCTATATTTTATAGAGTAATATAAAGAAGGCCACTTTAAAAGTTACATGAAAAAGTAACAATGTTCAATGATGAAAAAAGTGAATAGTTAAAAACTAGTAAAATAAAATGCATATATATATATATATAGTAGATAGATTACATAGTGTTCACGGAATATATATTGTTAATGAGATAATTGATCTGTATTTATGAGAGGAATGAAATGAATAACAGACTGGATACAATAACACGGAGATATTGAGAACAACAACAGATATCCACTAAACAATAAGTTCTATTGAATAAATAAAATAGGCTAAAACTGTAAAACTGCAAAACTAGAACAACTTGCTCGAATGTTGGTAGCTATCTCTGAGAAGAGATGTGGTTGCTACGCGCATCCGTCTGAGCAAAATGATTACAATGAGGCTCCAAAGACCTTTTTAAAATTACTCATGAATGCCAAAAACCTAGACATCTGAAAACCTAACCCTAGAAGATGAAATGCCAAAAGTTATGTGGGCCCCAATAGGTAAGCTGGTACCTCAACTTCCCGACATCGTAACTTTTGCATATGACCTTCGTTTTAGGTGTGTGATAGCCCGCTTGAAATGTATTTTCTAGAACTACACATTATTCCATCAAACTCAAACTCCATCATTAGTTTGACTATGGAAAACCAAAAAAACATTGTTTAGGGTCCCAAAACGGCCCCAGAAGTAAAAAAAGATGTATTGATATGAAAACTTCCAAAATAAGCCAGTTGGAATAGGTGGGTGGCCACCAATATCAACTTGGATGTTCTATGGGGCTTTAGGACAGCCCCGGAAGTGCAAACCCCACAATTACAAAGAAATGCCATTATTACAGAGAAACGTGTTGAACTAAAAATTATCAAGAGGAGCCAGCTGGAACAGGTGGGTGGCCACCAATATCCACTTGGATCAGTCCTCCCCCATTAGGAAGCAATGGTCTCCATTGCGTTGAGTGCCCCCATCAGGTAAGAAAATTTCTGTTGAGTTTTTCCCCAACTTAGCCACTTGCCTTGGTGCAGGATTTGCCTTGCCTTGACAACCCGATAAAGATGGATCCTCTCCTGGCGAGTGCCATTGAATTGTATGTCCATTATCTGATCAGTGGATGCATGTTCCATGTAGTTAGGGTTGAGCTATGTTGGTGTCAATTGTTTTGTGATCTCTGAGGTGTCAAATAATGGTGGAAATAATGGCTAGAGGAGGTCCACACTGAACAATGGGTGCAAGCCAAGGAAGGGGGGAGTGTTGAGCTCAAAAAAATTGTCACCCACAGCCTTGGTGATAGTGTAATTCCCATATCAAAGTGGACAGAGATTTTGATGGGGGCCTGTAAGGCATTATTTCTACAAATGTAACCAGACCTTGTCTCCCACCTGAAACCTGTGTGGTACCTCGTGTTGATCATGGCGATGCTTGTACTTAACATTGGCTTTCTGAAAAATCTCATGGACCTGTTGGCGGATGTGTTGAATCTGCTCAATGAATATGGTGACTTTGTCAAACTCATACTAAACATGGGAAGATTATGTTTGTGTGGTTGCAATAGGTAGTGCAACATCAATGGGACCCAAGGGTTGGAATCCCAACCCCACCTGAAATGGGCTATGGTCAGTGGACCTATGGAGGGCCATATTGTAGATGTGTTTAACATAGGGAATATTCTCATCCCATGTACATGGATGCTTAGAGTTATACATGCGCAGGATGTGCACAATCATCCGATTGACGACCTTTGTTTAGTCATCGGTTTGAGGGTGGAAGGCAGTGGATTTAGTGAGCTTGGTGTCCAACAGTGACCAGAGAGTCGACCAAAATGTGTTGAGGAACCTGCTATCCCAATCAAAGATGATGGTCTATAATATCCCAAAATGGACCCACACTCATTCGAAGAAGATCTTGGCAGTATCTATCGTTGTGATGCTCTTCTTCCAAGCTGTGAGAATGGCCATCTTCGAAACCCGATCAACCACCACAAATACACAATCATTGTCTTTCTTGGTGGGCGGAAGGCTAGACATGTAATCCATTGAGATGGATTCCCAAGGCCTCTCGAGAGTAGGAAGAGGGGTGTATAACCATTGCTTCTTGATGGTTAACTTGGCAATGGCACAGGCAGTGCAAGATCTGATATACTTGTTGACATCCTGTCGAAGTTTTGGCCAATAAAAATGTTTCTGTAGAATGGCCACAATTTTCTCCACACCAAAATGTCTTGCCATCCAACTGTAGTGAGCCTCCCAAATCAGTTTTGCACGCTCGCTTACAGGAACACAAAGGTTTCCCAGATGGCATAGCAGTCCATCCTGAATGTGAAAATCGGTGAAATTCATGCATGTACCCAAGAGCTGATAGGTGGTGGTGAAGTCAGGATATTGTTGATAAAGTTGGGGCCACTCATATGCCCCATTCCCACAAGAATGGATCACGATGGTGAGTGCATCCACGGGAGGTCGACGGAGGCACTCAGCGACACGATTTGAGCTCCATGTCTTATACTTGATGTCGATGTGGAACTGTTGCAGGTATGTGGACCATTTTTTATGGTGGTCATTCTGCAACTTCCCTTGTGTATGTATGAATTGCAAAGGCTTTTGATCAGTGTGGATGATTGTCTCCTTTCACAGAATGTAATGTTTCCACTAACAACAGGTTTGCACAATGGAAAACATTTCCTTGTCATAGGCGGGGTATTTTCGAACGGTATTCAATAGTGTCTCACTATGGTATGCTACCGGATGACCATGTTGAGTGAGAACTGTTCCTACAACATAGTCAGATGCATCAGTCTCAATCTCGAATGGTTGTTGCAGATCGGGTAAGGAGAGTACTGGAGCTGAGCACAATCGATGCTTCATATCATCAAATGCTCGTTGTTGTGCCTTCCCCCATGTGAAATTTTCCTTACCACCTCCCTTGGTCACTTGGATGAGGGCCCATGCAATATGGGAGAATCCCAACACAAACCGTCGGTAGAATTTGCCAAGTCCCAAGAAGCTTTGAAGCTCGGTTAGTGTGGTTGGGGCTGGCCAGTCACAGATCACTTGGATCTTAGTTGGATCCACATGTACCCCATGCTCATCAACAATGTAACCCAAGTATTGGACCTTGTTCATGCCAAAGGAGTATTTTTCCAAGTTTGCATATAGATTGTGTTGCCGCAGAGTGCTCAAAACTTGTTGAATATGTTTCTTGTGCTCCTCCCAAGTTATGTTGAAGATGAGGATGTCATCCATAGATACTACCACAAAAGAGGTAGTGAAGGGTCGCAATACATCATCCATCAACCTCATGAAAGTTGTTGGTGCATTTGTTAATCCAAAGGGCATGACCATCCATTCGAAGAGACCTTCTTTAGATTTGAAAGTTGTCTTCCATACATCAGTTGGTTCAATGGAAACTTGGTGGTAGCCAAACTTTAGGTTAATCTTGATGAATAACTTTTCCCCCTTGAGTTGGTCAAGAAGGTCATCAATTAGAGGAATTGGGTACCGTTTCTTGACTGTGATTTTGTTTAATGCTATGTAATCAATGCAGAGCCGCCATGTCCTGTCTTTCTTCTGCGCCAATACAATCGGGCTTCCCCAAGGGGAGGAGTTGGGTCTAATGTGCCCATTTTGAAGTAGCTCTTGGATCTGACGCTTGATTTCCTCATTTTCCATCAGCAAGCGGCGATAGACTGGTCCATTAGGCAGAGGTGCACCGAGGGTTAGATCAATTGGATGCTTGACCCGGAAGTGCGTCAGTACCCTGGTGGGTGAGGAGAAGATGTCTTTGTACTCTTCCATGATCCTGTCCACTTGCTTCTACTTCAAAGAGAGGCTTTGTGTAAAGGTCACACATGTGGCGGAGACCTTTTGCTTACTTTGAGCACGGATCACAAAGAAGACGAACTTCTCGGTCTTTGAAATGGCCTTGCTGCATTGCTTAGCAAAGATTAAAGAAATAGCGGTAGGTGGCGCTACCTCAGGTATCTTGTACAATTGTATACCCAAATTAATAATAACACTACGGGGTCTAGACTCATACATAA
The DNA here is from genome assembly GCA_009831015.1 of Picea engelmannii. Lineage (NCBI taxonomy): Eukaryota > Viridiplantae > Streptophyta > Pinopsida > Pinales > Pinaceae > Picea > Picea engelmannii. The sequence goes on from ML795952.1 coordinate 121,238, forward strand.
CATGTATTTTCCACAAATATGGTTTTCCTAAAAGAACATCACAAACTTCAAGGGGAGAAATATCACACAATACCTCGCCTTTGAAGGGATTGATGCCATAGGGCAGACGACACTGTTGGTTGACACGGAGATCTCTTCCTTGGCGAAACCATCCGATGGTGTAGGGTTGTGGATGAGGTGTCATCGGTAGGTCCAGCTGCTTAATGACCTTTTTTGAGATCAAGTTCTTCTTGTTGTCGCTATCGACAATGAAATGAATTGGAGCCCCCTTTACCCACATTTATGAGTGAAAGAGGCATTCCCCTTCCTCTGTTTCTTCTGGTTCACTTGGCTGGACTTTGGTGGAAGCGACAGTCGTGTTAGGTTCGACATCGATAATTTGTTTCCCTCCTTCTGAATTTGATTCGAAGTCAGAATCTTCCTCTGACTCAGAAGCCTTCAGATTGCCCACCAGTGATTTCTTGGAGAGACATTCTTCATTGTTGTGCCAAGGGATTTTATGGTATTCAGACCACTTTCCCGTGTCCTTCTTTGACTTCTCATTACCCTTCTTGGGTTGCGTCTTGGACTGGTTGTCCTGAGAGTGCCCATATTTTCTCTGTCCCTTTTTTTGTGGGTTGGGTCCGCCTTTTCCCTGCTTCGGCTGTGAGTATTTTGCAGATCCAAACTCTTGCCTCTTCTGCTTAAATTTATGTTCGATCTTGACAGCATATCTATAAGTCACAGCTAATAATGCGATGTCCAGAAACTCTATTTATGTTTGAATGTATCTATGCATATAGCTGCGGTATTTTAGCACCATATGTCGTTCAAAGTATTTGATACCCAATTTGGTGCGCAGTGCATGGAAAATATTGGTGAAATCTGGTATTGCATGGTCCCTTTCCTAATGCAGCGTGGTCCATCTTGTGTATTGGTCCTCGTAGCTTCCAACAGGGTAGTAATGTTCTTTAATGGTATCCCTGAAGGAATCCCATGTGGGGGTAGCCACAAATACTGCAGATTCTTCTATGGCCCTTTGCTTAGAGTAAGTATCCCACCAGTGCTCAACATGGGGGATGACCTTGAGGAGTGGAAAAGTAATCTTTTCCCTGTGAGAAAAATTATGGATCAAAAAATACCCTTCAAGCAGATTCATCCATTTATCTACAACATCTGCATCTATCAGTGCTTCAAATAATGGAATATCAAAATTTACTTGTACCTTGAAGGGGGTTGCATGGTCACTTGACGAAGATGCATCTCATGTGGGTAGCCGCCAAAGGATCTGTGCAAAGTTGTCCATCATTTTGTTCCTTTGTCGCGCAAGGGCTTCTTCGAGCAACAGTTTAAAAGGATCTCCTACTCCATCATATTTCTTCTCGTCCCGCATAAGTTGTTGTCAGGCTCGCCGCATTCGATATTGCAAAGGCTCAACTAGTTCGAGTCCCAACTTCTTGTACCCAGATCTTGTTGGGGACATGCACAAGGAAAAATAAATGAAGAGCAGACCGCTCTGATACCACTGATCTAGATTTATGAGCGGAATGAAATGAATAATAGACTGAATACAATAACACAAAGATATGGAGAACAACAACAGATATCCAGTGAACAATAACTTCTATTGAAAAAACAAAATAGGTTGAAACTGTAAAATTGTAGAACTAGAAATAACTTGCTCGAATGGTGGTAGATATCTCTAAGAATATATGTGTGTAAGACCTTCCAATTCAGGGCCTCAAAAAAAATATAAATATCTCCTACTGTAATGACTGCAATTAAGTTCATGATTTTCTTTATACAAGGAATAAATTGGTATATAGGAAGCATGATAACAACAGCATAATAACAATAACAACATTAAAATACATACCTCGACCTCCAGGTTGGTTGATTTATCCCCTTGCTCCTTTTCTCTTGTTCTTTTCCAAACTGTCCAAAACTGAATATTTACCTCCCATCCAACTAGGAACAGCCTCTCCGGCTCCCTAGATCTATGAATCCTTGCGGTTTCCTGGCCCCCGAGCCCAAAGTTCCCAACAACAGCAGTGACCCTGTAAAAGTTCTCCCAAACAATCTTTGTCCTCTCCAATCTTCTCCTTCTTCCCTCTTTTTTGCAGAATTTCCTCCTTGCCCTCTTCTTCCAGAATTTTCCCCAAAAGAAAGACCTTCTTCCAAGTCCTCTCCCCCCTTCCTTATCTTCCTCTCTTAAATCCCTCTCCCTCATTCAATTTCCCAACCTCCTTATCCCCTCATTAATTCCCTCACCTACCATAATATAATAAAATAGTAAAAAGATTCATTGTATTTAATTTGATAATTAATCAAATTTAACTTAACAACTATGATCAATAAAAATCAATTGGGTTGTTACATACACTCACCCTTCAAGAAACTTTGTCCAGAAGTTAGAGTAATTTACAATACAAGGGTAATGATAAATGACTCATACATCCATATCAGATAAACAACATCATCAATTTAAAACACTTATGCATACTAGTGTACATGTGCAAGGCATGCATGTGTAGCTAGCACATATGGGACTCACACATGTACTAATGACTATAATTATCAAACCTAAAGTAATTCTTGTATGTGTCATATCCAATCAACAATGTCATTCATTTCATAAAGAATAGTAAATCGTTTAAAATATTCGCAAAAACCCCTCAATTATAATAATTTAGCACAAGCAACATTCACTTAGATAATTGTAGTTCAGTTAAGAAAATATATATATATATATATATAGATAGATAGATAGATAGATAGATAGATAGATAGATAGATATTCAAAAAGAGGAAATCAAGAAATTCTACTATAAGGTGAAAACTCCACACACTCTCAACTACTTCTAGTCATCCTTCCTCCCTAACCTACTTCCATCTTCCACCCCTATCATTTCTCTGTTGGACTATCTTGGAGCATCAAATATATTGACCTAACTCTAGATAGAACCCATAAGTGGAAGTGTCAACTCTCTTGACCAAGCTTCCCCAGCAGGCAACTAGCAGTCATCATCACATGTCTAGAGGAGCGTGAGCTAAGCCTGTCCTCCCATGACTCCAGGTTTCAGAGGATACACAGTGGGAAATGCCTCCACCCCTCCTAATAGAACTAGGTTCAACACCCTACCATGGACCATACAGTGGCACTGTGTTGTTGGAAATTTTTTCATTGTATATTTAGTTTCAGGAAGTCTCACCAACTAAAAAACCTGCACTTGTCCACATATCATAGCAATGCATTTGAACCAACATAATTTGACATACAAATATTCATACCATATTGTTTCTCAGTCAATGTTCACGACATCAACCTTTTATTATCATTATCCTTTGGCTATTGTGTATCCCATTGACCTGTTGATTAGTCTATAACACAAACTCATATATATCCATGCATTATCATTATGTAAATGCATTTAATCATATCCTCAATTCGGTATCCACGTACCAACAACTTTAAATGTCAAAATTTTCAAGTTAGAAATAGATTGCATAATATCCATCATAATTCAAATAACGATAAACATTCATAGAATTGGCATTCACATAGGTACATATGTCTTAAAATTTTAAGTGTCTCATTAATAGTTTCACAGTTAATAGAAAATAAAAGATGATTAGGCCTTAAGTAATTCTAGCTATCTAATTCAAAAGGTGGCATTACATACACCCAACCTTTGGGAAACATATTCTCGAGGTGGTCAAACAAGTGAGGGATGATCTCTTCGTAAGGTCTCTGCATCCTCCCATGTAGCAGATCATGGGCTATACTTGTCCCATTGGACCTTAACTTGGTGTACCAGACGGTTCCTGAGCTATCGGACCTTATGATCCAATATGTGTAACGGTTCGACCATGAGGGTTCCCACGTCTGATACTTGCAATTCCTTCCAATTCAGTTTATGAGATTAGTCAGCAACATAATGACATAGAACAAATATATGAAAACATTATGAGTTTTATGCAAGTGGGGTGGAAGTACGAGATGATAGGAAACGGGTCAAATTCTCTCCTGGATTTTGAACGGTCCTATAAATCGAGGCGACAACTTTTTCCCCTTCCCGAACCGAATGGTACTCTTATTAGGCCATATACAAATGAAAAATTGATCTCCCACTTTATAACTTCATTCAATCCTATGTGCATCAGCATAACTTTTTTGTTTATCATGTGCTTCATTTAGTCATTGCCTAATCTAAATCACTTGTTCCTCCATCTCTTGAATCAATTCTAGCCCAACTGTCACTTGGTCTTCTAACCTTTCCCAAATCAATGGTGTCTTGCATGGCCTTCCAAACAGAGCTTCATAGGGTGGCATTCCAATGGAGCTATGAAAACTTTTATTGTAGGTGAACTCTACCAAAGGTAGGTACTTCTCCCAATGGGTTTGATTATCCATAACACACATCCTAAGCAGGTCTTCCATAACCTGATTTACTCTCTCAGTTTTCCCATCAGTTTCAGGATGATATGCTTTGCTTAAGTTCAACTGAGTTCCCAACACTGACTGCAAACTTCTCCAAAACCTAGACATGAATCGAGAGTCCCTATCTGAAATGATCTTCTTGGGTAACCCATGCAGATGGATGACCTCACTTATAAACGTGTGTGCCACATCAGTGACATCATAAGTGTCTCTAACTAGAATAAAATGAGCACTCTTGGTCAACTTATCAACTATCACAAGAATGGTATTGTGTTTGTACGATGTGAGTGGTAATTCCACAACAAAATACATAGAATTGACTTCCCACTTGGACATAAGAATAGCATGCAGTTGTAGGAGACATGTCGGGTGGTGGTGGTCAGCCTTCACTTGTTGACACTCTAGGCACTTGGCGACGAAATTAACTACATCACGCTTCATTCCTACCTAGAATAAAAGCTTATTCATGTCTGCATACATTTTCTTCACACCCGGATGTGCACAATAAAGTGCTCTATGGGCTTCCTTGAGTATGATGCTTCGAATATCCCCACCTTCGGGGATGTTCATCCTTCCCTGATATCTTAATAATCCATCTGCTTCCAGGCTAAATCCTTCATACTTTGGATATAATCTCCTCCCACTCTGGAGGGTTGAAGTAACCTTTAAATACCAACTATCTCCAAAAAGTTTCCCCAACACTCGCTCCCTCGGATTAACTTTTAAGGGTACCAAGGAGAAGACACGTAGTCTCCTACTCAGGGCATCCGTGACCACATTCTCCTTTTCCTTGATGTATGAAATTTCAAAATCGTACTCACTCCATCTCCTCTTCCTGGCATTGAGATCCCTTTGAATGAAGAGATTCTTTAAGATTTCATGGTCTTTTTTGAGCTCAAAGCTTCGCCCCACTAAATAATGCCTCCAAAGCTTCAGAGCTAGCATTACAGTTGCCAACTATAAATCATGAGTAGCATAAATCTCCTCATGTTGCTTCAACTTTCTTGATGCATACGTTATCACTCCCCCATCTTGCATTAGCATGTCCTTCAATCCTTTCTTCGAGGCATCTGTGCAGACTGTGAAGTCTTTTTCCATATCTGACACTCGTAGAATTGGTGCACTGGTTAGTAACATCTTAAGCTCGATGAATGTAGTATCACATTCCTATGTCCATTCATACCTGACCCCCTTGCATTGCAACCTATCCCCATAATAAGGTGGTTTTGGGTTTCGCTATCTTAAAGAACCCTTCCACAAACATTCGATAATAACCAGCTATCCCCATGAAGCTTCTCACCTCATGAGCATTTTTCAGCACTGGCAATTCCATAATGGTCTTTACCTTTTCTAGTTCAATAGATATTCCTTCACCAGAAATGATATGACCTAAATATTGAATCTATTTTTGGAAGAAAGAACACTTCGACAACTTGTCATACAATTTTTTCTCTCTAAGGCATGAAAACACCACTCGTAAGTGTTCCTCGTGTTCTCTTTCGTTCCTGGAATAGATGAGGATATCATCTAGAAAGACCTGTACAAAGCGGTCTAAGTACTTTCAGAATACACCATTCATGAGGCTCATGAATATTGATGGTGCATTGGTCAAACCAAAAGGTACTACAACGAACTCATAATTCCCAAACCGAGCTCAAAAGGCAATTTTAGGAATATTGCCTTCCTTAATCCTTAACTAGTGATACCCTGATCGCAGATCAATTTTTTAGAAAATTGTTGCTCCTTTCATCTAATCAAAGAGATCATATATCTGTGGCATTGGGTACCTATTTTTCACTGTAGCATGGTTCAAGTCCCTGTAATCTATACACAGTCGTAAGGAACCATCCTTCTTCTTGACAAAAATTATTGGTGCACCCCAAGGTGAGACACTAGGCCTTATTAACCCTAAGTCAAGTAGTTCCTTCAACTGCATCTACAACTCACAAATTTTTGGTGTTTTCATCCTATACGAAGTCTTGGAAATTGGCTTTGCACCGGGTTTTATCTCAATGGTAAAATCAAGCTCCCTCTCGGGAAGTAACCCTGGAAACGCTTTCAAAAAAACATCCTTAAACCCCGACAATATTGGATATTGATTCATGGAGGGTACTTTCCCTTCATTGATTGTTTCCACTACATATAATTGACAACCTTGCCTCATGCAACCTTTAACCTTCATGGTCGATATAACGTAGAGACACCTTCCTTCGTACACTGTGGATCTTCACTGACCTTCCCTCATCGTCAACACAAAGCACCATTTTCGCGAAACAATCTACCATAGCTCAATGGGATTCTAACCAGTACATTCCAATGATTAGTTCATACGTCCCTAGAGTCCTGACATACACCTTCAACCTAGTAGTACACACTCCCAGGTCTACTAGACAATTATCGACACTAGGTCCTACCACTTGTTTGTCCCCCAAAGCCATCTCGACTTGTTTAAAGTCATCATGCTCGTAGGCTTCGAACCCACACTTTTCTAATGCACAAGGTGAAATGAAACTATTTGTAGCACTAGAATCAAGTAAATTTTAACACTGACATGATTTAGCGTACCTGATGACTCCACCACAGTGGATTGATTCTCTTCCTGGTGTTTATTAACTGCTTCATAAATCCGATGTCTACTACTCGCTCTTCCCATCGGGACCTTTCCTTCTCTATGCACAAACCCTGCTTGTGACTCTGGACAAACACGTTGGTAATGAGGTCCTCTGCACCCCAACAAGTAACCAGGGTGGAACCTGGGTGCTTCCCTACGAAGGCCTCTGAAATGAGTTCCTTCCCCTGGAGCCCCTGCCCCTACTTATTGCTCTCTGAGAAGGTCGTGGACCTGCCTGCATCGTTGGCAATGAGTGGGATGTTGCACTCGCTACCATTGAAATACTTGTTGTAACTTCTCTAGGTGCAACTCTATTTCCATAAGGAGGTGGCCTAGATCTTCCTCCCATGGATAAATTCCTAGGGGCCTTCCCCACGAATCCAAGATGTTATGGAATGGTTGACCCCATACCTTCGTTTAAGCTCATATGCTCCTCCACGTAACGAGCATTTTCAACTGCTTCAGCTATTAAAAATGGTTTCCACATCTGTGCCATGGCTCTTATTTTAGGGTTTAACCTGTACACAAAACGTTATGCCTATCGTTGATCGGTATCCATGTACGAGACATATTTTACTAACTCCATGAACCTGATGTCGTACTTTTCCACGGTCCTGTTTCCCTGAACTAGAGCATGAAATTCTCCTACCTGTTGTTCCACGTAGTATGCAGGAAAATATTTCCTCTGGAACCTTTCCTCAAAAATCTCCCATGAGACAGTGTCTGGGGTAAGGTGCAACTGCCTCTCTAGATTACCCCACTAGTTCAAGGAACTATCCCTCAACCGAAAGATCGTTATCTTCGCCTTTGATGTGGAAGCATAGTCTCTTAAGGAGAAAAATCGTGTCATTCCTTCCAACCATGCCTTTGCATGTTCACTTGCACGACCCCCAGCAAACTCTGGGAGTTTGATATTCTGTAGTTCTCTGGTGATGTCCCCTGGTGGAGGCCCTCCCTCTGAGTCCCTCGACGTTTCAGATTTACCCACTCTAGAAGGTGGGGATTCCACTTCAACCACCACTGACTGGTATCCCTTCAATATCTAATTAATATCCTCTATGGAGCGCAAAATGAGAGCTAATTCATGTGATGGCGGTGGCAGCATCGGTGTTGGTGTTCTTTGCGACGATGCCCCTCGAACCTAATTTCCCCAAGTCCTAACCATCTTGAATAACTGAATTTACATTAATCCAAATGTTTATCATGGAAGAGTTTAAGGCATTCCACATCTTGCTCAAACTTAATCTTGCAAACATAGGGTTATGCGTAAGTTCTTTATATTTGTCTATACACAAACATTACTTCGATAAGGTAAGTGGTTAAAGGTTAGGGTTAAAAGCCTCTAATCTTGGTAACTTTGTTCAAGTAAGTTGCTAACTCCCTTGCCTTGCCAGCCATGCTAGGACTGCGAGGTACCCACAAATTACTGTTACTTACCTCCTTAAGTCCTTAGAGATTTGAAAACTAATTAAAGTGTTTTAAACACAATGTAGATTAATTATTAAAACCCCATAACCTAAATTAATATGTTAGCCTAAGTTCCCCTTGAATCCCATTAATACTATGCTAATGTTAATCAACATATTAGTATTAATCCTAGCAACATTTTATAATGTATACAATATTAGCATAATGTAATTTTAAACTAGTATTACCTTATTTCACAGTACATTACATGTAATGTCCTAAAGTATAAATTTGCAATGTGTAAGATTATTTAGTGTATAATTTTATATAAATTATAAAATTATATATAGAATTTGGTGTATAATTTTATTGGTGTCTAAATTATAATAATATTAGAACTTTAATATAATTCTATAATTATAAATAAAATATAAATTATACATATATTTATAATAAATAAATCGAATAATAAAGAAATTTTTAATAAAATTAGAGATTAAGCATTCGACCTTCCTTGCAAATTGATTAATAAAATATAATTTTTTAATAAAATTTTAATTAAATGAATAAAAATAAAACAAAGATAAAATTGAAAATAAAATAAAACAAAATCTAGAGGGTGGGCAACGCGTGACCTCTCATGAGGCCCACGTTCCTCTTCCTCCCACACACACTCGTCGGTAGATTGTACAAAACCCTTCGTTCCTCAGCTTCTTGTTCTTTTTCATGACTTTGCTCGAGGGTTTCAAGTGGAGGCCCAAGCACGACCATGGATACATGGCCAGGTGCTTGAAGAGAATGACCATGGCTCCAAGTCGACCCTTCTCTGCTCCGCTCCCCATGGCCTTTCCGGTTGCACAACAACCCTCCATCCTCCATCTTAAATCCTCCTTAGCTCCAGGTCGACCCTTCTCTGCTCCGCTCCCTATGGCCTTTCTGGTTGCACAACAACCCTCCATCCTCCATCTTAAATCTTCCTTAAATTACATCATTCCTTCAAGAGAAGATTCTCTGCTTGGTGCATTGGTATTTGAATCAAGTGTGTTAGCTTGGCTATTACGCTAGGTTTAGGCACTATGCAATATTTATGCCCCCTCCCCTTATTCTGGCAATGACCCAGCGACCCGATCGGGAACCTACTTCTCGGGAGCCTTGTGCTTCTTCCTCTGAGGGGTCGGGACTAACTCTATGGGTTTGAGTGAGGATGATGAAGGGTTTCCAGATAAGGATTGGCCTCCCAAGGGGTGCACAGGAGGTTTATGTTGACCTCAGATGGGTTCGAGTGGAGGTGACGGCGGGTTAAAAAGGAGTGTTGAAGTTGTTGAACATGAACAGGAAGACGCAGCCATAGCCATAGCCTTCAACCCTTATGGGCTTCCTCCTCATGGTTTAGCGCCGGTGGCGGTGCAGGGTGTTGGTGGAGGTGTTGGTGCGTACAAGTTGATGAGGTGTTGACGGAGGTGTTGGTGTGGTGATGGCGGAGGTGCTAGTGCGTACAATTTGATGAGGCGTTGATGGAGGTGTTGGAGGGGTGTTGGCAGAGGTGTTGGTGCGGGCTCTCTCCTTGGTTGGGCACCCTTCTTGCCAACTCGCGTTGTTGGTGGTGGACGCATTGTGCATTTCCCCTTTGTGGGCCTCTTCCTCGTGGCTTGTGGACTTGATGCTTGGTATTATATATCTTGGGCTTTAATATGTGTTGTGTTTGACATGTGGCTCGAAAATCGTGTTGTGACTTGTAATTCAATAAATGATAGACTAAGGACTCCTTTGTAGACTTGGCGATAGACTCGAGCGTTGGGTGTTGTGTGTTGTGACTCGAAACTTGGGGGTTTGGCAATGAAACATGAGACTTAGGCCTCCCGCCTATTACTTTCTCGTGGCTCCTCCATGGTGACTCGACACTTGGCATCGATGATGACTTGTGTTGTTTAATTAGGTCATGGACTTAGAATGTGATGATGCTTGGAGGTTTGGCATAAATAAAATATTTGGAGACTGGGCCTCAAGGCCCAATATTGTTTATATTATTTCATTTTTTATATTATTACCTTTTTTTTTGTTTGCAGCTTATGCAGATCATCATGCATTCTCAAATTAAACATATGGAAACAGATTTTAGTTTTGTCGTTCTAAATTACATGAGTATAAAAATTCTCCTCATTTCTTTATCCGTTAGAATTTGGACTTGGAAAGCTTCTTTAGGAATATGTGTATAGTCTACACGAAAGACTGTTTGGGTTTTCAAGTTCTCTATGCTTTGCCTTCATTTATGACCATTCTATTATCTACTTGTCTACTTTTCAAATTCCATTACTGCAATATGTTGTAGTTTCTATACCATGTTGTAGTTTCTATACCATGCACGGTGTTTGTTCATATATGTTGACTAATTCCTATTAAATATAATTGCTAGTTTAACCACTCTCCCAAAATAACATTTGTTGACTTGTCATCCACAACCCGGAGACTAAGTCATTATAATAAAAATAATTTTTTAAACAATAAAATATTCCCACAAAGGGATTCAATTTGACTAGAAGAGACAACGTCTAGCTCACATGAGGCCCAACAGATAATATTGATGGACCGATTTGCTTAGAATGTTGTGCCAATTGCTAACTTGACTCTCAATTTTCAACGTTCTATTTCTTTAACTCCAATGGCTATGTGAGGGGGCGGATTCACTTAGAGAATGATGCCCACAACTATGGGAAAAGGGATGCATTAATAAATTGGGGCATTGATCTAATTGAATAAGCTCATCGATGATTTTGTTAACCCCACGTTCACCTTATTTGGAACATGTGCCCGCGGTTATGGGAAATGGCGGCTCTTAGTTTTAATTGAAATGTGTCAGCGGTCCAATATTTGACCCATGTCTCTCCTTTGACTCGCAAACAGTGCTCACAACTGGCTTGAAGGGCAACGACTTGCTTGATTTAAGTGCCAATTAATTAAATTGGGGGAGTGAGGGAACGAATTACCTGACTGAAAATATATTAACTGATTAAGGGTCGATTTACTTTGTTGGGCTCAATGATTTTCTTGGGAAGTGGGTCAATTCACTTAATTGGGCATCGATTTGCTTAAATGACCAACATTTCATTCCCAATGTTTAATGCTCACGGCTAGGA
>ML795952.1:134763-146244 GCA_009831015.1 Picea engelmannii
GGCGCACCAATCTATGGACAAAATCTATGTAATTAGTGTAAAAAACATGCTCCAATAGCCCTAAAAATGCCTTTTCTTGCCCACAATAAACCATGGGAAAAACAACCATACTATTCCTTTGATTCATATCTCTTTTGGACACCCAAATCACAAAAACCAAGAACAAACCCTAGCAACGGCAATGTAGCTAGCAAAAGGTTCACACCTACTTTGATACCGTGTTGAAATCGCAAACAAAAAGAGGGGATCGAATGGAACCAAAAACCTGCATTAAAAAAAAACAAAATTAGCACTAAAGAAGAGTGATAAGGCTAAACCAAAAGTGCATGAAGAGATAAAAATGTCCAAGTATCGGTGCACTACACATGAGTTGCACAAATGCACATTAAAGAGAAAATATGCCAACCATGAGAGAACGTCAAAGTTGTAGTATAGGTTTAAAACACTTGTATTGGATAACCTTAGCTTAATGATCAAAAGAGGATTTACAAATGAAGTTTGAGTTGTGTATTTATATCCAACTCAAATAGGGCATCCTCCTAAGACGGTTTATGAGCTCACATAATTAGGATGCACTCCCCAAAAGGATTATTGACTCTGCATATCAAAGTTGATTAGGTTGACCTTAACCATGATCTAGTAATATAATAAATGATCACATGAATGACCTAATAAGAGTTGGTCGTAGCCAAATGTGAGGATTACACCATGCTCAACAAATCATGGTCATTACAAATATTATGCATACCACAGTGTTTGTCCTTAGGGCAAATGAGTAAAACCTATTCAACTCAATATAATCAGTTTTCTTGTCATACACTTGTAATGGATTTCTTTCCAATACAATGTTGTCCCTGATTTTTTGAGCTTCAAATAAAAACAATAGGTTGCGTTGATGTAATGAAGTTAAAGGCTCCTTCAACATCATAAAAATGTGAACTCCAATCACCATATTTATATATATGACAGCTAGAGATCCACTCAAAAGAGTATGTCAAAAGGATGGCAAGCTACCATCGGTTTGAAACATTGATTCAGCATGCTATAAATATCAATGTTCCACAGGGATGTGCCCCCCATGTTTCCCATGCTCCCGAGACGGGGGGGGAGCTTGTGGAGTCATTTCCCCAAGTCCCCTTTTTGGGGAGATGCAGGGAGGCATGACTCCCCAAGGTGGTGGACGAGTTTCCCCAAAAAGGGTGCATGTGGGTGTTCCCCCTTGAAAAAGGGGGCTTCTCGACGTCTCGCTCCCCCCACCCCTTTCCCCCCGAATTTTGGCCTAACAAGGCTTGAAAAAATGAAAATTGAAAATTGAAAACAAAAATTAAAATTAAAAATTAAAAAACAAATTATGAACTTAAAAGTTAAACCTAACTCATTTTTATATCTTATGTCATATATCTATAATCTAACTCTAAACTTATCAATGTTATCATAGTCTATGCATGAAGATTAAGCCGCCCATTTGAGGCTCCCATTCAAGCCATAGCCCATGCATAAGGATTAAGCCACCCATTTCAACCATTCAAGCTAATCATGAGAGGAAGCATTCAAGCCTGCCATGAGAGGAACCATTTGAGCCCGCTGTGAGAGTAAGCAGTCAACGTGAGAGCATTCTCGTTGAGCCAATCAAACTTTCCAAGTTCCTTAGCTACCAATCAAACTTTGCTAGCCATCGAGTGACTTGTTTAGTGTTGCATTGTTTAATAAGCTTTAGTTTCCCAGTGATTGGAGCGATTGGAGCAACAATTGGAGTTGGTGTTAGCATTAGAGCAGTGATTAGAGCATTCTATGTTTCCCTTCAACAGATTTCTTCTTTTAGAAATGGGCAGGAGTTGTTGTGGAGCAATGATTGGAGCATTCTATCTTTCCCTTCAACATATTTCTTCTTCTAGCAGTGGGCAGGTAGGGTTTTTTAATTTCTGAGTGGTCTTTTTTAAGTTATCTTCATCTTTCATTTTTACCCTTCAAACTAAGCATTTGGGCATGTATTTAACAATATAAAATTAAAAAGTTAATGAAGAACCCTTGTTGTAGGTTTCTATAAATTAAAAACTTGCATAGAAAATTTAAAAAACAACAACATGAGTGATTACAGTGATAGTGGCAGTGACATTGATAGTGATTACGGTACCCAAATAGAGGGTCATGTTGGGAGTGGGACACGGGTTGAAAGTGGGACTAGGTACACCTCATCATCATTGAATGAAACCCAAGACAATGATCTATCCCCACCAAAGGTATTGGAAAATTATGCAAAGGGGACATTAAATCCAAGAAAACCACTTTTTCTATATGCCACCAAAGTAGTAGGCCCCTCAACCAATAGAAAACCGGAAGGAAAAAGAGGTGGGACACGCAAATGGACATGCAATATTTGTGGCCATCATTGGACTGGGAGTTATAGTCTAGTTAAGATGCACCTTTTGGGCATATGTGGCAAAGGGGTTACTGTATGTACAACATTAACAATGATGGAAAAATCCGAGCTTTTAATAATACAAATGGCAGCAGATGCAAAAGGCACCTTCTCTAGCCAAAATGTCATTAGCGAAGTTTATGAGAATGTGGAAGCAGCTACAAGCTACAAAAGGAAAGAAATAATCCATATGCCTTATGCCTCCACCATCTCCTATTGATAGTGGGATATCTTCATCCAAACATAAGGGTTCTCATTCTTGTCTAGTGAGACCAACTATTGCATGGATGTATAGTAAGCTTAACCGTGATGATACAGATGATGTCATTTGTAAATTTCTTTTTTCCAATGGCATTCCTTTCCATGCTAGTCACTCTCATTATTATAAGGATATGGTCAAAGCAACTACAAGAGCAAGACCCTCATATGTGCCCCCAAGTGAACATAAGTTGAGGATTGTGATCTTAGACAAAGAAGTGTCCAATATCACTGTGCACAAAGAGTGAATGAGACAGATATGGGTGAAGGAAGGTTGTTCTATTGTTATGGATGGGTGGCAGGGATTGTCAAACATCCACACATCAAAATCATAGTTACATGCAAAGAGGGGCCTTTCTGCTATTGATTGTTCTGGAAAGCACAAAGACACAACTTTCCAATTTGAACCTCTTTGAGATGCTATAGAGGAGGTTGAGCCCATCAATGTTGTACAAATTGTGACAGATGCAGCACCAGTGTGCAGATCAGCTGGGTTGTTGATTCAAAGTAAATACAAGCATATTTTCTGGACCCCTTGTTGTATGCATGCACTCAACAATGCACTGAAATACATTGGCAAAATTGAGTGGGTATCTAGCTTGGTAACAGCTGCGAGAAATGTGTAGATGATTATCTGCAACCACCACACCTCCTTAGCCATGTATATGTCTCACTCGAGGAAGGCTTCATCCACATATAGCTTCATCCACTCTATTTATAGCTTCATCCACTCTATCTAGAGGAACAGACTTACCTCTAAGAGAGAAGAGAAGCTAGTTGAAGTGCATAGTGCCCTACTTCTTGTGCATAGATGACACGATGGGATGTGGACCCAGAGGATGGTGCACATATAGATGAGGATGAACCGGATGAGTTGCAGCATGGTTTGGTTGGTGTGCCATTGGTTACTCATGAGAGTAACTCTGACTCAGAGGAAAATAACAACATTCCCTTTGATGGTCGTGATGACTTCATGCAGCAGATGGATATCGAGGACGAGTCAATGAGATTGACTCCATGATGCTCATTTTATTTTCAATGTATGTTCATTGTACATTGTTAATTTTTAATTTTAACTTTTGAGTCTCGACTCTAAACACTGACCTTAGACCGAGTCTTTGACTCGTCACTCTTTACTATTTTTTAAATTTGAGTAATTCAAATTTACTATTTCAGACTTTAGTATCTACTATTTTTGCTTAGTACTAATTACATTCTAAAATGAGAAATGATGAATTTAAATTAATGTATCCATATTTTACTATTTATGTTTCATGTATGATTTATGAATCAATACATTTCATTACTGAATTTGAATTTGAATCATGTTTATATCATTTACAAATTTGGATTTACCAATTTAGTACTATTTAGTATTTTACTGTTTACTATTTAGTATTTACATTGCACAATGATGAATTTGCATGGGATCAATTGTTATTGTTGACATTTTATCATTATTATCCCCCCATCCCGGAGACTTGGTGGACATTGCTAAATACCTTATCAACACAAAACAAGTTGGAGATTGGCCCACGACCTCTGCAAGTCATGTTGGAGACTCGGAACCAGTCGTTGCTAGTCATGATGGGGGCATCTCTCTAGTCGCCATGATTCATATCGATATCACATCTCCAACCCCTTTATATCATGTGGGAGATGAACCTCCGGCCTCTGCCAGCCATGCTGAGAGTATGTCACTAGCCATTGTAAATGATGTTGGGGGCATTCATACGATTGAGATGTAATGCCAGATTCATTTGCAGGACTTGCGAAGGAAATCACCTTACTTGTTTGTGTCATACTACTGCCGGGATACTGGAAGCATGTTTCTCACTTGAGGGCCCCTCGAGTTCTGAGTCATATGTGGTTTCCCCACACTCTGTTTCTTATTTGGTTGATACAGTGGTCATGCCGATGAAATCTTTGGCTGACACCCCTCTTCCTTTAGGGGATAATGCATCTCTTGACCTTGTTGTCTCACATCCTATTCAACCAGTGGTCGTGTCAATGCAATATTCGACCGACACCACTCTCATTTTTTAGGGTGACATGTCTTCTAGCCTTATTTCCATGCATCTTATTCAACCAACGATTGAAGAATTGGTCGTACCAGTGCAATTTCTGGTCAATCCAACCCTTCCCTTGGAGGGTGATGCGTCCTTCACCCGTGTCATTAGCATTTCTAGTACTGCACCTTCTGAACAAGAGAGAATTTTACTCTCCCCGAGTACTCTCCCTTCAAGTCCTGGAGAATTTCCCTTTGATTGGGATGGTCTTGTGGGCTATCCAATGCCTCCTTCTATGTCATTTCAAGTAAAAGACATTATCTGATATATCACGGAGAAGGTAACCTACGCTAGCACTTTATCCTCCTCGACTTAGAGAGATTTAGGTTTTCCCAAGCTTATGTCGATTATTCATAAGATGCTAACCTTTCACAGAAGTCCAGCACGGGAGCCTTGGCCTCCCCCATGACATGTCGCCTAGAATCCTCTCAACGAGTCTGATTTAAGCTCTTTTCTCACTCGTCTAAAAAATGAAAAGATTGTCTAGTGAATTTCATCCTTTCACACTCGTTAATTGGAATTGAAAGGTCGTGAGTCTTGGTTAAGCTCTTTTCCGATTCATTTTAAAAAAGCAAAAATATTGTCGAGTGAACTCGTATCTTTCACACTCGTAAGTTGGATTTGAAAGGATGTCTCTCTGGTACAAGTTTATCCCTTTTTCAAACCAAGTAGACTAAGATTACGAAAAATGACATTTTTGGTGTTAAGTTGTGATTGCATCGCATGCCCTTGCTTGCAGTATTGAGCCTATTGTTGGTTCTCAATTTGTGTTATAAATCGTTTTCCTCAACAATTTTGCATCCTCGACCAAGCAGAGCCTTGTTTATATCACTCGCAACTTGAAACCCCATACCTAGAAGGGAACATTCCCCCAAGTGTCCATCTCCCGCATGCGCCTCCTTGCATTGAGCATAGGTATGTTCCACTGTTGGAACTAGTTTTTCTTACTTGCAACACTCGTTCCATCCTCTATATCATAGCATTCATTTGACTATGAAAAAACAAAAAAAAGACGGGCAGGAAGGGAGTATTATCTTATATTGGCAGCAGTCGTGTCACCTTTGAACAGAGCAAAAAAAAATTGAGTCCAATTTTTATCATAATTTTGGGTTTAGCATGGCCTTAGGAAGCTGAGCTCGTTACAGAGAGTTTACTCCCTCGACTGGTTACTCTTCCAATCCCTATGGAGAATTTGATTGATGCCTACTGCATTTCATGGTTTCATCATCAATTCTATGCTATCAGAGTCTTCCAATATCATGTTCTTGTTCAAAGGATGTCTATCAACCTGTGTCAGCCATTCCTCAGAACTCTTGACTTTGCATGTCGGCCATACCCTCGGTTTGTCTCAGAATCACATGAAGTTGTACTCCTATTGCGCACCCTGGTCCTACTTTCCTCATTGGTAGGTAACCTTGAACCCAACAGTCGACATTTCATCATTGGTCGATTGACTCGGTGGTTTCCCTTGTGTATGATGGCAAGACATCTATTCACACATTGGTATTCATACAGTGTCTTGGATGCCATTAGCCTTATTGGTGGTTTCCTCTCCTTTGTCAGCAGTTTTCCTCATTGGTTATTATTCATAGGGTATTTTTCATGTATCGCTTGCACCTGGCACACGTGAAAGACGCACAGGGTCGTTGGTTCGTGAACATGTTCTTCGTCTGATTTCCTCCAAATCATTAAGCTCCTTCTTTGTACCTCGTGTTGAATGATGAGAGATGACTTAATGCTCTCCTTTCAACAGGTCTACTTCCATCGACTTCAGCTCATCTATTATGGAGATGAGACCTAGAGTCCTATGAGTACCTAGAGGCTTTTAGTTATTAGTGGCAGGTTATCTCGCCATCGACAGTTGGGAATACATCAATGTCTCCCAATCGATGGATTCTTCAAGTGTTCGACCCCGACTCTTGTATTCACACTTGTAAGAATGTACTTGATGTCTTGATACCTACTTTCATCATCGGTAGGTTGTCTTGTGTTTGTTAACGGTATACCTCAATGGTTGGTAACTAAATGAAGTCTTATCGTGTTCGAACTCAACTCCTTTACTCACATGATGTAGACTTGCACCTTTGACGGATTGTGTAGAAGACTTGAAGACATCAGTTTATAGGCGCATCTTTCCTGAGTTGTTGCTAACTTTTCATTGGACCAGTACCTATGTGACTTTAGTGATCATGGGAGATCAGATTGTATTCCATTTGTATACAGATATCTTTAGATTGATTTTGAGATTGGTTTCACTGGGCCTTGTTCGTGACTATGACAGCCTTTGGCATGTGACCACATTTATATTTTCCTATTCATGGCCATGGACAGTTGTTTGGTATATTTTCACATGAATTTGCAGTGTAATTCAAATTGGTAGTCATGTATGCAAAATCGGTACAAATTGTTATGAGCAACTTGTCTTTCCAGCTGGGTCCCCATTACTCCACTTCTGGGTCTTATAATGTATTTCGGTCATCGCAGATACTCCTCTGACCTCACACATTAGGGAGCATCTGTTATAGCAAGATTTGCCTCACCCCATGCAATCTTGCACAGAGAGTCTTTTTCCATCTCCCTATGCAAACTTGAAGTCCCTTTTTGCAAATCCCAGAGCTAAAAACATGATTTTTCCACATATACGCGCCATGCCTATATTACAGCATGTGTATACGCAGGTTGCACCACTACAACCCACGTACATCGGGAAATGTGCCCAAAATTAAAAAATGGTGTCGAGTTTCCATGTCACGTCACGAGATCAATGATCATTGGCCTTCCATATACTGGAAACGTTCTGACTCAGCCCTTCAATTCCACTTGAAGGCTATAAATGGGCCAATTCCTAGCTATGGAAAAGAGGAGAAAGAATTCAACTTTGAGAGAAAAGTTACTCTGGAGAAATTATTCACTTCACATTGAGTCTGCATCCCTTTGTCATTTAAGTCTGAACACATTGTCCACCCCCCAAGCTCTTCCCTTATTGAACGAGAACTCCACTGTCTCTCTTATATGAGCTTTCCTTTGGTGGAGGATTGAAGTGGTGGAGGCCCAGCTGGAAGGAACTTAGTTTCTCGGTTCTAAACCATGTCGACACGAAAGTTTGTAACTCATTCACTTAAGTTGATGATATCTTAATAGAAATACTCTTTTCTCGTCCAATTAATATCTTGCAAATATTTGAATTGTTATTCCATGGGCGTATTTGTGATGAATGTTGATGGATTATGCTATTGAATGTTCTAACATTATATATTATCACCATATGTTTGCGTTGTTTGGTTGTTTAGGACTATTTGTAGGTATATTGCTTTGGGTCAAGTGCTCAACGGTGGACTTCATCGGACGTTTGGACGAGGTAGGCCTCTTATCTTGTCTTGTTAGCATATTTGTTTATATATCATACTTGAGATTAGAGTTGATTTCTGCAATCATTTCCGTCTGTTGTGGTTTACCCCTAGCCATAGAGAGATTTTCCTCATAACAATTATAACACTAAAAATGTAATAATTCAATATTTATGACTTAATAAGGAGTTATATGTGTCTATGCCTTAAGACATTTCTATTAAGATTTATATTCAAATGAAATGATTTACATTCAAATTGAAGACATTTAGCGTGGTGTTTGAGTGTGCATATACCTCTCTATATTTGGTTGATATAATAAATTTTCATATCAATGCATAACACATTTTTAATTTATTTGGATGTTGAACTAGACTATGGCACATTCAACTATGGTAAGCCTTGGTCCACTTATTATGTTTAGTTATGTGTTGTCATATGAGACACTTGCCAACAACGAAGCAAATGTTGAAACGAAAACACCCACTAATCCAACCTGAAAGCGTAAGATTAACATAAACATAGAAACTCCCAAATGTTGCATGACTGTGTCGAGCTATTTAAAGAAGACATTAATGAACATGTTAGTTTCGAGTCGATGATTTACTACAATCCCATCAGTGTTGGAGACGATGAATTATTCATGCATGTGAGGATATGATCCCAAGGTCCATCAACGTTACATTTCATTATCGACATGGGTAGCTTACCTGAACATGGGTACACGCAGATTCTTCCTAAATATTTGGAAGCATAGCTTACGAAAAATTGGAGATTAGAAAAAAGGACTAACAAAATGGGTCAATCCTCGAATACGGATACGAGTGTCTCGCGACAATTTGCAAGCTATGCAAATAGAGTGAGACGCATGGCAATCTTTCCTCTCCATTTCCTTTAATATTGAAACCCTCTCACATTCTGTTAACATAAGGTTAACATTGTCATTCACTTCCTTTAATAAGGAGTTTTCTCACTTATTTAGATAATCATGGTGTATGTTTTTATATTTAATATCTTAAGATTTTTTTAATGTTTTTATTTATTAATTAATTGTTATCAATTAGGATTTTATTATTTTAAAATAATAACTAGAATAATATTAACATTTATGGTTTTTCTTTTATAAGAAAAAATTAAAATTTAATGTTTCAAAAGCACTTTCTCAAAATTGGTCTTGGGAATCCCAACATTGTTCTCAAGTTCACTATGCTTTGATCCATGAAAATATCTTGCACATAATGCTTCCACGAAAATCCACATCATAAACAAAATGCTATTAATAAATCAAAGCAAATAAGATAATCATTTCATCTAATTATCATCCATAAAAAGTTTGAGTAACTAACCAAAAACATTCAAATCCCCAAAAGTACAACCAATTCAACAACAGAGGATAATGATTTCTTCCCCTATCATGTCCTCAATGAAGACCAACCAACCCCAATGAACCATTGGACCTTCTCAAGTAATTTTTTGAACAATAATATAATACTAATCAATGGAGACACAATATGACCTTGTCTATTATTTTGGTTTCCCTTAATGATTTTAGAATTAGTTGTAAACATTGATTAGAAATTTATGTAAGATATGTTAAAAAATTTGTGAAATTTTGTAAATCAACAATTTCTTTTATTGATATAAAATAAATAATTAATTTTTATTTATTCAAAAAATATTAAAATTATAATGAATAAAATAAGTAATAAATTTATTATTTTTTCATTATAAATATTTTATTTTATATTTCTACTTTTTCTATTTAACCTATAATCTTGAGTTTTTTAATTTCTATAATTTATTTTCTATTGTATTAGATTTTCTTGTAACACTATCTTGTGAAACTCAATGTGAAACACTTAAAATAGAGATTTTATTGAGTAACTCCAAAGGAAACGAAACACTTTTTTAATTTCTATAATTTATTTTCTATTGTATTAGATTTTCTTGTAACACTATCTTGTGAAACTCAATGTGAAACACTTAAAATAGAGATTTTATTGAGTAACTCCAAAGGAAACGAAACACTTAAAATATAGATTTTATTAGACAGCTTAGTGGATGACTTCCTAAATATTATTACCTTTATTCATAAATAAAATCACAAAGTAAAAGTTATTCTTTTAACAATAAATAAAGTTTATTATTTAAATTGTATTTTAATTTAATAGATTTTTTTTTTTAAGAGAAATGGTTGGAGGATTTTATATTAAAAAAAAACAATAAAAATTCAAAAATTACATATGGTAGGGTGGGAGAACATCTGGTGCTTCCATAAGAGTCTAAGTGTTTATGGGGTCTATAGACACTGTATCAGCCACTCCATAAGAGTTGTAGTTCTGTCATGTAAAAATGGCAACATACAAGTTCAAAAGCAACAATAATTTACAATTCATTTGAAACTTGATTAGTGATTTAGATAAAACTCAAGGTCTTCATGTTGTTCCGCTTGTCGTGTTTAGATAAAACTCAGGGTCTTCATATTGTTCTGTCTGTCGTGTTGTTGGGTTAGCCTTTGCTGGATTCGCCTCTGCATGGTGGAGGTTTGCATGTCCTTGTGTTGAGGGGACCGAGTGATGGTCGATGTTGGCTATTGAATGAAAGGTGGATGGGAGCCGAGACTCGTCAGAGCCAACAAAATTCTCTGGTTGTTGTGGGTTTTCCAATTGTTCGGTGACAACCTTGAGTTATCTTGTATTTCTGTTAATTCCCCTTAAGGCTATTGTCAATTCTTGATTATGGTGTGTTTCATGCTGATGCAATTGTGTTTGCAGGCTTGCCAACTCCTCATGAATCCCCTAGTTCTCTTGCTAGAATTCACGGTGACGAGCATATGTACGCTCCTCTGCCCTTCTAACATCTGTGCATATCGCTCAGAACTGTTCTCGGAGCTCCTCTGAAATACAATTCAGACAAGAGCAGGGTGCTCTTGACCTTCACCACATGTTGGTGCAGAGATTCGAGAGCAGAGAATTCAAGCAGGCATCAAGCATATAAATCGAGCAGAAGCTGAAGAAACGTTGGACGTAGACGGAATGAGCAGAGAAAAGATACCAACCTGATTGGAAGTTGAACGTCCTGAAGAGCCAAGCGAAAATGCTAGGTAATAGTCGGAGCATCCATGAGTGTTGAAGCAATGTTACCTTGAGGGAAAATGGAGCCAGAATCGCCCACGAGCAGAAGTGACTTCGCGCAGGATAAAAAAACAGAGGTGATGGCATAGGCTTATGGTTGATCGCCGGGGAAGGCATGTGAAGATCCGCAGAAATAAAGGCAAGTACAGGCAGTTGGAGATAGGACACAGGGAGCAGGAAAGGATGCACGTGGGCTGAGGAGGGGGGTCACGTGCCAAGGAGAGGGGGGGCATTCAGGCAAGGGGAAGGGGGCG
>ML795952.1:146303-171720 GCA_009831015.1 Picea engelmannii
AGGGGAGGGGTGAGGAAGTCTAGTGAGAGGGGGGCTTAGGGTAGAAAGAGGGGGTTGAAGGGAGAAGTCCTTAGTTGTGAGTGGGAGGCCGGTCGAACTGGCACAGTTAAGGTAACCGATCATAAGAGGACGTTTGATTGGTGACTAGGTGGCTCTGTTCTAGGGATTTCGCATCTTTAGCTAGGCTATATGCCTCGGTGTTCTGAGCAAGGAGGATATGAAAAAAGTGTAAACTAATGAAGTGATGTTTCAGGGTGTTTATTCGCGAGCAAAGACCAATGGGAAGATCAGTTGCGGAGGTTGAGAGGCCCAGAAGATCCTTTATGACTATTTCGGAATCCCCTAGCACCACTAGAGTTCGAATGCTTCGCGCGTGAGCTAATTTTAGACCCATGTACACTGCTAGAGTTTATGCTCTGTTATTGGTATTTTTCCCCAAACCCCAAGAAAAGTCAGCTACCTTTTTTCCATCAAAATCATAGATGACCCCGGTACACTTGCCACCCCTATTTTAATTTAATAGATTTTAAAGTTATCATATACCATATTAAAAGCAAAATAAAATGCCGAATTTCATATTTATCTACTTACCATACCATATTAGAAGCTAAAAAAAAAATTCATTTAACCTATTTATATGATAAAAAAATGTTTTATAAATTTATTTTTTAAATAAAATATTTATACAATTTTAAAAATTATAATTTTATCTGTTATTTCATATTAATTATAAATTATAAATACTAATTTATAATATATATAAAATTCAATATCATAACTCTTTTACTAATAAACATGATAAAAAAAATTGCCATACTAATAATTTCACTGATATAAAAACCAGACTTTTTAAGGAAACTGACGTTACAAAAACAAAGTGTTGGCCCACAGATCTCTTTTCATGATAACTTGGACTCCTTCCTCGTTGATACCATATGATCGTAAGACTTTTCGATCCCACTGGTTCACATTACAGTATGCCACAGCACGCTCTGATTTTAGTTTTTGTACGCCTTCAATTGTCCTATCATATGCTTTCTCTTCTTTTGATTTATCTTTCGCTCTGTCATGTAACTGTAAGGACATGTACGCGCCTGGGTGGAGTGTATATTTCAACGGTCAATGGCTGGCTGGGTCTGTTATGCCTGTTCAAAACGAAGTGTACGTTGTTATGCTGTCTTACCTTCTTACAACCAGCCGCAACCGATTTGACAGTATTCAAAGAAAAATAAGCAGTTAACGAGTAGATTCCGATCAACTCAGCCGTATTTTTCGACAAGCCTTTGAAATTTTCACACCCAAACGCCATTATCAGAACCAGCGATCACGAGAATACTCCATCTTCAACTTTCTCCTCCGTTTCAACTCTAGTGTTCTACAAACTATTTAAATTCGGCCACTGATTCTTCTGAACATTAGATATGATTACAAATTTATGCTGATGTACAGAGGGACCAAAAACTGGATATATATACATATATGGTGGGGAGTTTTTTATAAGCAGAGCAAACATACGCTGGTTAGTGATTGCATGAAGAAATAAACGATGGATGCAGCACGAATATTGGGGTCAAGGGATGGCCAAGGTGTTCCATCTCTTGCACACTGAGCCATATTTCTCACTACAACTGGAAATGACTTGGTGTGCAAGGTATGGCATATCTTGTCTATCTCTCTCGATCGATCCTTGTGGGCTAAAATTTGGYCTCTTCAATGAAAGGTAATTATATCAAATACCATTGTTCACAGTTACCATCTATCATTAGATTTTTAGAAAAATAAAGTGGCGAACTTAAACCATGAACGGTTATTCGAAACCTGCAATGTGTGCAGATTGTCTGT
Source organism: Picea engelmannii (assembly GCA_009831015.1). Lineage (NCBI taxonomy): Eukaryota > Viridiplantae > Streptophyta > Pinopsida > Pinales > Pinaceae > Picea > Picea engelmannii. Next base: position 148,146 of record ML795952.1, read on the forward strand.
GTTACACAGATTGTCTCATTGACCAAAAGATTAAAATATTATTTGGGCTTTGTTGCTCTTTGAAGGTTGAGTGATGGGCTGTTTCAAATAGACTCTGTTCACTGATTTTGCTGACGTACTAAGAAAAACGTAATTTGCTTTACTTTGGTGCTTTTTTTCTTTCTTCCCCAATTGCATTAGCATTGCAAGTTTCTGATCGCTTATCTTAATTTGCTTATGTAGAGATATACCAGGAAAATTTCGGGGTACAGTCAAAAGATGCTTCTCCATATACTAGGATGGCATCTCTAATAATAAATATTCATGGATGGTAAACTTCAATAATGCTTCTTCATCATCTTGAATGGCATTTTTAGTAAACCTGAGGCATAGTTTAGTTGCTCTTAACTAGTCATAAATCACTATTATCACAGATTATAGGTGGCTATTAATGTTACAGTAGAAGCAAAATATAGCATAAAACCAGAGTATAAATGAGCAAGATCAAACAAGCATTAAATCAAAAACAGAAAACATACAGTTGACACGGTGATTTATGTGGAAATCCAATGAGGGAAAAAATCTGGCAATGATAGTCGTATTTTTATTATCAACCATTCTCTCCTTAGAGACACACTGTACTCCACAATATTGTGTCTTGCTCACACACTCTACTACACATTGCACTCTCACCTCTATGGGCATGCTCACATAGTAACATAGTTACACAAACAGTTCATAAATAGATTGCATGCATGCACATTAACATAGCTGCTTACAACAACAAATTAGTTAACATGTTTCAACAATTAAACCATACTCCATCTAAATATTCTAGAGAAAAAAAAAGTCCCACTAATATTTCCTTGGATTACATATACACACCAGGTCTATCAGATCTGGATTTCTGAGGCAAAAGAAATTGCACTTGTGATCAAACCAAAGATAATGTTTTCAGGTCGAGGATTCAAGCAACACACAAAATATCATCAGGTAGAGGCAAAGGCTATTATAGTTTAAGAAAGAGGCAGACCTATTTCTGCTTGTTCTGAAGATTCAACTACTTCACCTGCTCTAGTAGTGTTGGGCAATTGCAGTGTGGTACATAGAAGGTGATATAACGTTCAACAAAGAGATAGAGAAAGAGATCAAAGAGACTCAACGTCGAAAGGAACACATTGAGTAAACACGGTGTGCATCCATTATTACAAATTGAACATGCAAATTCATAGAATGAACATGAAATGTGGCGCAAAAGAATCGTTGAACTTCTTAGCATTAGCATATGAGAAATTTTCGCATTCCACGATAATTTCTGAATCAGATTACCTTGTCGATTGTATTAGACTTATTCATCAAAATTTATCATGGAGGTGGAAAACTTGAAAATTGACGTTTGTAGCATGCATCAAGTAGAATCAGAAGAAAAAGGATACTTGAATGATGTTGCGCAACATAGTTATAAGCTCCGAGACCATTTGTAGAATTGGCGGGGAGAAGTCATGCAGTTAGTTCGTTGCAAGTTAGTTCTATAGTTGATGCTTCGCTTCATGGGGAGAGAATGCAAGTTTTAGAAGTTGAATTAATCTTCTCCTTCACACTATAATTTGTGCCAGAGATATTCATGTGTTATACATATTTTACTTCGTCCAATCTTTTCCCATTTCCTTTTCGTCCAATCTTCTCTCCTTTCCCATTTCCTCCTTTTCGTCCAATCTTCTCTCCTTTCCCATTTCCTCCTCTCCATTTAGGATTGGACAAACTTGCCTATCATTCTATCATTTTGCTTTATGCTTCATTATCTATCTCCACTATCTCATAATCCATTTCATTTTACCTTGTTCAATCTTCTTCCCTTCAACATTTTCTCCTCTCCATTTAGGATTGCACAAACTTGTCCATCTCCACTATTTCATAATCCATTTCATTTTACCTTGTCCAGTCTTCTCCCCTTTCCCATTTCCTCCTCGCCATTTAGGATTAGACAAACTTGCCTATCATTCTATCATTTTGCTTTATGTTTCATTATCTATCTCCACTATCTCATAATCCATTTCATTTTTCCTTATCGAATCTTCTCCCCTTTCCCATTTCCTCCTCTCTATCTAGGATTGGACAAACTTGTATATCATTTTGCTTTATGTTCCATTATCCATCTCCAATATCTCATAATCCATTTTATTAGTTTTTGTGTTATATTATTATATGTTAGTTACTAGTAACAACCACATTAGTAATGTGGATGTATAAAGATATATTCTAATAATTACAATCAATATATGAATAATTATATAAAATAACGTTAGCACAAAAATTTATTGTTGTATTATCATAGTGTTCATATTATTTACTTATATTAATGTTATACTATAATTTTATATTTAACATTGTATTAAAAATTATATTATACTATAATATTAAAAGTTATATTATATTAATTTATTTTAATGTTTGTATTAACTTAAATAAATATAGTATAGGCTTTAACTTATACATTAACACAATTTATATATAACGTTATTATTAATAATAAAGATATATATCATAATGAAGGAAAATCGTGATGGTTAACCTAGAACCCATCATGGCCGAAGGAGAAGCAGTGGTCGAAGAGGAACCTTGTTGGACAAATGCAACCGAGGAGAGAATGTGGGTGCGGAAAGAGTTGAACCTTAGTCATCGCCACTGCCTGGATCAAGAGTACGGGCGACATTCAGCTATTAGAGACCTTGGGGATCTTCATCCCTCGGGGGGGTCTTCAGCCCTCACTCTGTTACAAGAATCAAGTTAAGAGTAATGTAAGATCGAGGCTTCATTCTGGATATCGCGTCCCAGCTAGCTCCGAGATTGTGGCAGGCTTCCCCCTTTTTGTAAAGACCATTGTCAGTTCTTCTCTCTGCTTGCAAGCTCGGAATTTAGACTCTCTTTTTGAGCTCAAAACCTAATTCCACCAGGCTACAGGTATTTTTCCTCGCTTTCAACAACTAATCTTTGAAGGACAGTAGCTTGTGGATGGCTCTCTGCTACGGGGTTTTGGGAATCTAAAGAACGCAACCATTTTTATCGTTTCTCATCTGCGTGGAGGAGCACCATCCTCCACTCATCCAAGATCTTACAAGCATGTCATGAAAATAGGGATTTCCGCTCCTTTGGGGTCCTGAAACTTCCAGAGAAAATGATCTTTTTGGATCTACCTTCATTGTGGAGCAGTGCGCAGAACCTCCAACAGCAGAAGTTGAAGATCCCCACATCTATGGCTTTGCATTTATCTACCAGGAAAAATCCCTCATCTGTCGCTTCAACGGACTATGGCTCTTGGCCTCTGCGCTAAGAGAATGGGTAAACAAGACCTAGTCGTCAAGTCATGAGTTTTTCTTTTTATCCAAAGGGTTCTCCATTGTTAATTTTTCCACAGAAGCAAACTACCAACACGTGCTAGAGCAAGGTCCATGGTTCTGGGACAGATCTGGTCTTTCCATACAGAGATGGTTCCCTAAATTCAACCCGCTGACTATGACTTTCATTACTACACTAGTTTGGGTAAGACTCCCCAGTTTACCTTTGCATTTTTATACTCCATATTTTTTACCTACCCTGGGCAATGTGTTGGGTAGGTTTATCAAGATTGACACAGACCAGATATCGAAAGGCTTCATCACTTTCGCCCACACATGCATTGAAATCGACCTCAGTCAAGGGCTTCCGGATAGGATTCTTATAGATTGGACTGAGGATGATCCTTACACGTAGATGGTTGATTATGAGAACACCGCCTTCAGATGTCGCTCCTTTCATCAAACAGAGCACCTTCATGCAACTTGTCCTTTATCCCCATCCTCATCCCCTGGAGCACGAAAAAGGGCTAATGGCTAGAAAGACCCTAAAAATCGCAAAATTCGCTCAAACTCTTCATCTAATAAAAAGACGCATCATAAAGATGCCTCAACTCCTTTTCCTTATACAACACCATCGCAGCCTCCAACAAGTGCGCAGCAGCCAATTGCAGACCCAAAACACTAGCCTTCAGCTTCAGCACAAAATCCTGAAGCTTCAGAAACTTTTATTCTGATTACTGCAATTCAACCTTTTCACACCCCCCTCGAAAAGGATGAATCGAATGACATAATCATGGACACGGCCCCGTTCTCAGGGACTAAGAAACGTCCTCATGAATCGGATAATTCAGACAGTGGCAGGGAAGCACCCTTAGCTTCAGCAGCTCAAGAATCTGGCATTTCCTCAGACCATATAGCTTTGGTGGTGAAGGCTACTAAGCCTATCAGTTCCTCTAGTTAGATTGATGTTCGTAAGAAAAAAGGAAGAAATGATCATCTCCATCCAACACAATGATCTGAACCTTTCTCCTTATCTTGTAATGTTTCATCTCGCTATGCCCACACACTCCTTGTGGCTCTCCTTTAGCATAGGCTAGTCTCTAGTGTTCTCATATTCTCTTTCTAAGAGGTCTTTTGCTATCAACAAGTCGATATATCACTTTATACTTTTTCTTGGATTGAATAAAAAGATTCTCATCTAATTTATTTAAAAAAATAATAATAATAATATATCAATATTATATTATATTCATTTATATAATGTTTGCATTAACTTACATAATATATGCATATTTGTATTAACTTGCATAAATATAATATGTGTTTTAACTTGTAGGAATTTATAGAAAACTTTATTACTAATTAATAAACATATAATAATATTAATATAAATATTGTAGTATAATATTGTATCATTTATATTATTCTTCATCATCATATTCATTTATATTAATCTTATAATACAATTATAACATTGTATTAAAGATTATATTATATAATGTTAAAAATTTTATTATAATACCTTATATTAATATTTGAACCAATTTATATTGTATTACTTTATATAAATATAAAGTGTTTTAATTTATATGAATAAAATTCTTACATTGTATTAACTTCTATAAATATAATTGAACATCGCAATGTGACATAACCATTTAGGAATAATGCAATTCAACATAGAACATCAAAGATGTATATCATAATGTGACACAATCATTGAGGAATGTAACTATTTGACATAAGTTACCATTGAAAATTTTATATCACATTGGGTTGTTCATTTAGGGTTATCTCACTAACTAAAAGTCGGAAGGTGGCATAACACTAAATGAACATCACAATGTGATGTATCCATTTAGGAACGATGGAATTCAACATAATACATTGAATATGTGCATCACAATGTGACACAACCATTGAGGAATGTAGTTATTTAACATAAGTTAGCCTTGATAATGTTACTTCACATTGCGACGTTCATTTAGGGTTATGTCACCTTGTGAGATTACTTTAGGGTTATGTTTGAGTGTGATGTTTATGAATTGTGTCCCTCATATTGGAATATGGGTGCAAGGTCATCTATAGTCAACAATTCATAAGTTGTTGACAATGGTTAGCATTCATTTAGAGTTATGTTACCTTGTGACATTCCTTTAGGGACATGTTTGAGTGTCATGTTTATGAATTGTGCTCCTCATATTGGAATATGGGTGCCAAATTAAAGGTTACTAATAGTCTACCATTCATAAGAATCACACTAAGTTGACTATGCACATAACCGTAAATGAACATCACAATGTATCGTAACCATTTAGGAACGATGCAATTCGACATAATACAATGAATATGTACATCACGATGCGACGATTTTCTATGATAATGTCACATTGTGATATTTACCTTAGTTGAATAATGTTGAATTGCTACATTCCTCAAGGTTGTGTTGCATTTCAATGTACATATTTCAATAGTAGGGATGCAATTCATAAACATCACACTAAAACATAACCCTAATGAAATGTCRCAAGGTGACATAACCCTAAATGAACATCAAAATGTGGCATAASCATTTAGGAAYAATGYAATTCAACATAAACATCRAAGATGTGYGTTGCAATGTGACACAACCATTGAAGAATGTAACTATTTGACATAAGTTAGCCTTGAAAATTCTACGTCACATTGGRATGTTYATTTAGGGYTATCTCACTAAGGAAATGTCGAAAGGTGACATAACCACGAATAAACATCACAATGTGACATAACCACTTAGGAAAGATGCAATTCRACATAATACAATGATCATTGTTAATTTTTYCATTCTAATTTTYCCATTCATGTAATTGATTACGATGAGTCACCAAACACTTGAAATTTTGATACTCCATGTTGAGCACCTAATTTTATGAACRTTTTTAAAGGAATAAGCTTAGAAAAGTTATTTGTCCATTTCCCTAGTTATGCCMTGTATATAATGATATGAGGTTCATTTAGAAATATTTTATCTCCAACACCGCTATTTAAAGGATTTCCTAAACCAACTTTGTCAAAATACCTCAAAGTTTCATATTTGACAATTGGAGCATGGGTCAGTTGTTTTCAAATATTGACCTTCTAATTAAAATTAAGCTTGAGAAGATAAAATATTGGCCTTCTAATTAGAATTAAGATTGAGAAAATATTTTTTTCTTGATAGGCACATAAAAAGAATTCATATGCTCCACGAAATAATTAAAAGAAGAGGAGAAGAGGTTTGAGTCTGTCTTTGGCATCCATTTTTTGAGACATTTAATAATTGTATTTCTTTGCTAGTTGTCTTGTATTTATGTTAGAGAGCATGTTTCAATATAAAATCTAAACTTTCTTTCTGTAGGGATAAAAAATTAATAAATAACCTATTTTTTTAATCTCCTTGTCAAAGAGTGAGTGCATGTTCATACCCTCCTTTCCAAAGTATTTTTCATGTAAAAATTTATTTTTAATTTGCAACTTCATAAATGTTAGAGTATTTATAAGATATTTAATATTTCATATTACTTAAAAATTAATAAATAACCTATGTCTTTTTCATCTCCTTGTCAAATAGTGCATGTGTTTACCATGCTTTCCAAAATATTTTCCATATAAATTTTTAATTAAGTATTTATATAATATTTAATTTTCCATATTACTTTTCACTACCATTAAAACTCTTCTAATCTATTTAATGAATACATTCTTTAATAATATATTTGTAATATATTATTCTCTACACCAATTTCATATTTTAATCACTCCAAAAGATAATAAATTACCTGCGTTATATCTAATTGTGTGGTAATATTTTAATGATGAGTTTTATTTTCAAGGAAAGACTATTGCTATGAGTTGAGCTTATAATCTATTTAATGAATACATTATTTTATAATTTATTTGAAATATGTTATTCCCTACACCAATTTCATATTTTAATCACTCCAAAAGATAATAAATTACTTGCCTTATTTCTAATTCTGTGGTAATATCTTAATGATGAGTTTAATTTTCAAGAAAAGACTTGCTCTGTGGTAATATTTTAATGATGAGTTTAATTTTCAAGAAAAGACTATTGTTATGAGTTGAAAGATTATAGGTCATTTTCAACATTGACTTTAGAATTGAAATTATACATCATCGAAGGATATTGACCATCTGAAATTATGATAAATGAAAAAAGAATAAGGTGAAATTATGATAAATGAAAAAAGAATAAAGATATTGACCATCTAAAATTATGAGAAATGAAGAAAGAAAATTATGATAAATGAAAAAAGAATAAGGTATTGACCATATGAAATTATGAGAAATGAAAAAAGAATAAGGGTATTTACCATCTAAAATTATGAGAAATGAAAAAAGAATAAAGGAATATTTTTCCATCATAGATTTATTTTATTTAAAGAATAAATTAAGAATGGTTATATCAAATTGTGAATAGTTATATATTGAATTTGATTGCTCCTCATTTCTTACATTGAATTGTGACATTCATTGAATATCTATTTAAACTTTTTTATTATAGATGTGTTAATGGTTATATCAAATTGTGAATGGTTATATAATGAATTTATTTTATTCTCATTTGTTACATTGAATTGTGACATTCATTAAGTATCTATCTAAACATGTGTTGACTTAGGCTTTGTTGCAATGAAACATTTTTCACATTCATTTTAGCTAACTTTGTCAAAATACCTCGAAGTTTCATATTTGTCAATTGGAACATGGGTCAGTTGTTTTACCAATTAAAATTAAGCTTGACAAGATCAAATATTATGTTTGAGAAGATAATTTGTGTTTGACAATCACATCATAAAAAGAATATGATCCACGAAATAATTAAAAAAAAGGTTTAAATGTGTTTTTTGCATCTAGTTTTTGAGACATTTAATAATTGTACCACTTTCTTTCTAAACTTTTTTTTTATAGGAATAAAACTTTAATAAATAGCCTATATTTTCGTCATCTCCTTGTTAAAAAAATGCATGTTCCTACTCTCCTTTCCAAAATATTTTCCATGTAAAACTTTATTTTTAATTTTCAACTACATAAATGTTAGAGTATTTACAACATTTTTAATTTTCCATATCACATCAAAATTTTAAATCACAAACCAATAATAACCATATTTTACTTATACACAATAACATTACTACATATCACATCAAAATTTTAAAATAATATTAATAAAAACTAACTAACCAAATAATAAATTAACAACCCAAAACTTAAAAATAATAAAGGTTACTGCAAGGTCCACTTTAAGGATTTCTTTCGAACTTTTCTTTACACTTTCTTTAAGAATTTCTCTAAAGAATCTTGAATATTAATATAATAATTCTCATAAATTTTCTTTAATTTAAATAACTACAATTTAAATTTCAAAATAAGATTTTTATATTTCTTTTATCATTTAATAAAAAAAAAGTCGCATTAACCAAATGCTCCAAATGGCTGGACACGTTACATTATTATTTCATTGATAACAAAGTTGATAGAGCAAATTGTAAAAAATATATCAAAAATTTAAAAATAATATTATCTTAATAAAATCTTTTATTTTATTAATTATATTCATTATAAATATTAATTTATTTTAATATTGAGATAGAAAAAAAAAGGTAAATTTTTTTATTTTTAAACTTGTAGATTAAATTAAATATTACTACTTCATTGATTTGTATGATGACTCGGAAAAAGTTTAAAAAGGTAAACAGGGTGACTTAAAAAAGTACATCGAACCTTCCCTGGTGAGAAAGATCGGAAACAAATGCCTCAATAAGTACGTCAAAACTTACCTAGAATGAGAAAGATTCAGAGATGTACACTAAAATGACATCGACTTCAAAGGAAAGAAGCAGATGAAAACCTACATAGTTGAAGCTGAAGAAGGAAGCATTACCTGGAAGCATCATGGTTGGATAGAACTAGAACTAGAACTAGAACAACTTGCTCGAATGGTGGTAGCTATTTCTAAGAAGAGATGTGGTTGCTACGCGCATCCGTCTGAGCAGAATGATTACAATGAGGCTCCATAATCCTTTTTAACATTACTCATGAATGCCAAAAACCTAGACATCTGAAAACCTAACCCTAGGAGATGAAATGCCCAAAGTTATGTGGGCCTCGATGGGTAAGTTGGTACCTCAACTTCCCGGGGTCGTAACTTTTGCATATGACCTTTGTTTTAGGCGTGTGATAGCCCGTTTGAAACGTATTTTCGAGAACTACACATTATTCCATCAAACTCAAACTCCATCATTAGTTTGACTTTGGAAAACCAAAAAAACATTGTTTAGGGCCCCAAAACAGCCCCAAAAGTAAAAAAAGATGTATTGATATGAAAACTTCCAAAATAAGCTAGTTGGAATAGGTGGGTGGCCACCAATATCAACTTGGATGTTGTATGGGGCTTTAGGACAGCCCCGGAAGTGCAAAACCCACAATTACAAAGAAATGCCATCATTACAGAGAAACGTGTTGAACTAAAAATTGTCAAGAGGAGCCAGCTAGAACAGGTGGGTGGCCACCAATATCCACCTGGATCAGTCCTCCCCCATTAGGAAGCAATGGTCTCCATTATGTTGAGTGCCCCCATCAGGTGAGCAAATTTCTACTGAATTTTGCCTCGGCTGAGCCACTTGCCTTGGTGCAAGAGCTACCTTGCCTTGGCAACCTGATAAAGTTGGATCCTCTCCTGGCGAGTACCATTGATTTGTGTGTCCATTATCTAATCAGTGGATGCATGTTCCATGTAGTTAGGGTTGAGCTATGTTGGTGTCAATTGTTCTGCGATCTCTGAGGTGTCAAATAATGGTGGAAAATATGGCCAGAGGAGGTCCACATTGAACAATGGGTGCAAGCCAAGGAAGGGGGGAGTGTTGAGCTCAAAAGAATTGTCACCCACAGCCTTGGTGATAGTGTAATGCCCATAGCAAAGTGGACAGAGCTTTTGATGGGGGCCTGTAAGGCGTTATTTCTACAAATGTAACCAGACCTTGTCTCCCACCTGAAACCTGTGTGGTACCTAGTGTTGATTATGGCGATGCTTGTACTTAACATTGGCTTTCTGAAAAATCTCATGGACCTGTTGGTGGATGTGTTGAATCCACTCAATGACTATGGTGGCTTTGTCAGCCTCATACTAAACATGGGAAGATTATGTTTGTGTGGTTGCAATAGGTAGTGCAACATCAATGGGACCCAAGGGTTGGAATCCCAACCCCACCTGAAATGGGCTATGGTTGGTGGAACTATGGAGGGCCATGTTGTAGATGTGTTTAACATAGGGAATATTCTCATCCCATGTACATGGATGCTTAGAGTTATACATACGCGAGATGTGCACAATCATCTGATTGACGACCTTTGTTTGGCCATCGGTTTGAGGGTGGAAGGCAGTGGATTTAGTGACCTTGGTGTCCAACAGTGACCAGAGAGTCGACCAAAATGTGTTGACGAACCTGCTATCCCGATCGAAGATGATGGTCTATGGTATCCCAAAATGGACCCACACTCGTTTGAAGAAGATCTTGGCAGTATCTGTCGTTGTGATGCTCTTCTTCCAGGCTGTGAGAATGGCCATCTTCGAAACCCGATCCAACCACCACAAATACACAATCATTTCCTTTCTTGATGGGCGGAAGGCTAGACATGTAATCCATTGAGATGGATTCCCAAGGCCTCTCGAGAGTAGGAAGAGGGGTGTATAAGCCTTGATTCTTGATGGTTAACTTGGCAATGGCATAGGCAATGCAAGATCTGATATACTTGTTCACATCCTGTCGAAGTTTTGGACAATAAAAATGTTTTTGTAGAATGGCCACAATTTTTCCATGCCAAAATGTCTTGCCATTCGACTATAGAGAGCTTCCCAAATCAGTTTTGCACGCTCGCTTACAGGAACACAAAGGTTTCCCACATGGCATAGCAATCCATCCTGAATGTGAAAATTGGTGAAATTCGTGCATGTACCCAAGAGCTGATAGGTGGTGGCAAAGTCGGGATATTCTTGATAAAGTTGGGGCCACTCATATGTCTCATTCCCACAAGAATGTAGCATGGTGGTGAGTGCATCCATGGGAGGTCGACGGAGGCACTTAGTGACACGATTTGAGCTCCATGTCTTATACTTGATGTCGATGTGGAACTGTTGCAGGTATGTAGACCATTTTTAACGTTGGTCGTTCTGCAACTTCCCTTATCTATGTATGAACTGCAAAGGCTTTTGATCAGTGTGGATGATTCTCTCCTTTCCCAGAATGTAATGTTTCCATTGACGACAGGTTTTCACAATGGAATACATTTCCTTGTCATAGGCGGGGTATTTTCGAACGGTATCCGATAGTGTCTCACTATGGTATGCTATCGGATGACCATGTTGAGTGAGAATTGTTCCTACAACATAGTCAGATGCATCAGTCTCAATCTCAAATGGTTGTTGCAGATCGGGTAAGGAGAGTATTGGAGCTGAGCACAATCGATGTTTCATATCATCAAATGCTCGTTGTTGTGCCTTCCCCCATGTGAAATTTTCCTTGCCACCTCCCTTGGTCACTTGGATGAGGGCCCATGCAATATGGGAGAATCCCAACACAAACCATCGGTAGAATTTGCCAAGTCCCAAGAAGCATCGAAGCTCAGTTAGTGTGGTTGGGGCTGGCCAGTCACGGATGACTTGGATCTTAGCTAGATCCACATGTACCCCAGGCTCATCAACAATGTAGCCCAAGTATTGGACCTTGTTCATGCCAAAGGAGTATTTTTCCAAGTTGGCATATAGATTGTCTTGCCGCAGAGTGCTCAAAACCTATTGAATATGTTGCATGTGCTCCTCCCAAGTTATGTTGAAGATGAGGATGTCATCCAGAGATACCACCACAAATGAGTTAGTGAAGGGTCACAATACATCATCCATCAACCTCATGAAAGTTGTTGGTGCATTTGTTAAGCCAAAGGGCATGACCATCCATTCGAAGAGACCTTCTTTAGATTTGAAAGTTGTCTTCCATACATCAGTCAGTTCAATGGGAACCTGGTGGTAGCCAAACTTTAGGTTAATCTTGCTAAATAACTTTTCCCCCTTGAGTTGGTCAAGAAGGTCATCAATTAGAGGAATTGGGTACCGTTTCTTGACTGTGATTTTGTTTAATGCTATGTAATCAATGCAAAGCTGCCATGTCCTGTCTTTCTTCTGCACCAATACAATCGGGCTTCCCCAAGGGGAGGAGATGGCTCTAATGTGCCCATTTTGAAGTAGTTATTGGATCTGACGCTTGATTTCCTCATTTTCCATCAGCAAGCGGTGATAGACTGGTCCACTAGGCAAAGGTGCACAGAGGGTTAGATCAATTGGATGCTTGACTCGGAAGTGCATCAGTACCCTGGTGGGTGAGGAGAAGATGTCTTTGTACTCTTCCATGATCCTCTCCACTTGCCTCTACTTCAAACAGAGGCTTTGTGTAGAGGTCACACATGTGGCAGAGACCTTTTGCTTACTTTGAGCACGGATCACAAAGAAGACGAACTTCCCAGTCTTTGAAATGACCTTGCTGCATTGCTTGGTAGAGATTAAAGAAATAGCGCTAGGCGACGCTACGTCAGGTATCTTGTACAATTGTATACCCAAATTAATAATAACACTACGGGGTCTAGACTCATACATAGCATGTCTTTTCCACAAATATGGTTGTCCTAAAAGAACATCACAAACTTCAAGGGGAGCAATATCACACAATACCTCGCCTTTGAAGGGATTGATGCCATAGGGCAGATGACATTGTTGGTTGACACGGAGATCTCTTCCTTGGCGAAACCAGGCGATGGTGTAGGGTTGCGGGTGAGGTGTCATCAATAGGTCTAGCCATTTAATGACCTTTTTTGAGATCAAGTTCTTCTTGTTGTCGCTATCGACAATGAAATGAATTGGAGCCCCCTTTACCCACATTTATGAGTGAAAGAGGCATTCCCCTTCCTTTGTTTCTTCTGGTTCGCTTGGCTGGACTTTGGTGGTAGCGACAGTGGTGTTCGGTCCGACATCGATAATCTGCTTCCCTCCTTCTGGATTTGATTCGAAGTCAGAATCTTCCTCTGACTCGGAAGCCTTCAGATTGCCCACCAATGATTGCTTGGAGGGACATTCTTCATTGTTGTGCCAAGGGATTTTATGGTATTCAGACCACTTTCATGTGTCCTTCTTTGACTTCTCATTACCTTTCTTGGGTTGTGTCTTGGACTGGTTGTCCTGAGAGTGCCCATATTTTCTCTGTCCCTTTTTTTGTGGGTTGGGTCCACCTTTTCTCTACTTCGGCTGTGAGTATTTTGCAAATCCAAAATCTCGTCTCTTCTGCTTAAAGTTTTGTTCGATCTTGACAGCATATCTATAAGTCGCAGGTAATAATGCGATGTCCAGAAACTCTATTTATGTTTGAATGTATCTATGCATATAGCTGCAGTATTTTAGCACCAGATGTCGTTCAAAGTCTTTGATACCCAATTTGGTGCACAAGGTATGGAAAATATTGGTGAAATCTGGTATTGTCTGGTCCCTTTCCTGACGCAGTGTGGTCCATCTTGTGTATTGGTCCTCGTAGCTTCCAACAGGGTAGTAATGTTCTTTAATGGTATCCCTGAAGGAATCCCATGTGGGGGCAGCTGCAAATATTGTAGATTCTTCTATGGCCCTTTGCTTAGAGTAAGTATCCCACCAGTGCTTAACATGGGGAATGACCTTGAGGAGTGGAAAAGTAATCTTTTCCATGTCAGAAAAATTATGGATCAAAAAATACCCTTCGAGCAGATTCATCCATTTATCTACAACATCTGCATTTATCAGTCCTTCAAATAATGGAATATCAAACTTTACTTGTACCTTGAAGGGGGTTGCATGGCTTCTTGATGAGGATGCATCTCATGTGGGTAGCCGCCGAAGGATCTTTTCAAAGTTGTCCATCATTTCGTTCCTTTGTCACGCAAGAGCTTCTTCGAGCAACAATTTAAAAGGATCTCCTGCTCCATCATATTTCTTCTCATCTCCCATGAGTTGTTGTCAGGTTCGGCGCGTCTGATATTGCAAAGGCTCGACTGGTTCGAGTCCCAACTTCTTGTACCCAGATCTTGTTGGGGACATGCACGAGGAAAAATAAATGAAGAGCAGACCGCTCTGATACCACTAATCCAGATTTATGAGCAGAATGAAATGAATAATAGACTGAATACAATAACACAGAGATATGGAGAACAACAACAGATATCCAATGAATAATAACTTCTATTGAAAAAATAAAATAGGTTGAAACTATAAAATTGTAGAACTGGAAATAACTTGCTCGAATGGTGGTAGATATCTCTAAGAAGAGATGTGTGTAAGACCTTCCAATTTAGAGCCTCAAAAAAAAATATAAATATCTCCTACTGTAATGACTGCAATTAAGTTCATGATTTTCTTTATACAAGGAATAATTTGGTATACAGGAAGCATGATAACAACAGCATAATAACAATAACAACATTAAAATACATACCTCGACCTGCAGGTTGGTTGATTTATCCCCTTGCTCTTTTGCTCTTGTTCTTTCCCAAACTTCCCAAAACTGAATATTTACCTCCCATCAAACTAGGAACAGCCTCTTCGGCTCCCTAGATCTAGGAATCCTTGCGGTTTCCTAGACCCCGAGCCCAAAGTTCCCAGCAACAACAGTTCCCTTGTAAAATTTCTCCCAAAACAATCTTTGTCCTCTCCAATCTTCTCCTTCTTCCCTCTTTTTTGTAGAATTTCCTCCTTGCCCTCTTCTTCAAGAATTTTCCTCAAAAGAAAGACCCCCTTCCAAGTCCTCTCCCCCCTTCCTTATCTTCCTCTCTCGAATCCCTCTCCCTCATTCAATTTCTCAACTTCCTTATCCCCTCATTAATTCCCTCACCTACCATAATATAATAAAATAGTAAAAAGATTCATTGTATTTAATTTAATAATTAATCAAATTTAACTTAACAACTATGATCAATAAAAATCAATTGGGTTGTTACATACACTCACCCTTCAAGAAAATTTGTCTCGAAGTTAGAGTAATTTACAATACAAGGGTAATGATACATGACTCTACATCCATATCAGATAAACAACATCATGAATTTAAAACACTTACGCATATTAGTGTACATGTGCAAGGCATGCATGTGTAGCTAGCACATACGAGACTCACACATGTACTAATGACTATAATTATCACTCCTAAAGTAATTCTTGTATGTGTCATATCCAATCAACAATGCCATTCATTTCATAAAGAATAGTAAACCGTTTAAAATATTCGCAAAAACCCCTCAATTATAATAATTTAGCACAAGCAACATTCACTTAGATAATTGTAGTTCAGTTAAGAAATATATATATATATATATATATATTCAAAAAGAGGAAATCAATAAATTCTACTATAATGTGAAAACTCCACACACTCTCAACTACTTCTAGTCATCCTTCCTCCCTAACCTACTTCCATCTTCCACCCCTATCCTTCCTCTGTTGGACTATCTTGGAGCATCAAATATATTGACCTAACTCTAGATAGAACCCATAAGTGGAAGTGTCAACTCTCTTGACCAAGCTTCCCCAACAGGAAACTAGCAGTCATCATCACATGTCTAGAGGAGCGTGAGCTAACACTGTCCTCCCATGACTCCAGATTTCAGAGGATACACGGTGGGAAATGCCTCCACCCCTCCTAATAGAACTAGGGTCAACACCCTACCATGGACCATACAGTGGCACTGTGTTGCTGGGAATTTTTTCATTGTATATTTAGTTTCAGGAACTCTCGCCAACTAAAAAACCTGCACTTGTCCACATATCATAGCAATGCATTTGAACCAACATAATCTCACATACAAAGATTCATACCATATTGTTTCTTGGTCGATGTTCACGACATCAACCTTTTATTATCATTATCCTTTGGCTATTGTGTATCCCATTGACCTATTGATTAGTCTATAACACAAACTCATACATATCCATGCATTATCATCATGTAAATTCATTTAATCATATCCTCAATTCGGTATCCACGTACCAACAACTTTAAATGTCAATATTTTCAAGTTAGAAATAGATTGCATAATATCCATCATAATTCAAATAACGATAAACATTCATAGAATTGGCATTCACATAGTCCATATGTCTTAAAATTTTATGTGTATCATTAATAGCTTCACAGTTGATAGAAAATAAAAGATGATTAGGCCTTAAGTAATTCTAGCTATCTAATTCAAAAGGTGGCATTACATACACCCAACCTTCGGGAAACATATTCCCGAGGTGTTCAAACAAGTGAGGGATGATATTGTCGTAAGGTCTTTGCATCCTCCCAAGTAGAAGATCATGGGCTATACTTGTCCCACTGGACCATAACTTGGTGTACCAGACGGTTCCTGAGCTATCGGACCTTATGATCCAATATGCATAACGGTTCGACCATGAGGGTTCCCGCGTCTGATACTTGCAATTCTTTTCAATTCAGTTTATGAGATTAGTCAGCAACATAATGACATAGAACATATACATGAAAACATTATGAGTTTTATGCAAGTGGGGTGGAAATACGAGATGATAGGCAACAGGTCCAATCCTCTCTTGGATTTTGAATGGTCCTATAAATCGAGGCGACAACTTTTTCCCCTTCCCAAACCGAATGGTACGCTTATTAGGCCTTATACAAATGAAAACTTGATCTCCCACTTTATAACTTTAGTCAATCCTATGTGCATCAGCATAACTTTTTTGTTTATCATGTGCTTCCTTTAGTCATTGCCTAATCTGAATCACTTGTTCCTCCATCTCTTGAATCAATTCTGGTCCAACTGTCACTTGGTCTTCTAACCTTTCCCAACTCAATGGTGTCTTGCATGGCCTTCCATACAAAGCTTCATAGGGTGGCATTCCAATGGAGCTATGAAAAATTTTATTGTAGGTGAACTCTACCAAAGGTAGGTACTTCTCCCAATGGGTTTGATTATCCATAACATACATCCTAAGCAGGTCTTCCATAACCTGATTTACTCTCTCAGTTTTCCCATCAGTTTCAGAATGATATGTTTTGCTTAAGTTCAATTGAGTTCCCGATGTTGACTGCAAACTTCTCCAAAACCTAGATGTGAATCCAGACTCCCTATCTGAAATGATCTTCTTGGGTAACTCATGCAGACGGATGACCTCACTTATAAACATGTGTGCCACATCAGTGACATCATAAGTGTCTCCAACTAGAATAAAATGAGCACTCTTGATCAACTTATCAAATGTCACAAGAATGACATTGTGTTTGTACAATGTGAGTGGTAATTCCACAACAAAATACATAGAAATGACTTCCCACTTTGACATAAGAACAGCATGCGTTTATAGGAGACATGTCGGGTGGTGGTGGTCATCCTTCACTTGTTGACACTCTAGGCACTTGGTGATGAAATGGACTACATCACGCTTCATCCCTACCTAGAATAAAAGATTCTTCATGTCTGCGTACATTTTCTTCACACCCGGATGTGCACAATAAAGTGCTCTATGGGATTCCTTGAGTATGATGCTTTGAATATCCCCACCTTCGAGGATGTTCATCCTTCCCTGATATCTTAATAATCTATCTGCTTCCAGGCTAAATCTTCCATACTTTGGATCTAATTTCCTCCCACTCTGTAGGGTTGAAGTAACCTTTAAATACCAACTATCTCCAAGAAGTGTCCCCAACACTCTCTCCGTTAGATTAACTTTTAAGGGTACCAAGGAGAAGACACACAGTCTCCTGCTCAAGGCATCCGTGACACATTCTCCTTTTCCTTGATGTATGAAATTTCAAAATCGTACTCACTCATAAACTCACTCCATCTCCTCTGCCTGGCATTGAGATCCCTTTGAATGAAGAGATTCTTTAATATTTCATGGTATTTTTTGAGCTCAAAGCTTCGCCCCACTAAATAATGCCTCCAAAGCTTCAGAGCTAGCATTACAGTTGCCAACTATAAATCATGAGTAGAATAAATCTCCTCATGTTGCTTCAACTTTCTTGACGCATACGTTATCACTCCCCCATCCTGCATTAGCATGGCCCTCAATCCTTGCTTCGAGGTATCTGTGCAGACTGTGAAGTCTTTTTCCATATCCAACACTCGTAGAATTGGCGCACTGGTTAGTAACCTCTTAAGCTCGTTGAATGCAGTATCACATTCCTCTGTCCATTCATATCTGACCCCCTTTCATTGCAAGGTAGTTTTGGGTTTCGCTATCTTAGAGAACCCTTCCACAAACCTCCAATAATAACCATCTATCCCCATGAAGCTTCTCACCTCATGAGCATTTTTCAGCATTGGCAATTCCATAATGGCCTTTACCTTTTCTAGGTCCATAGATATTCCTTCACAAGAAATGATATGACCTAAATACTGAATCTATTTTTGGAAGAAAGAACACTTTGACAACTTTCCATACAATTTTTTCTCACTAAGGCATGAAAACACCACTCGTAAGTGTTCCTCGTGTTCTCTTTCGTTCCTGGAATAGATGAGGATATCATCCAGAAATCCCTGTAGAAAGCGGTCTAAGTACTTTAAGAATACAAAATTCATGAGCCTCATGAATACTGATGGTGCATTGGTCAAACCAAAAGGTACTACAACAAACTCATAAGTCCCAAACCGAGTTCAAAAGGCAATTTTAGGAATATCGCCTTCCTTAATCCTTAACTAGTGGTACCCTGATCGTAGATCAATTTTTGAGAAAATTGTTGCTCCTTTCATCTAATCAAAGAGATCATATATCTGTGGCATTGGGTACCTATTTTTCACTGTAGCATGGTTCAAGTCCCTGTAATCTATACACGGTCGTAAGGAACCATCCTTCTTCTTGACAAAAATTATTGGTGCACCCCAAGGTGATACACTAGGCCTTATTAACCCTAAGTCAAGTAGTTCCTTCAACTGCATCTACAACTCACAAAGTTTTGGTGTTGTCATTCTATATGAAGTCTTGGAAATTGGATTTGCACCAAGTTTTAGCTCAATGGTAAAATCAAGCTCCCTCTCGAGAGGTAACCCTGGCAACGCTTTCGAAAAAACATCCTTAAACTCTGACAATATTGGATATCGATTCATGGAGGGTCCTTTCCCTTCATTGATTGTTTCCACTACATATAATCGACAACCTTCCCTCATGCAACCTTTAACCTTCATGGTCGATATAACGTAGAGACACCTTCCTTCATACACTGTGGATCTGCACTGACCTTCCCTCATCATCAACACAAAGCACCATTTTTGTGAAACAATCTACCATAGCTCGGTGGGATTCTAACTAGTACATTCCAATGATTAGTTCATACGTCCCTAGAGTCGTGGCGTACACCTTCAACCTAGTATTACACACTCCCAGGTCTACTAAACAATTATCGACACTAGGTCCTACCGCTTGTTTGTCCCCCAAAGCCATCTCGACTTGTTTAAAGTCATTGTGCTCGTAGGCTTCCAACCCACACTTTTCTAATGCACAAGGTGAAATGAAACTATTTGTAGCACTAGAATCAAGTAAATTTTAACATTGACATGATTTAGTGTACCTGACGACTCCACCACAATGGATTGATGCTCTTCCTGGTGTTTATTAACCGCTGCACAAATTCGGTGGCTACTACTCGCTCTTCCCATCGGGGCCTTTCCTTCTCTATGCACAAACCCTTCTTGTGACTCTGGAAAATCACGCTGGTAATGAGGTCCTCTGCACCCCCAACAAGTAACCAGGATGGAACCTGGGTGCTTCCCTACGAAGGCCTCTGAAATGATTTCCTTCCCCTGGAGCCCCTGCCCCTAATTGTTGCTCCCTGAGAAGGTCGTGGACCTGCCTGCATCGTTGGCGACGAGTGGGATGTTTCACTCGCTACCATTGAAATACTTGTTGTAACTTCTCTACGTGAAACTCTATTGCCATAAGGAGGTGGCCTAGAGCTTCCTCCCCTGGAGAAATTCATAGGGGCCTTTGCCACGAATCCAAGATGTTATGGAATGGTTGACCCCATACCTTTGTTTAAGCTCATATGCTCCTCCACGTAACGAGCATTTTCAACTGCTTCAGCTATTGACAATGGTTTCCACATCTATGCCATGGCCCTTATCTTAGGGTTTAACCCATACACAAAACGTTATTCCTGTCCTTGATCAGTATCCATGTACGAGACGTATTTTACTAACTCCATGAACCTGATCTCGTACTTTTCCACGGTCTTGTTTCCCTGAACTAGAGCATGAAATGCTCCTACCTGTTGTTCCACATAGTACGCAGGAAAATATTTCCTCTGGAACCTTTCCTCAAAAATATCCCATGAGACGGTGTCTGGGGTAAGGTGCAACTGCCTCTCCAGATTACCCCACCAGTTCAAGGCATTGTTCCTCAACTGAAAGATTGTTATCTTCACCGTTGATGTGGAAGCATAGTATCTTAAGGAGAAAAATCGTGTCATTCCTTCCAACCATGCTTTTGCACGTTCACTTGCACGACCCCCAGCAAACTCTGGGAGTTTGATATTCTGTAGTTCTCTGGTGATGTCCCCTGGTGGAGGCCCTCCCTCTGAGTCTCTCGACGTTTCAGAGTTACCCACTCCATAAGGTGGGGGTTCCACTTCGACCACTGTTGACTGGTATCCCTTTAATGTCTAATTAATAGCCTCTATGGAGCGCAAAATGAGAGCTAATTCATGTGATGGCAGTGCCAGCATCGACGTTGGTGGTCTTTGCAATGATGCCCCTCGACCTTGATTTCCCCAAGTCCTAACCATCTTGAATAACTAAATCTGCATTAATCCAAATGTTTATCATGGAAGAGTTTAAGGCATTCCACATCTTGCTCAAACTTAATCTTGCAAACATAGGGTTAGGCGTAAGTTATTTATATTTGTCTGTAAACAAACATTACTTCTATAAGGTAAGTGGTTAAAGGTTAGGGTCAAAAGCCTCTAATCTTGGTAACTTTGTTCAGGTAAGTTGTTAACTCCCTTGCCTTACCAGCCATGCTAGCACTGCGAGGTACCCGCAAATTACTGTTACTTACCTCCTTAAGTCCTTAGAGATTTAAAAACTATTTAAAGTGTTTTAAATACAATGTAGATTAATTATTAAAACCCCATAACCTAAATTAATATGTTAGCCTAAGTTCCCCTTGAATCCCATTAATACTATACTAATGCTAATCAACATATTAGTATTAATCCTAGCAACATTTTATAATGTATACGATATTAGCATAATGTAATTTTAAACTAGTATTACCTTATTTCATGGTACATTACATGTAATGTCCTAAAGTATAAATTTGCAATGTGTAAGATTATTTAGTGTATAATTTTATATAAATTATAAAATTATATATAGAATTTGGTGTATAATTTTATTGGTGTCTAAATTATAATAATATTATAACTTTAATATAATTCTATAATTATAGATAAAATATAAATTATACATATATTTATAATAAAGAAATTGAATAATAAAGAAATTTTTAATAAAATTGGAGATTAAGCATTCGACCTTCTTTGGAAATTGATTAATAAAATATAATTTTTAAATATAATTTTTTAATAAAATTTTAATTAAATGAATAAAAATAAAACAAAGATAAAATTGAAAATAAAATCTAGAGAGTGGGCAGCGCGTGACCTCTCATGAGGCCCACGTGCCTCTTCCTCCCACACACACACGTCGGTAGATTGTACAAAACCCTTCGTTGCTTAGCCTCTTGTTCATTTTCATGACTTTGCTTGAGGGTTTCAAGTGGAGGCCCAAGCACGACCATGGATACATGGCCAGGTGCTTGAAGAGAATGACCATGGCTCCAGGTCGACCCTTCTCTGTGTTAGAATATAGAAGATGGTGTGCTCGTTTTACCATTGATGATACCCTCGTCACCCAACCATAGGTCGAAGCCTCCCTCCGAGCACCTTAACCTTGACTGAGAATTCCTCCAGAAGAAAACCCTAGGCTAGATAGCCAAACAAAGGACAGCGCATCTCTCCCCAAGGATAGCGCAACACAAAAGACTGATCGGATAGTCCCAAACCCTAGCCAAGAGATATCCAAGCTAGCGCACCACTTTCCAGCTCTCCCAGAAAACTTGTGCACCAAAACTGCAACTGCCTGCACAGATTTGGCTCTCTCTGCAACTGTCGAGATACTCCAAATGAGAACTAGCGCCTTGTATTTATAGTGGTTCTGCCAGTTCTGTTGGGGCCGACTTCTCCTTCTGGATAAGTGTCTGTTTAGTATATTATTATAATTTCTGGTCGACTTCTTCTCTTGGAGGCTAATAGCCTAATATAAATTATCTTCTTGAGCCGACAAGGCTTCTAGGGTTATTAGCCAATTTATTAGGGTTTCTCTTGCTTCCCGGAGTCTTCTATTCTTGTCAGGTTCACACGTGGGGGTAAATACCTCCCGCAGCTACCATTATATTAACACTCCCTCCTAGCTAGAGAGGTATTTACAGGTAATGGACTTGAGCACAAAACATACCATTTACCCGGTAGCATCAATATAGTCATCTAGACTATTTCATGACTAGATCATGAGCATCACCATCACCATCACCATCAGCTGCATCATCTCTCAAAACCATACTTCATCTTAGTAGTTTAAATATGATGTTGGATAAGTCACTCTCACCATAGAGTGATACAAGAGGAGTAAAATCTTTGAACTGTTTTCCGTCTGGAAAATCTTTGTTCATCATTCATTTGAATGATCATTATCTCCAATAAACTGCTGATAGTCTTCAAGGCAATTAGAAAAAGGATAGAACACACCTGTGTCTATTCATAGTAGTACATAACTACAATCCAGTGGTTAACTACCACAACAAGTAATACATAAGTACTTGATCAGCAACGTATGGTTGCGAACGTTGAAACATATTCACCACAGTAGTCCTCATCTACTGTCATATAGTCTTCATAACAAACATCTAAGAGCATCCTACATAAAAACAATGTTATGCTAAAAGCTGTATCATCTGGGCCAATCTTTCACTCACGTCTATGAGATCTGAAAGAATGTCTGCCACCACAGTAGTCTTCATCTGCATAGAAACAATGTTATGATAAAAATTGAATCATCTGGGCCAATCTTTCACTCACGTCTATGAGATCTAAAAGAGTGTCTGCCCTCAGTATAGAATATCAACAATAATCATCTGGGCCAATCTT
>ML795952.1:172904-184441 GCA_009831015.1 Picea engelmannii
TTATCATGGATAATGTAATGCTTGTACTATAGTCTGGAACACTGTGAAGGCTTCATGTAGATCTGAACAATAGAGTATATCATAGTTGGAGAACTGGAACATATCCATGTGGTACTTCTTCTGTCATCATGAGATCTGATCTTATGAGTAGTCATCTTGATGTTATAGGAAATCTTCACCACGCTTATGTTGTGCACTGGAGGTTCTACACCAAGTTGTCTTCTTCTTATCTACATACAGGAGTCTTTTTCTGGTATGCCTCAAAGTCTTGAGATTGCTCTTCATACGCTCTTTATTCGATTTCTCTGGAGAAAATTCTTTGCATTCATCTGATGTAGAATTCCAACTCATGGATGTTGCAGATTATGTAATGACTTATGCAGTGATATGTCTAGTGTACTGGAACAAGTAATCATCATAGTCTTCTCCCTCCATCTGGGAGGATCTCTGGTTCTGGATCTTGCAATGATTTCATTCATAGGTTTTCCATACATTGTTCTTCATCACGACTTTCAGTTCTTCTGCTTGATTTCCTTTAGTGAGTTCATATCAGGCTGGCAATCTTGATACAATGACTGGTTGTTCTGGCTTCTCTTTCTTTCTTGGAATCTTCATGTTCTTCTTCATGTTTTTCATTATCTCTTGGGTTCATGGAGTTTCTTGTAGATTCCATGTTCTAGAGATTCCACTTCTTCCTTTCATCATAGGATCACGGATCTGGATGGACAACCAGGAATGATTTAAGGTTTCTCTTTGAAGAGGTCTTCTTCTGCGGTTGAGATGAACACGTACTGTCTTTTCATGGCTGCTACCATGGATATATACATTTCGTCATCTTCAATGGATCATAGGATTAGATCCCTCCTAACCCTTGCTTTATGTAAGAGTGCATATAATCGGCTCCCTTCGTCTGATAGAGTCCATACTTCCATCTGCATCCTTATTGTCTCCTGCAATATAATTGGCTCTCTCTTTCTAATAGAGTCCACGCTTCTGTCTTAGTTGTCGTCATAAGTCATTCTCCAATTCTTCTTGATGTTTGACTTCTAAGTCTCTTCATGATTGATTTGGCTTATCTTGCAGTAGCTTCCACATGATTTGCATTTCATCCTTTCATGTATATTATCTAATGATATTCATTCTTATCTTGTTGTTCTTCCATAGGTATAGTTCTTCTTGGAACACATTATCTTCCAAGAGATAGATATACAGGATACTTACAAAGATGATGCAAACAAGATATGTATAAGGAATGAGAAGAGTGTTGTTACCTTTTAGTAGAAGAAGTCTTTTCCATCCTGCTTAGTCTTCTTTGTTGGTTCCTTTTCTTCGGCAACTGATGCTTCATGTTTCTCTTTCCTTTTCTTTAGCTCTGGACACTGGTTCCTATAGTGACCGTACTTTTGACAGTTGAAGCACTGTATTTCTGAAATATCTTTTCTTTGTTTTGGCTTCCTTCTTGAATCGAAATTTCTTTTGTCCCTGAAGTTCTTGAATCTTGCTATGAAGGCTTGATCATCATACTTCTTTTGAGGTTTCTCTTTTGCATTGATCCCTGATTCTTCTTGAGCACAACAAGTCCAAAGTTCTTCAAATGTCGGGTACTCCTTCCTTGTGTTCATGCTTGCGGCAAATGCATCCCATGTCTTGGGAAGACCATTGAGTACTATGTTCATCAATTCCTTTTCTGAAGTGATCTCTTCAATAGCTTGTAGTTGATCTCTTAACTGGGAAATCCTTACAAAGTACAATGTTATGTTGTCGCCATCATTCATCTTCATGTCGCGGAGTTCATTCTTCAGACTCATAACTTGTCAAATGTTTCTGACTGAGAAGAGATTTGTTAGGGCATCGTACATCTTCTTCGATGAGTCAAGATGGGAGATGTAGGGTATCAAGTGGTATTTTATGGAATCCACTATGATACTCATGGCATTGATGTCAATATCTTTGAACTTCTCCATAGCTGCAACGTTCTACAGTTCCTTCTCTTCTCCTTCTTCAAACTCTGGCTTCACGATCTTTCCTTTCACAATGTCCAACACTTTATTCTTAGCAAGGATGAGTTCAATCCTTGTCTTCCATGCTCTAAAGTTAGAGGCTCCATATAGCTTGTTCTCAGACTTCACAGAGTTCGTCATGGCTGCTTGACTTGGTCAAACCCTAGATTTTGACCAGAAATTCAAACTTCACGTCTTCGTCTTATGAGAGTACCAGGAGATGCGCTGGGCTAGGGCGCACTGATCTATCTGGAGATTAGGTCAATCTCGTCACTTAAGGTGCCTCGACAAGAGGTTTCGGGTTTCTGCAACTGCTTCTTCTAGTAACCCTAGCTGCAGTGCTTTTGGAAACTGCTCCTGCTAGTAACCCTAGCAGCAGTACCTCAACGAGCTCAATATCTAGCGGCTATGTTTCCTTCTAGCATTTTAGGCTGACTGAAGGGGTGTGGGCCCATAACCTGTTAGAATATAGAAGATGGTGTGCTCGTTTTACCATTGACGATACCCTCGTCACCCAACCATAGGCCGAAGCCTCCCTCCGAGCACCTTAACCTTGATTGAGAATTCCTCCAGAAGCAAACCCTAGGCTAGATAGCCAAACAAAGGACATCGTATCTCTCCCCAAGGATAGCGCAACACAAAAGACTAATCGGATAGTCCCAAACCCTAGCCAAGAGATATGCAAGCCAGCGCACCACTTTCCAGCTCTCCCAGAAAACTTGCGCACCAAAACTGCAACTGCGTGCGCAGATTTGGCTCTCTTTGCAACTGTTGAGATACTCCAAATGAGAACTGGCACCCTGTATTTATAGTGGTTCTTCCAGTTCTGTTGGGGCCAACTTCTCCTTCTGGATAAGTGTCTGTTTAGTATATTATTATAATTTCTGGTCGACTTCTTCTCTTGGAGGCTAATAGCCTAATATAAATTATCTTCTTGAGCCGACAAGGCTTCTAGGGTTATTAGCCAATTCATTAGGGTTTCTCTTGCTTCCTGGAGTCTTCTATTCTCGTCAGGTTCACACGTGGGGGTAAATACCTCCCGCAGCTACCATAATATTAACACTCTGCTCCGCTCCCTATGGCCTTTCCGGTTGCACAACAACCCTCCATCCTCCATCTTAAATCCTCCTTAGCTCCAGGTCGACCCTTCTCTGCTTCGCTCCCTATGGCCTTTCTGGTTGCACAACAACCCTTCATCCTCCATCTTAAATCTTTCTTAAATTGCATCATTCCTTCAAGGGAAGATTGTCTGCTTGGTGCATTGGTATTTGACTCAAGTGTCTTAGCTTGGCTATTGCGCTAGGTTTAGGCACTGTGCAAGATTTATGCTCTCCCCCCCCTTATTCCGGCAATGGCGCAACGACCCGGTTGGGAACCTGCTTCTCGGGAGCCTTGTGCTTCTTCCTCTGAGGGGTCGAGACTAACTCTGTGGGTTTGAATGGGGACGATGAAGGGTTTCCAGCTAAGGATTGGCCTCCCAAGGGGCGCACAGGAGGTTTCTGTTGACCTCAGATGGGTTCGAGTGGAGGCGACGGCGGGTTAAAAAGGAGTGTTGAAGTTGTTGAACATGAACAGGAAGACGCAGCCATAGCCATAGCCTTCGGCCCTTATGGGCTTCCTCCTCGTGTTTTAGCGCTGGTGGCGGTGCAGGGTGTTGCTGGAGGTGTTGGTGCATACAAGTTGATGAGGTGTTGATGGAGGTGTTGATGGAGGTGTTGGCGTGGTGCTAGCGGAGGTGCTAGTGCATACAATTTGATGAGGCATTGGCGGAGTTGTTGGCGGGGTTTTGGCAGAGGTGTTGGCGGAGGTGTTGGCGGAGGTGTTGGTGCGGGCTCTCTCCTTGGTTGAGCACCCTTCTTGCCAACTCACGTTGTTGGTGGTGGACGCGTAGTACATTTCCCCTTTGTGGGCCTCTTCCTCGTGGCTTGTGGGCTTGATGCTTGGTATTATATATCTCGGGCTTTAATATGTGTTGTGTTTGGCATGTGGCTCGAAACTCGTGTTGTGACTTGTAACTCAATAAATGATAGACTAAGGACTCCTTTGTAAGCTTGGCGATAGACTCGAGCGTTGGGTGTTGTGTGTTGTGACTCAAAACTTCGGGGTTCGGCAATGAAACATGAGACTTAGGCCTCATGCCTGTTACTTTCTCATGGCTCCTCCATGGTGACTCGACGCTTGGTATCAGTGATGACTTGTGCTGTGTAATTAGCTCGTGGACTTAGAATGTGATGATGCTTGGAGGTTTGGCATAAATCAAATATTTGGAGACTGGGCCTCAAGGCCCAATAATTTTTTTTTTGTTTATATTATTGCATTTTTTTTTGTATATATATTGCATTTTTTTATATTATTACTTTGTTTTTGTTTACAGCTTATGCAGATCATCATGCATTCTCAAGTTAAACATATGGAAACAGATTTTAGTTTTGTCATTCTAAATTACATGAGTATACAAATTCTCCTCATTTCTTTATTGGTTAGAATTTGGACTTGGAAAGCTCCTTTACAAATCTGCGTACAGTGTACAGGAAAGATTGTTTGAGTTTTCAAGTTCTCTATGCTTTGCCTTCATTTATGACTATTCTATTATCTACTTGTCTACTTTTCACATTTCATTACTACAATATGTTGTATTTTCTATACCATGCACGGTGTTTGTTCATATATGTTGACTAATTCCTATTAAATATAATTGCTAGTTTAACCACTCTCCCAAAATAACATTTGTTGACTTGTCATCTTTTCACATTTCATTACTACAATATGTTGTATTTTCTATACCATGCACGGTGTTTGTTCATATATGTTGACTAATTCCTATTAAATATAATTGCTAGTTTAACCACTCTCCCAAAATAACATTTGTTGACTTGTCATCCACAACCTGGAGACTAAGTCATTATAATAAAAATAATTTTTTAAACAATAAAATATTCCCATATTCCCACAAAGGGATTCAATTTGACTAGAAGAGACAACGTCTAGCTCACATGAGGCTCAACAGATAATATTGATGGACCGATTTGCTTAGAATGTTGTGCCAATTGCTAACTTGACTCTCAATTTTCAACGTTCTACTTCTTTAACTCCAATGGCTATGTGAGGGGGCGGATTCACTTGGAGAATGATGCCCACAACTATGGGAAAAGGGATGCATTAATAAATTGGAGCATTGATCTAATTGAGTAGGCTCATCGATTATTTTCTTGACCTCACGTTCACTTTATTTGGAACATGTGCCCACGGTTATGGGAAATGGCGGCTCTTAGTTTTAATTGAAATGTGCCAGCGGTCCAATATTTGACCCATGTCTCTCCTTTGACTTACAAACAGTGCTCACAACTGGCTTGAAGGGCGGCGACTTGCTTGATTTAAGTGCCAATTAATTAAATTGTGGGGGTGAGGGAACGAATTACCTGACTGAAAATATATTAACTGATTAAGGGTCGATTTACTTTGTTGGGCTCAATGATTTTCTTGGGAAGTGGGTCGATTTACTTTGTTGGGCTCAATGATTTTCTTGGGAAGTGGGTCGATTCACTTAATTGAGCATCGATTTGCTTAAATGACCAACATTTCATTCCCAATGTTTAATGCTCACGGCTAGGAGAGGACCGCATCGTTTTGGAGTCTGTCAACGGCTAGCAAAGGATCCCAACTCCACGGCTCATGTTTTCTCCATATACGCTAAGTAAAAGGGCGAACTCTTCTCTTTTATTATGAACTTTGGATAAGGGGACGGACCCTTTTTACAATATAATGTGATTTCCCATTTTAATCACTTATTACATTAGAATATAACCTTTAACATGCATTTTTAAAATTACCCCCTTTTACTTATCTTGATTTTGTCGAATCCACGTAAACTTTTCTGGATTGAAGAATTATGACACATGAGACGAGTTTTGTCAGGAAGGAGCTTTACTTCATCTTTGATCTTATATTTTCTTTTACATTTCAATGACAGTATACTGCAATCTGGCCCCATAAATGTACTCACATCACCCTTCGGCAGTTGATTTTTTTTTATAAGCCTACCTTTTGCCAAAATTTCAACGTGGCATGTCAAGTACACATGATAATGGTCATTTTGAGCCCTTGTTGCATTTGTTGTCCCGATATCTTGTGCATTAGGATCTGTGAACTACCTCAGAAAACATGTAATGCTATGAATTGTGATAATGTCATGTTGAGAACTGTAAATTAAAATTGCACCAGGGCCAAGAAGATGCATACAGACTCGATAAAACATGACCATGTGGGAAATACATAGGTGTGCGTAAAACCATGGGCATAACAAACCTTACATAGTGTGATCACCCCTACAAAATCAATGGGTCTCGTAAAACATGTATCCCAATAGATCCATCTCAAGGCCTCCAATTCTATCCAGGATGAAAGGAATTGAGAGTGGGAACTAGAACGACCAAGCATGGTCGACCATCAGAGACCTAGGATACCATATACATAACCATCATCATGGCCTACAAGGCTTTAGACTCGCATCATCTCGTACTTACAATGGTGTTGTCATAAAAAAAAAATATAGGGTACCTCCTAGGAGGTAATAAGACCCATACCTTTTCAATATGGCATTGTTGAGGTCAAAAAGAGACCTTGATTATCTAAGTTCAATCCCTTGAAAACAAGTCAGTGAGACTTAAGACACAACTCTCAATATGACAACCATTGCATATAGAGTTATTATGTATTCAGATGTACCCAAATATAAGTAGGTCTATTGAATAGAGCAAAGATCCATTATGAGGTCGTTAGGTTCAACAACAAAGAAGGCTATGAAAGTCTTCTAGGAATCCCTTCTATAGACCAAGGAAGGGAATAGTACCAACGCTTCCAATAAATCTTTAGTAAATTAATTTTGTATTTAGAGCAGCCCAAACCTTAGCCAAAAGACAATCCTCAAAAATATTTCTACAAAATAAACAAAAAGATAGCTTTGAATTTTGAAAAGAGGGAAAAAACAGAACCTAGTAGATTATCAAAACTAAATATGCATCTCTTAGGGCAATGACTCTAGCCCAAAATCTTTGGATCACCTATAAATAAAATAAAATTGACAACCCTAGTTCCATAGTCACAAAAAAGTGATGCCATCGATCAAAAATATCCAAACTATTATTGAAACTAGAAACCCTAGTTTCGTAGTCACAAAAACATGATGCCACTAGTGATAAGTCCCCAATTAGTTGTTGAAAACACAGATATGGAAACCATAGTTCCACAGTCACAAAAAAGTGATGCCACTATTCAAACATTTCCAAAATGTTTTTTAAAAACAAATCTAGAAACCATAACGTTGGGCGCACCAATCTATGGACAAAATCTATGTAATTAGTGTAAAAAACATGCTCCAATAGCCCTAAAAATGCCTTTTCTTGCCCACAATAAACCATGGGAAAAACAACCATAATATTCCTTTGATTCAATTCTCTTTTGGACACCAAAATCTAATCACAACAACCAAGAACAAACCCTAACAGCGGCAACGTAGCTGGAAAAAGGTTCACACCTACTTTGATACCATGTTGAAATCACAAACAAAAAGAGGGGATCGAATGGAACCAAAAACCTGCATTAAAAAAACAAAATTAGCACTAAAGAAGTGTGATAAGGCTAAACCAAAAGTGCATAGAGAGATAAAAATGTCAAGTATCAGTGCACTACACATGAGATGCACAAACGCACATTAAAGAAAAAATATGCCAACCATGAGAGAACGTCAAAGTTGTAGTATAGGTTTAAAACACTTGTATTGGATAACCTTAGCTTAATGATCAAAAGAGGATTTACAAATGAAGTTTGAGTTATGTATTTATATACAACTCAAATAGGGCATCCTCCTAAGATGGTTTATGAGCTCACATAATTAGGATGCACTCCTCCCCAAAAGGATTATTGAGTCTGCATATCAAAGTTGACTAGGTTGACCTTAACCATGATCTAGTAATATAATAAATGATCACGTGAATGACCTAATAAGAGTTGGTCGTAGCCAAATGTGAGGATTACACCATGCTCAACAAAGCATGGTCATTACAGATATTATGCATACCACAATGTTTGTCCTTAGGGAAAATGAATAAAACCTATTCAACTCAATATAATCAGTTTTCTTGTCATACACTTGTATTGGATTTCTTTCCAATACAATGTTGTCCCTGATTTTTTGAGCTTCAAATAAAAACAATAGGTTGTGTTGATGTAATGAAGTTAAAGGCTCCTTCAACATCATAAAAATGTGAACTTCAATAACCATATTTATATATATGACAGCTAGAGATCCACTCAAAAGAGTATGCCAAAAGGATGGCAAGCTACCATCGGTTTGAAACATTGATTCAGCGTGCTATAAATATCAATGTTCCACAGGGATGCGCCCCCCATGTTTCCCATGCTCCCGAGACGGGGGGGAGCTTGTGGAGTCATTTCCCCAAGTCCCCTTTTTGGGGAGATGCAGGGGGGCATGACTCCCCAGGGTGGTAGACGAGTTTCCCCAAAAAGGGTGCATGTGGGTGTTCCCCCTTGAAAAAGGGGGCTTTTGGACGTCTCGCTCCCCTTACCCCTTCCCCCCCAAATTTTGACCTAACAAGGATTTAAAAAAATAAAATTGAAAATTGAAAACAAAAATTAAAAATTAGAAAACAAATTGTGAACTTAAAAGTTAAATCTAGCTCATTTTTATATCCTATGTCATATATCTATAATCTAACTCTAAACTTATCAATGTTATCATAGTCTGTGCGTGAAGATTAAGCCGCCCATTTGAGGCTTCCATTCAAGCCATAGCCGATGCATAAGGATTAAGCCACCCATTTGAGCCATTCAAGCCAATCATGAGAGGAAGCATTCAAGCCCGCCAGGAGAGGAAGCATTTGAGCCCACTGTGAGAGTAAGCAGTCGACGTGAGAGCATTCTCGTTGAACCAATCAAACTTTCCAAGTTCCTTAGCTGTCAATCGAACTTTGCTAGCCGTCGAGTGACTTGTTCAATGTTTCATTGTTTTATAAGCTTTAGTTGCCCAACGATTGGAGCATTGAAGCAGCAATTGGAGTTGTTGTTAGCATTAGAGCAGTTATTAGAGCATTCTATGTTTCCCTTCAACAGATTTCTTCTTTTAGCAATGGGCGGGAGTTGTTGTGGAGCAGTGATTGGAGCATTCTATGTTTCCCTTCAACAGATTTCTTCTTCTAGCAGTGGGCAGGTAGGGTTTTTTAATTTCTGAGTGGTCTTTTTTTAGTTATCTTCATCTTTCATTTTTACCCTTCAAACTAAGCATTTGGGCATGTAGTTAACAATATAAAATTAAGAAGTTAATGAAGAACCCTTGTTGTAGGTTTCTATAAATTAAAAACTTGCATATAAAATTTAAAAAACAACAACATGAGTGATTACAGTGACAGTGGCAGTGATACTGATAGTGATTACGATACCCAAATAGAGGGTCATGTTGGGAGTGGGACACGGGTTGAAAGTGGGACTAGGTACACCTCATCATCATTGAATGAAACCCAAGACAATGATCTATCCCCACCAAAGGTATTGGAAAATTATGCAAAGGGGACATTAAATCCAAGAAAACCACTTTTGCTATATGCCACCAAAGTAGTAGGCCCCTCAACCAATAGAAAACCGGAAGGAAAAAGAGGTGGGACACGCAAATGGACATGCAATATTTGTGGCCATCATTGGATTGGGAGTTATAGTCTAGTTAAGATGCACCTTTAGGGCATATGTGGCAAAGGAGTTACTGTATGTACAACATTAACAATGATGGAAAAATCCGAGCTTTTAATAATACAAATGGCAGCATATGCAAAAGGCACCTTCTCTAGCCAAACGTCATCCGCGAAGTTTATGAGAATGTGGAAGCAGCTACAAGCTCCAAAAGGAAAGAAATAATCCATATGCCTTATGCCTCCACCATCTCCTATTGATAGTGGGATATCTTCATCCAAACATAAGGGTTCTCATTCTTGTGTAGTGGAACCAACTATCGCATGGATGTATAGTAAGCTTAATCGTGATGATACAGATGATGTCATTTGCAAATTTCTTTTTTCCAATGGCATTCCTTTCCATGCTAGTCACTCTCAGTATTATAAGGAGATGGTCAAAGCAACTGCAAGAGCAAGACCCTCATATGTGCCCCCAAGTGAACATAAGTTGAGGACTGTGATCTTAGTCAGAGAAGTGTCCAATATCACTGTGCACAAAGAGTGGATGAGACAGACATGGGTGAAGGAAGGTCGTTCTATTGTTATGGATGGGTGGCAGGGATTGTCAAACATCCACCCATCGACATCATAGTTACATGCAAAGAGGGGCCTTTCTGCTATTGATTGTTCTAGAAAGCACAAAGACACAACTTTCCAATTTGAGCCTCTTTGAGATGCTATAGAGGAGGTTGGGCCCATCAATGTTGTACAAGTTGTGACAGATGCAGCACCAGTGTGCAGATCAGTTGGGTTGTTGATTCAAAGTAAATACAGGCATATTTTCTGGACCCCTTGTTGTATGCATGCACTCAACAATGCACTGAAAGACATTGGCAAAATTGAGTGGGTATCCAGCTTGGTAACAGCTGCGAGAAATGTGTAGATGATTATCTGCAACCACCACACCTCCTTAACCATGTATATGTCTCACTCGAGGAAGGCTTCATCCACTCTATTTATAGCTTCATCCACTCTATCTAGAGGAACAGACTTACCTCTAAGAGAGCAGAGAAGCTAGTTGCAGTGCATAGTGCCCTACTTCTTGTGCATAGATCACATGATGGGATGTGGACCCAGAGGATGGTGCACATATAGATTAGGATGAACCGGATGAGTCGCAACATGGTTTGGTTGGTGTGCCATTGGTTACTCATGAGAGTAACTCTGACTCAGAGGCAAATAACAACATTCCCTTTGATGGTCATGATGACTTCATGCAGCAGATGGATATCGAGGACGAGTCAATGAGATTGACTCCATGATGCTCATTTTATTTTCAATGTATGTTCATTGTCCATTGTTAATTTTCAATTTTAACTTTTAACCTCCACTCTAAACACTGACCTTAGACCGAGTCTTTGACTCGTCACTCTTTACTATTTTTTAAATTTGAGTAATTCAAATTTATTATTTCAGACTTTAGTATCTACTATTTTTGTTTAGCACTAATTACATTCTAAAATGAGAAATGATGAATTTAAATTAATGTATCCATATTTTACTATTTTTGTTTCATTTATGATTTATGAATCAATACATTTCATTACTGAATTTGAATTTGAATCATGTTTATATCATTTACAAATTTGGATTTACCAATTTAATACTATTTAGTATTTTACTGTTTACTATTTAGTATTTACATTGCACAATGCTGAATTTGCATGGGATGAATTGTTATTGTTGACATTTTATCATTATTATCCCCCCATCCCGGAGACTTGGTGGAACATTGCTAAATACCCTATCAACACAAAACATGACATGCATATATAATATTCTCCTTGCAATAAATACT
>ML795953.1:0-46875 GCA_009831015.1 Picea engelmannii
AATAAAATATGGAAGTGGTTGTCATCCCAAAAATGACAACTATCCATATATCAATCATCGCAATTGTCCTCAAAATCATACCAAACATATATTTATTGATTATATTCATCCTTGAGTTCCACCATAATAAATATATCCTACATGATATCCAATGAATCTTGAATACTATGAAAACTATCATTAAGGTCATCTATGAGGCCATCTACAAAGTCATCCAATCTGTCATTCAATGTGTCAAACAATTGGGCTTTGAATACTTCAGTAATCTGTAGAATTTCTTTGAGGGTTTAAGGAGAAATAGACATCTGAGCACCCTATGAAAATTTATGAACTCTGCAGTCCCTCTGCCATCACGAAAAAACCTAATAAATTACCACAAAAAATCACGGCGTTTTCCGAAAAAACCCTGAAAAACTGTTGAATTTAAAATGCTTATAACTTCACTTCCTGGACTCCATTTCGGCTGATGTTTTTTTGAAATTGGGTGAAATTGTGATAGGAACTTGGATATGTAATTTGTTTTGGAAAATTCATCCTAATACCACTTATTAAGAACCTGAATAGATACACAAATATTGAATACACAATAGATCCACTGAGCAAGATAGAAGAAACCACACTATATTACTACCAAACCCTTGAGGTAGGGAAACAACATACAATGGATCCTATTATGGAAGGGATCCTCTCTGGTTCACTTTCGTCTTTAAGGGGGAATCCTCCTATTGAGCTACAACTCCAAATACAATAATTCTCTTCATGTCCCATTACATTGCTTGAACCCCTTTATATAGTGCTACCATCACCTAAGAACATTCTAGAGGAGGAATCTTCTAGAAGTAGAACCTTCTAAGAAGTCCTCTTACATTTATTATATCTAACTACCCATTTATTATATCTAACTACCATAGTAGGCCTTATTTAATAATATAGTGCACCTAGTCCACCTTACATTGAATGGACTCCACTATTATCATTATGGGCCCTATGCCCCCCACACTACCTCTCTATCTAGCTAACAAATTATGAAAACAAATTATAGCATAAACACAAATATAAAAGAGAAATCATCCATACAAAAGAGACATAAATTTATGTTCAGCAAAATTTTTATATTGAGAAATTTTGAGGACAAAAACCAGTCCTCTCAGCAAATTACAACTTCATCAAAAATTCTGGAAAACTTCCAACTTACAAATGTGTTGTTGTACCCTACTGATGTCATAGATGTATGGATGATGTCACACTATCTTGATCCACACATGTTGGGCACATGCCTATTTTGAGAAGCAAACTTATTTTGGGAAAAAATATCTATTTTGGGAAAGACCTAATGTTAGAGTGCACACAACATGTGGCAGGAAAAGAAACGTGGAGCATAGGCAGGCAAGACTAACCATGATAGGGTTAGGGTTATTGTTAAGTATTGTAACAACTATAATCCTATAAATAGTATAAATAAGAACTTATGAGGTCTAGGAAGGGGGATGTGTAATGTGAGATGTCAGATGTCAATTGAGGATGTTAAGGATCTTTATGCGGTTGCTTGTAATAAGTATTGTAAAAGAGTATAATAGGCGAGTCCTTTAGGGTTAGGTCACACATTGAGGAGCCTTTTGTGATCTAGTCTGCCTCATAAAGGATTATTTCCTTGATCTTGATTGTATTATTGAGACGTAATGTGTGCAACATAAGATTTTACAGCAGATTAAATAAAAGAGCAGAGAAGCCAGATCTTTGTGGACGTAGCCCCAAGAGGGGGTGAAACATGGTAAAACTTGTGTTCTATGTGATGTTTATTGCTTATTTACTTTATGTTAATGATTATCTTATGAATTAATGATTAACTAGTTGTATTAGCATGCATGCATAAGGCTAAAGATGAATGAATCCTAGAAATAATTAATTATTTAACAAGGTTAATGCATGAAGAGGAAAGAACACAATCATATATCCCCACTCATTCCCAGACTAAAAAAATCTGGGTATTGCAGTCACCCATAAAGCTATCTCGGGTGAGACTGTGTTGTGCACCCTGTGCATAGTGTTTCCTTCTGTTTTACCAGGAGAGCCAATAGTTTTAGAGGGTTTTTTTGGAAACCTGTTGAGCTCCAAACCTAGGTCAACCCAAGAAGAAGTAAGAAGTGAGAGAACAAACCAACAAATGGTTATGTTGCAGGCCGGAACTGCACAGGATTGAGTGGACAGGATCCGTGGAAGATACACGTGGAGGATGAAAGTATAGAAGGGAATGTTTAGGCCATGGAATCCAACAAAGGAGAAGATTGAGATATTGTTGAAAACAAAGGAACTTAATTTTGCACAGAAGGACAACAAAAACCCTAATAAAACCGCACAAATATCTTCACAAATACGTGTTTAGCAACTTGCATGAGGTATTTTTTTGTGATTTCCAACATTTGTTGTAGGAGTGGTTATTGATATTAAAATACAACCACCCTACAAATTGAATCAAACATCTAGAGTGGAATCTTGTGGAGATTGCGCAATTACCGCAAGTTAATAACAAATTTATGTGTGCAAGAGATTTTTGGTTAGACAATATTGTTAGAGGTTTTATCACCGAATTTGTAGTAGATACTGCGAAATCCTACACCGCAATAGAGAAATATTTTCTAAAAGGACCCATAAGTAGGTACATCAGATCATTGTATACTTCAATCAATATTTTATTGTATGACAATGGTGTGATTACCATGGAATGAGACAGCTAAACTTCCCTGTGTGCATGGGGGGAAGGGGGGAAGCACTGATAGGGGGTTTAGAAATGGAGGAAGAGATGGATAAGGGAAAAAAGAAGGAATCCATGGACCCAATCATGATGGAGGAAGACCAGATCAAGTAGATAATGGAAAAAGATGGAAAGATGCACAGTGGAGTACCCTACCAATATAAGATGAGTAACAAGAAGAGATCCATAACTGATAGAGAGGGATTGGAAAATGATGAATAAGAGGTAGAGGATCTTCGGGATGTGGAGAAGATTGAGGAAATACCGTGCACAACATATGAAAGGAAAATAGGAGGTCCAAGTTCAGGGACACAAGGAAGAACTCCAATCTATACCATCTTCGGTGTGGAACCTACAAACCCATGTGTGACTAACACACCAGAAAGAACAACAGTGTTTAGAAAAACAGATTTTAGTGGAAGAAAGACAACAGGAAACGCATCCAATCAAGGAGAATCAATTGGAGGAGTCAGTTCAGGAAGTAACAGTCAATTATCCACATCACACAGAGGTAGTAGTTCAACACAATTCAAAATGGAAGGACCTGATCCCACGATCAAGTTACCAGAATTTCGAGGAGAGGCATCATAGGACCCTGAAAAGAACCTATTCATCTATGAGAATATCTGGGAAGCAAAGAAGATCACAGATGAGGATACAAAGCTCTCATAGTTAGAAATCACGCTAAGAGACCGCGCAGTGGACTGGTATATGAGCTTATATGTAAATAGTCCACCAAGAGTAACAAATACTATTGCATACATGAAAAAACTACTAATAAATGAATTTCAGAATCCTAGTTCAGAGGACTAGTATATGAATGAAATGATTGAAATCAGGAAAAAACCAACTGAGTCTATTTGGGAGATTGATCAGAGTTTTAAACATCTGAAAGGTAAGTTGAAATATAAAATTATTGACATGCAACATAGGCACTTATTTGTGAACGCCCTATTACCACATTTGAAATACCATTACGATAGTAGAAGTTCCAAACTCAGGTAGAGGCTTTGCAGGCATCCTTACAACTGGAAGAGAACCAATATTAGTAGACAGATTCAGAAATAGAGGTGTTTAAGGAGCATTTAAATAATCTAACATTTCAACTTAACTAGAATAAGAGTAAAGAGAAAAGAGAAGTTGTTTGGTGTACCCTATGCAGGACAGAAGGACACCATAAGAATGAATTTCCAACTTTCACGCGGTATATGGCGATAGGGGTGCCAAACCCATTGCCAACAGGAGGACCATGGTGTGATATTTTTAATACACATGGGAATGATCCATATCATTGTCCAATGATGTATAAATATAATACAATACCCAAAAGTTCATGTTTTTGCAAGTCAGTGGGTCATGATGATAAGGATTGTAGGATGATGGATCCGATGAGAGAAAGAACTTCATATAATTATAGGGTGAAAGAATAAATGATGACAGGACAATATGCACCTCATTTCAACCAGGTACTACCACCATACAAAAATGCATAGCAACAATACAACAATGCACATCCATAGTATAATAATGTGCAACCATAGTATAACCTCATGTAATATAACTAGGTACCTCAATACAATGCACCATGCATAGATCAAGGTGGATACAAAGGTGGAGGAAGAGGTAGAGGATAATTTGGACGACGTAGAGGACCATTAGTGTGCCACAACTTCCAACAACCAAGACATTATGCAAGGGATTGTCCACTCCCACCAGAAACATGCATGTATTTTCGTACACTAGATCATGACACAGAAGATTGTCCGAAACTCTTGGGGAAGATCCAAGAAAAAAGGAACCAAAACAACCAGAATGTCTAGTGGATCTCTGCATAAGCCAAGGATGATGGGAGAAACATCAATATATTCACTCGAGGAGGATCCAAGAAGGTAACTGATGCAGTATCACGTGATCCATATCAACACCAATGGTTTAAGAAGAACATTGATCCATAGAAGCAGTTTGACATGCAGAAAGAAAAGTAAACATTTAAGGAATCCAAAAAAGAGTGTCTCGAGTATAATGTTGTTTCTACATCAGTCGTGCAGCAACTTGAAAATCCACCAATATATGGGATTCCATTCTCAATGGACCATACCAATAAAGAACAACCTCTAGAGCAAGTATCATAAATACTTTTTTGAAATCTTGTGTGAAGTTATTAAATGATCCATCATCTATTAAGGTCTTACAAAACATTCTAGGAAGATGTAACATAGAGGTAGAAGGGAAGTTAGAATACAAAACAGTCAATCATATCCATACAAGAAGAAGGACAAGCAAAGAATTCGGACTGAATTCCAGCATTGCGGATTTCAATATGGGTGATGTTATATTGGATTTAGGCTTTGAAGTAAATGTCTTACCTAAAAATACATGGAAATGTATGGGGGAACCTACCTTAGTTTATTCACTTGTCCAGCTAAAATTAGCAAATCAACACAGAGTGCTATCGATTAGAAGGCTTAAAGGTGTGACAGTAGATTTGGATGGAGTGTGCACTATGGAAGATTTTGAAGTGATAGAGATAGTAGATGTCATGACACCTTACCCAAGATTTCTTGGATTGGATTGGGAATTTTATAACCAGGCTTTAATCAACCCGAAGACAAGGAAAATGAATTTTTAATCAGGCGAATATAGAGTCATTGCACCATTGGATCCTTCATAAGGAGAAAGGTTTGTAGAGGCCACTTGTTTAGATCTAGAAGAAATAAACCATTTGTATAGAACCATCGTGTGATAAGAGGATTATGTTGACCCAACTGCAGATGGGGTACTCAGTTGGGGAAGAATTACATCATGTGCTTCTGACTCAGATATAGATTTGGAGAATTGGCAACAAAGATTACATGAAGTTTCTTCAAGGAGGTGCGCAAGAATAGACTGTGCAGCAAGATGGGTTGGTACAGAGATAAGAGAACCTCACAGTTTTCATGGATTAAATGAATTAGTAGAATTTCTGACAAAATATGAAGAGGAAGTGTTAGAAAATCAAAGGATCTTAGTCCTAGATATTGCATTCAAGGAAACACCTGCAAGATGGTGGGGTGCACACAAGGAAACAATTTAGGACTGGTATCAATGTAAATGACTATTGTGCATTAGATTTGGCACAGAACCAGGGAGTAATATAGTCCATAAGTATGATGTGAAAGGCACACCAGTTGAACACTTGGAGAAGTGAAAAACAAAATGGAGGATGACACCACTAGAGGAATGGACTCATCACTTTACCCGTACATTGGAAGGAATCCCAGGGAACTGGTATATAGACCAGAAGATGCACAGAGGCACTACAGAATGGACATGATTACAACAAAAAAATTTAGTAACCTTCTCATTTGAACATGAGAACCCCAGCATTGATTCGACGTTGAAATTGATAAGAGGAGTGATATTTATTTATGAAGCAGAAGTTGAAATCATGACAGAAAATCAACAACAAAATAGAGACACAGTCAAAGAGTTACTTTCATGCTATCATGTTGAAGAGGAAACACCAGATGAAGATGATCTACGCAACATTTAGATTACATAAATTGAAGGATAAAGAGAGGTGGAAGGTCCATCTCTGGAATCGGAAGTATTTTACACACCAATCAAAGTTAAGAAAGTCAATATTGGGACAAATGACAACCTTAAAATGGCAAGTATTGGAGACTATTGGGATGAGCAAATAGTAGAAAGAATAACAAAGTTACTGCACGAATACAGTGACCTGTTTCTAACGAAATTTACATATATGAAAGGAATAGCAAGGGAGCTAGATGATATGAGGATATGACTCAAACCTAAAGATATACCTTTCAAGAAGAGACCCTACAGACTGAATCCAGTGT
Source organism: Picea engelmannii (assembly GCA_009831015.1). NCBI lineage: Eukaryota > Viridiplantae > Streptophyta > Pinopsida > Pinales > Pinaceae > Picea > Picea engelmannii. The sequence continues at coordinate 6,595 of ML795953.1, forward strand.
ATAAGCAGAAAGTGAAAGAAAAAATTGATCGAATGTTGGAAGTTGGTATCATAGAAGTAGTAGAGGAATCTGAGTGGATAATTCCTATGGTAGTCCAAGAAAATAAGCAAGGGGGTATAAGGATTTGTGTAGATATGAGGAAACTCAATGATGCTTTCTTGCATGACCCTTTCCCTACCCCTTTATAGATGAGGTCTTAGAGAATGTGGGAGGTCGGGAAGCATATTCATTCAAAGATGGATTCTCAGGTTACCATCAGATCAAAATAGCTCGAGAGGACAGGTATAAGACTAATTTTTATACAAAATGGGGATCCTACCAATACACAATCATGCTATTTGGGATGAAGAATTCACCACCCATTTTTTCAAGAGTGTTCATAGTTTCTTTTAAGGAATTCATACATCTGTTTCTAGAAGTATATATAGATGACTAGACTGCATATAGTTTGTTAAAGGGCCATGTATAAGTGCCAACACTAATGTTGGAAAGATGCAGGCAATGTCGGATATCATTAAATATCAAGAAGTTCATTTTTGTTACACCTTTTGGGATATTGTTGGGACATATAGTGTGTAAACAAGTGGACCCTGCTAAGATTGGAGTCATTGTAAATTTACCACAACCAATGTCAGTGTGCAAGTTAAGAGAAAGACTAGGACATACAGGCTAATACAAGAAATTTATAAAGGGGTATGCACATATTACTACACCAATGGAAAAAATGTTAAATAAGGACACCATATTTCAGTGGAATGAGGATTGTCAGCAAAACTTGGACACTCTGAAGGAAAAGATGGTAACAACACCTATACTAGTATTCTCATATTGGGAAAAGACATTTCATGTGCATGTAAATGCATCAGCCATAGAACTTGGATAAATTATGATGCATCCAAGAGAAGAGGACTTAGACCATCCTATAGCCTTTGCAAGAAAAAAATTATTAGAATCAGAACAGAATTACAACACCACATAAAGAGAAGGCCTAGCCATGGTATATGCACTTCAGAAATTCAGGCACTATTTACTAGATAAACACTTTAAAATGTTCATAAACCATTCTTCCCTCAAATATCTAATCAACAAGCCAATGTTGGGGGGGAGAATATGTCGATGGATATTTATATTTTAAGAATTTGATTTCGAAGTGATAGTAAAACTAGGGAAGCTTAATGCAGGACCTGATCACCTATCAAGGATAACTAATGGAGAAGAACCTACTAACTTGGAAGACAACTTTCTTGATGCACAATTATTCTTAGTATAGGTAGTTTATGAATACTTCATTGATATTATCGAATACTTAAGCATAGGGGTTGTACCACATGACTTTATCACTACACAGAAGAAAAATATGGTAGTCATAGCTACAAACTATCAACTTATTGCAGGACATTTATACAAAATGGGCATAGATAGCATTTTGAGAAGGTGTGTATTGGAACATGAAAGGCCCATAATTTTGTTAGAAGTTCATGAAGGTATAGTTGGAGGACACTATGCAGGTAAATCTACCACACAGAAGGTATTGCACGCATGACTATGTTGGCCAACAATCCATCAAGATACCAAGGAATATTGCCAAAAATGTGATGTATGTCAGAGGGTTGGAAAACCCAAAAGAAGGGATGAGATGCCTTTAAGACCACAAGTGACTCTGCAAGTATTTGAAAAATGGGCACTAGACTTTGTGGGACCTATTAATCCACTAGAAAAAAAGTCAGGAGCTAGATATATCATTAGTGTGACTGAATACTTAACAAGATGGGAAGAAGTAGCACCAGTCAAGGACTATAGAGCAGAGACAAAAACACACTTCATATTTGAGCAAGTCATCACTAGGTTTGGATGTCCCGAGATTTTAATGAGTGACCAAGGCACTCATTTTATTAATAATACCATCAGCGCTATGAATGAGGAGTTTTAAGTCTATCACCAGAACAGTACACCATATCATCCTCAGGAAAATGGAATAGTAGAAGCTTTCAATAAGATTTTGGAAAATTCGTTGACTGAGATCTAGAATGTTAACAGAGATGTTTGGGACTTGAAAATACTAGCAGTACTATGGGTATACAAGACCACATGTAATAATTTGATAGGATAGACACCATTCATATTGGTGTATGGGAAGGAAGCAGTGGTGCCATTAGAATTTTTGGTACCCAGACTACGCGTAACACAAATTACCAACATGACAGAAAGAGGTGCAGTACAGGAGAGACTAAGTCAACTAATTGAAATGGAAGAGGACATGATTCTGGCAGGATTTCACCAAGAAGTAAAGAAAGAAAGAGATAAATCTTGGCACGACAGAAATATTAAAAAGAAGAGTTTTAAGGAGGGAGACCTAGTTCTTCTCTATGACAGTAAAATTTTCCAACACCTTGGTAAGTTTAGAATGCATTGGTTAGGGCCATATGAAATGAAGACTGTCACAGATGGGGTATTTGTGCAACTAATAGACTTGGGAGGAACAGAACTAAAAGGAATGATCAATGGTAGTCGATTGAAACTGTACAGGGATAGTTGACCTACTAATTCTTAAAAGTTACAGTGTAGTAAGAAACGCATGTATATAGTGTACTATAGTAGATTTTAGGAAATAAAACTCAGAAAAAGGAAGAAAAAAGTATAAAAAGGAAAAAAAGGACAAAAAAATGATAAAAATAAATAAAAAGGGAAAAAGAAGAAAAAGGAATAGAAACACAAAAAGACGCAGAAGTTGACTGAACGACAAGAAAGTGCGAAAAAATTTGCATGCAAAAATTATTGCAACAACATTGGACGACATCGTGCAGGAAAAATCAAACTCGGCGCAAATGCACACAAAAAGTGAAAAACAGTTACAACCATGTGCGTTCCCTAGCTAGAATTTTACGAAGAATAAAACGAGCACGCGATTTGGAGAGAAGATAACCCCACAAAAGTTCGACACTCTAGGCTAATATGTGCGAGTTACCCGACAAGGAAAAAGGTGCAAGGAAAGAATGAGGCAGCCCGAGAATATGGTTGAGCTGGAAGATGTCACCACTTCAGACATGGAATCAATCAGCCCGACACATGTTGAAGAGGAAACATAAACAGTGCAGCAAGGGGAAATAGGGCAGAGTTCTGGGGCTTGGAATGGTATCACGAACCCTAACCCTAAAACATTCATGAAACCTGATGAAACAATAGGACATCGACAGACCTACGAAGGAGAATAGGGTTTGGTCGAGGATATCACCGACCAGCTGGAATCTGAGAGGGAAGAAGAGGATGCAGAAACAGTAGTGGCAAGCCCATTTGTTGTCGAGAAGAAAAGAAAGGTGCAGGACACCATGGAAATCACACTCCCATATTTCCCAGATATAGTGGTCACTTTGGACGATATGCTGGGAAAGGTACCAAAACTTAGGTACTCAAACCACGATGTGCGCGATGCAGCCAAATTCCTAGATTTGGCTGAGGATACTTACTTAACAAACATAGGATAAATTGAACCCTTAGGTAAACCAATAATGGATCCCTCACAGTGGATAGCAGGGTTGTACAATTCTGGTATAATGAAGCTTTTGGATATACCACACTCCAGGCGTGGTAAGTACATCAGGCTCTGCATCAAAAAACTAGTCGCCCGCGTACACGAAGGCATCCTTTGGATGGATAGGACAGTACAGATCGATGTGGTGTTGATTTCAAAGATCAAAAGACTACCTACAGTCAGTGTGCATCCATAGGAATATTTGGATAACAAGGCACGCGAAAAGGAAATCGCAGAGCTATTCAAAGCATAGTTTGGCACCAATCAGGGAAACAGGGGCATTGTGCTCAAGGATATTAACAAAAATGTGACAAGGTTCTCCAAAAATATTATGGATTTCAATATATTGAGGAAATGATGAAAATAAGAAGCTCTAGCAGGATTTATTGTAGCAGTCGTGCAATGCGCAAAGAGAGTGGTGTTCAACTAGGCATCGTACCTGCTAAACCAATTTTTGGTGGATTGCAGAGATGTGTAGGATAATGGAACCAATTTCCATTACTCTTGGCTTATCATTCTTATGGATTTGACAGGGTGGTAGGACCCAAATTTCTCATCTTTCCTAGATAGGAAAGGAAAATGCTACGTGGCAAGGTATGAGCCCCTATGGAAGGCCAAGGACACTAAAAATCAATAAGCCAAAAATATTGTTTTTGCAATGTTACTGGAGGAAATACGACAATTCACAACCAATGTGTGGCACATACCTGTGGAGGTAATCCAAGAGATGGAAGGGATATCCAAGTTCAAGGCATCTGGGCACCACATGTGGATCCAGGTTGCAAGGGATCCAAAGAATGTGTGGATAGAAATGCAATATTGTGTCACCAATGAAGAAGTTGACTGGATAATCAAAGATTGGCCTACGCAGTGGAAGCTTCCAGTAACAAAACCAACAACAAGGACAGTATTGGCATAATCCTCCAAGCCTAAGGACAAGGTTGAATCAGGTTCCTCAGAAAAAACAAACATCCCAGCCGATAACACTAGAAAGGATGTAGTGCGGAATCAACCATCTAGAAGTACCGCAGTTCCAAAAATACCAAGGAGGATAGAAACAATGACAAGGACACCCATCTAGCCGCATACCAGAAATAGGGATACATTATAGGCTAGGGAAGAGAGGGTCCAGGTTACAACAAACGGGGCACAGGCCTCACAGACAACAAGGAAGCCAGCGCAGGCAAAAGAGGCACACAAAAAAAGAAAGTATGTCATGGAAGAACCAGTCATCACCCTAACAGAGGATGATGTTGAATTAGTCTCAGATAAGGTCCAAGACAAGTGGGGAAGAGTTGGTCCATATTGTAGTGGCACAGAGAGAATAAATTGTGGTCAAGCTCCTTGAAGTCCATGAAACTCTACAACAAGTACGGAGTCAAGAAGTACCATAGTCCACAATGACCCCTTGCATAGAAAGGAGATGAGACAGTGCAGTTGGTAGTCCAAGGTAGGGATACATTTACAGTCACTCACCAAATGATCAGAATGGATCAGGAGACTACGCAGAAACCCATGAGAGAAGTGGAGAAATTTGAAGTTTTCAAGGCACAGATACCCACCAAGGCACTATACAGACTCTAGGCCAGCATAATGCAATAAGTGAAATCCATAGCCCATGTGGATGTAAGATACTTGTAGGTGGGTAGAGGAGTCACCAAAATATTACAAATCACATACGACAACTGACCTTGGCGAAAGAGGAGGAGAAAGAACACATGGATAAACTAGAACATGGATTAAAAACGGTATATGGTCGCATCCCAAACAACGTGCAAGAACCATAGAGGAGTGCAAAGGAGGATATCAACATGATTTCATAAACAATTGACATATATAAGCAAGAAATCAAGGATCTCAAAGGAAGGCTTAATCCTACGACTCCTCCGGAGGTTTGATAAAAAAGAGAACATCAATATTCACTCCAAATAGATGAGATAATGAAAGAAGCAAGGGAAGTAGAAGAGTTTTTGGACAAAACCATGCAAATATGGACCATTCTGGAAGAAGATGAAAAGGTCCAACAGTGTGACCAACAAGAGGATAAATTCAACACTTCCATACAGGAGCTCAATAAATGACAGAAAACAATGAGTATCACGGAGTGCTTGAAAGGCACTCAAGAACTAAAGACTCTGTAGATAGAGTTGAATACATCGTATAAAAAGAAGCAATAAATACAAGCCGAACTGGAACCCCTCCAATAACAAGAAGCATAGATGATTGCGTAGATGGAGGAAGAGAATATGAGTATGGAACAGGCACAGTCATAGGGCGTAGCATTAATGCAGGAGGAGATAACAGCATAGACAATAGAGACGCTAACAGGAAAAGCTGGACATATGAGGACAAAAGGAAAGGAACTAGCAGAGAAGTTCCACAGTTTGAACAAGGCAGTATAGGGAGCACGCACAACTTGAGTGGCTCGGGACAAGCCACATGTCAGTGTTTGGGGCCTATTGGGCGTAGGCCTATTTTGAAAAGCAGGCCTATTTTTGGAGAAAATATCTATTTTTTGAAATGCCTAATGTTGGAGCGCACACAAGAAGTGGTAGCAAAAGTAGCATGCAAGAGGAAAAGAAACATGGTGGGCAGGCAGGCAAGCCTAAACATGATAGGGTTAGGGTTTTTGTTAAGGATTGTAATGTTTATAAGCATGTAAAATAGTATAAATAAGAACCTAGGAGGTCTAGGAAGGGGGATGTGAAATGTGAGATGCCAGATGTCAGTTGAGGATGTTAAGGATCTTTATGAAATTACTTGTAATAAGTCCTATAGAAGAGTCAAATAGGCAAGTCCTTGAGGGTTAGGTCACATGTTGAGGAGCCTGGTGTGATCGAGACTACCTCATAAAATATTCTTGCCTTGATCTTGATTGTATTACTGAGATGTAATGCAGGCAACACAAGATTTTGCAGCAGATCAAATAAAAGAGCAGAGAAGCTAGATCTTTGTGGACTGAGCGCCAGGACTGGGTGAACCACGGTAAAACTTGTGCTATGTGTGATGTTTATTGAGTATTTACTTTTTGTTAATGATTAGCTTATGAATGAATGATTAACTAGATGTATTAGAATGTATGCATAAGGCTAAAGATGAATGAATCCTAGAAATACTTAATTGTTTAACAAGGTTAATGCATGAAGAGGAAAGAACACAATCCCAAATCCCCACTCATTCCTAGACTGCAAACACCTGGGTATTGTAGTCACCCATAAAGATATCTTGGGTGAGACTGCGTTGTGCATCCTTTGCACAATGTTTCCTTTTGGTTTACCAGGAGGGCCAATAGTTTTATGGGGTTTTTTTGGAAACCTGTTGAGATCTGAACCTAGGTCAAACTAAGAAGAAGTGAGAAGTGAGAGAACAAACCAACAATACATGTGGTAAGACCTTCAATTAATGTGTCATACATATCCATATGGATCCCACACATGCATTTGTCTTCTTCTATCACACGTGTGGTTGTCTCCTCACACGTGCAACCTATCCTTCCTCACATGTTTGGCATATCTCCTCACATGTGCAACATTTCCTTCTTCACACGTGCAGCCTATCCTTCCTCACACTTGCGACCTCTGTCTCTTGGCAGAAAATATAAAAAAAAAAAGACAGAAAACCCTAGAGATTTTCCAAAGTGAAAATTTTACTTGTTGAAATTTGCAACCCCAATCTCCTTGGAAATAGTGCTCACTCACTCATGCCAACACCATTATGAAAAAATAATATTTGTGGTGCCTCTTCACACTAACTTTTTTTTTATAGCAGTCTAATGAGTGATTTTAGGATACCCTTCTAAATTCAACATTAAATTAGAATTGTTTATTCTTCCAAGTGGCTACCAAGCCACAAAAATAATAATTCCAAGCCCCAACTCTACATAAAAGGTATTTTCACAAAAATAAAAATGCAATGTCAGTGCCAAAACATATTCGCACATGCCCTTCATCAAGGCCAATGTGATAATAACTCCCCGAAGCTACAAAAACATCAACACTCTGTAAGGTAGCTAGAGAGGTAGTGGGGGGACCCAGAGGGCCCATAGTGATAATAGTGGAGGTCATTCAATGTAAGGTGGACTAGGTCCACTATATTATTAAATAAGGCCCATTATGGTAGTTAGATATAATAAATGGGTAATTAGATATAATAAATGTAAGAGGACTTCTTAGAAGTTTCTACTTCTAGAAGATTCCTCCTCTAGAATGTTCTTAGGTGATGGTAGCACTATATAAAGGGGTTCAAGAAATGTAATGAGACATGAAGAAGAAGTATTGTATTTGGATCTGAAGCTCATTAGGAGGAAGCCCACTCGAAGAGGCAAGTGAACAGGAGAGGATCCCTTCCATAATAGGATCCATTGTATGGTGTTGCCCTACCTCAAGGGTTTGATAGTAATAAAGAATATTTTACATATTTTTCTTGTATATCTGTTGTGGTGCTTTTGTATTCAGTCATTGGTTCTTAACAAGTGCTATCTGAGCACTTTCCTTGGTAGACATTGTGGGCAAATATTTTTTATTTTTGCATATTTTTTTTCGGAGAAGAAAAAAGAGGGTTGTGACATTTCAGAACTTTTAGGTATATTTATGTGAAAAATTTGCAGAAACCGGTTGTATATCTGAGTTCCTCTCAGAAAAACACCCAAGCTGGAAAACAAATCGTCTGAAATGGAGTATGGGAAGTCAAGATATGGAAGTTTTAAAATATGCAATTTTTCAGGGTTTTTTACCACGGACGGTAGCATGATTTTTTATTTATTTATGTAGCCGCTGGAGGCCTAATTTTCCCAAACAAATTACAGATCTAAGTTCCTCTCACAATTTCACCCAATTTAAAAAAAAAAATCAGCTGAAACGGAGTCAAGGAAGTGAAGTTATGAGCATTTTAAATTCAACAGTTTTTCAGGGTTTTTCCGGAAAACACCGCGATTTTCTACAGTAAGTTATTGTTCTATTTTTGGGGTTTTTTCATGATGGTTGTGGGACCAAAGAGTTCATAGGGGGATCAGATATCTATTTCCTCTCAAACCCTCAAGGGAATTCTTGAAGCATTCAAATCAAAATTGTATGACACATTGGATGCTAGATTACATGACCTTGCAAATGGCCTCAATGATAGTTTCCGTAGTATTCAAGATTCATTGGATAACATGTAGCAGATATTTCTTATGGCAGACATCGGGGATGAATATAATTAAGAAATATATGCTTGGTATGATTTTGAGGCCGATTGTGATGATTGGTATATGGATAATTGTCATTTCTGGGATGACAACCACTTTCATATTGTATTTGATGACTCTAATCCACCTTCTGTAGAGAGCATCAATGTGACAAATCGAGAGCCAATGATTATTACCAGTGTCCATCCTGCATATTCTATAGTGGTATTATTCCTTCCAAATTCTGCTATGACCCTTTTCCACTATGTGGATGGATCTTCTTATTTGGATCCACATGATAGGTGTTAGTCTTTGGAGCATCATTTTGAGTTGGTTATTGGGTTCCAAAATCTTCCAGGGGGAGTTCACATGAGAACTTGGACATGGGACTCGGGCTTAGAATGGTGGTTGTACTACTTCAGCATGGTGGCTTTCCTTTCTACATGGGACCTTGGTTCTTTAGTATTCTTCAACATTATGGTCCACAATTATCCATGGGACCCTGGTATATGGTTGTACATCAAGCGTTGAGGACAATGATTGCATAAGGGGGATGGAATGTAAGGTAGCTAGAGAGGTAGTGGGGGCGAGCAAAGGGCCCATAGTGATCATAGTGGAGGTCATTCAATGTAAGGTGGACTAGGTCCACTATATTATTAAATAAGGCCCATTGTGGTAATTAGATATAATAAATGTAAGAGGACTTCTTAGAAGGTTCTACTTCTAGAATATTCCTCCTCTAGAATGTTCCTAGGTGATGGTAGCACTATATAAAGGGGTTCAAGCAATGTAATGAGACATGAATAAGAAGTATTGTATTTGGAGCTGAATCTAATTAGGAGGAAGCCCCCTCGAAGAGGCAGGTGAAAATGAGAGGATCCCTTCCATAATAGGATCCATTGTATGGTGTTGCCCTACCTCAAGGGTTTGATAGTAATAAAGAAATTTTGCATATTTTTCTTGTATATCTGTTGTGGTGATTTTGTATTTAGTCATTGGTTCTTGATCTTAGCGAGGGAGGTATTCTCAACCACTCCTAGATTGTCTCTAAATTAGACAAAATTCCCCTTCACTAGGGTTTTGGTGAGAATATCTACAATCTACTCATTTTTGAAAATGTACTAGATCTTCGCAACTCCCTTCTACACACTGTCTTTGATGAAGTGGTATTTTATCTCAATGTGTTTTGACCATTCATGAAACATTAGATTCTCCTAAAATCAACATTAAATTAGAATTGTTTATTACTCTAAGTGGGTACCGAGCCCCAATTCTACATAAAATAGTTTTTCACAAAAAAAAATGCAATGTGAGTGCCAACAAAAATTCCCACACGTCTAACACCAAGGTCGATGTGAGAATAAATCCTCAAAGCTACAAAAACATCAACATGCCCTCTTATCAAGGGAGGTATTCTAAACTACTCCTATCGTTTATCTGAATTAAACAAACTTCCCTTTCACTAGGGTTTTGGTGAGAATTTATTCAATATGCTTGTCTATGGAAATGTATTGGAGCTTCATAGCTCCCTCCTAAACCCTGTCTCTAATGAAGTGGTATCTGATCTCAATGTGTTTTGACCTATCATGAAACACCGGATTCTTCGAGAGTTTGACACAACTCTGATTGTCACAATAAATCACTTTGGGCTCCAATACCTGACCAAATAACACTACAAGAAGTTTGCAAACCCAAATAGCCTCACAATTCACCAAACTAGTTGCCATATACTCTGCCTCTATTGAACTGAGTGCAACAGATGTCTATTTCCCACTGAGCCAAGAAACCATTGTTGATCCTAGACTTAAACAACCACTAGAAGTGCTCTTTCTATCAACTTCACTACCTGCCCAATCTGAGTCTGAATATCCATGCAACCTCACTCCATCGCCTCCAACATATCTCAGACCAAATCTAGTTGTAACCCTAAGGTACCTAAGAACATGCTTCACTACTACCTAATTCACCTACCTCGACTCAACCATGAACTAGATCATGGTGTTGACAGTAAAGCAAATATATGGTCTGGTATTAACCAGATACAACAATGAACCAATCAACTACATGTACATCATGGCATCCACCAAGTATGAATATGAATACCCTAGGTTCTTCACATTGGTGATCATGGGTGTATTCATGGAATTAGCATCCATCATCCCAAACCTCCTCAATATATCAACTACATACTTCCCCTTCCCAAGGAAGATATCGCCTGATTGTTTCCACACCTCCAATTCCAAGATGTAATTCATCAATAAAATAGATTTCATATTGAACTCTGAAGCCAAATCTCTCTTTCAAATGGTAATGAGCTTCTCTGATATCATAAGGAATATATCATAAATATACAACACCAATATAAGAGGATCCTCACCAACATGTGTGAGATATAGGTTGGGATCCACTTCACTCTTAATGAATCCCATGCTTTGCAAATACCCGTCGATCCTCAAGTACCATGCCATGGGTGTCTTCTTAAGTCCATACAAATATTTCTTCAATATGAAAACATGGGACTCCCTATGTACCTCAAAACCCTGAGGTTTCTCTATTTACACATCCTCGTCAATGGCACCATTGAGGAATGTTGTATTTTCATCCATCTGACGTATCCTCTACCCCATAGCCAAAGCAAGAGAAATCACAACCTTGATGGAAGTATACCCAACCACTGGAGAAAAATTATCCTCATATTCCACTCCCTCTTTCTATGAGAATTCTCTCGCCACAAACCTCACCTTATACTTATCAATGCTACCATATGTATCATGCTTGATTTTATATATCCACATGGAAGTCACTGCAAAATTACCCTATGGTCTCATAACTATGTCCCACATATCATTCTTCATTATGTAATGATACTCCTCCATCATGGCATCCTTCCAAACTTTTGGCTTGTTGTCTCCTCAAAACTGGAAGGCTCGGAATCAATGATGCTACTCATAAGGGCCACATAGCTCAAAAAAATCTATGGAGGCATTCTCTCCCTGAAATTTCCCCTAGGGGCCGCATGCCTCTCTACATATCTCAAAGTATCATGAAGCCATCTAAGCCTCATGTCCTCATCACTAGGATGGTCCACTGACTCCTATGACTCTTCCTCGTGGTTTGAACGTTGAACCCCTATACTGGAAGGACCTATACTCTCCTCAACCTTTGTATCCTCCAGCTCCTCACCATATGTCTATGTTGTGGTCTCTCGAGACCTCCTAAAACCTTATATCCCAACTAACCTTAATCTGTCATTATCCTGAAATGTAGTTCCGATAGGCCTTCGAAGTCTCGTTGTATCCCATAAAAATTTCCTTCCTTCCAAAAGGCTCTAACTTCATCCTCTTCTCCTTAGGAACAAAGATGTAAACATGACAACCAAATATCCTCAAATTCCTTATCTCTGGTTTCACCCATGTGAATGCCTCCTCAGGAGTCTTTTCCTCCAAGATCCTATAAGGAATCATGTTCTGAACATAGACTAACGTGTTACATGCCTATGCCCAAAAAAACATAGGTAGATCCTATTCATGCAACATTTCCTTGGAAGCCTCGACTATGGTCTAATTCTTCCTCTCTACAACCCCATTCTATTGTGGGTTGAAAGGAACTGTCAACTCCCTCTTCATCCCTTCCTCCTTGCATAAATCTCTAAAGTCATTGGAGGTATAATTTCCCCCATTATCTAACCTCAAGACCTTGATCTTCTTCCTTGTTTGATTCTCTACCAGAGCCCTAAACTCCTTGAATCAATTGAAGACCTCACCCATGGTCTTCATGAAGAAGATCCATGTCCTCCTAGAATAATCATCAATGAAGTTCATATAATATAGATAACCACTCAAATAATTAATTGACATCGGTCCACACACATTTGAATGTACTAGATCCAATATCCCCTTGGACCTACTATCACTACTCAAAACATTATCCTTGGTATTCTCGCCAAGTGAAGAAACCTTGCATTTACCCTGGTGCTCTACTCCAAACTTTGGAAGACCTGTAACCATCCTCCTCAACACTGGAAGATCCCTGTAATGCAAGTGATGAAAAATTTTGTTCCAAAGATCACATAGAATATCACTTTCATGTACCAAGGCATGGCATGGATGTCTTGTTGACCTATAAAGACCATCATCATGAACACCAATGACCTATGTTGAATCAATGCTCAATGCTACTTCATACATGTTATCGCACAGTTTGTAGCAAGGAGTAAAGGCTATAAGGTAGAAGGCCAAACTGGTGTAACAGGAACCTATCCCACCCAATGTCACCATGATGGGTAGGTTCTTTCTCTTTAGGGAGTCTAGGCCCAAGGGAGACATCCCCGGTGACCTAGGGTTTTGAAAGGGCAAAGGATAAAAGGATAAGGACAAATTCTCCCTTCACAGATTACCACCAATCAGATAGTCCCGACTAAACAGCCAATAATAAGGTATAACCAAAGAAACGAAAAGCAGATGCTTGAGACAACACAACAAGGAAATTGATATGTGTTCAATCTTGGTTAGTAGTTCATATAAATCAGTGATTATCTGATATTCGATATAAGCAATTTAAAAGTAAATGTTGACAAAGTCAATGTTTACAAAATAGAAATGATAAATGTATCACTTGTCAATAAATACAAGAATGATATGGCATCCAATATAATCAATCAATACTTAGTCTAATAAATGCCCTCAACTACCATTCAATTTCTCATAGATAAAATGTTGTTGCATCAATGATATAATATCAAGGAGTGACTTCATCATTCGGGTTAGTAGGTTAGGGTTTTGAGATTCAAAAGTTTTAAGAGTTTATTTGATCAGCTTCACTTCAACGTTTGAGGACTCTCAGATCAGTGCCTTAGGGTTTAATGGAGTCACAAGTGAAGGATGCAAAGGTTGAAGGAGATGAGATTTCAAAGGACTAGAGGGAAAATTTTCAAGGTGTTGCTAAAGCAGGTCCTCAAAGACAAAAACCCTAGGGGAGAGAGGCTCACTCTAGTGTTGCAAAAGCAAGGCCCCGTTCTCTCTCCTCCTCCCTGACAAATGGTTATCTTAGGTGAAGCAAAAAATCAAGACAAGAAGGCTTAATGAGGGAGAGTGTTGCTACAACAAGGCTCTTTCATCAAACCCTAAAGGAAAAACGACCCTAAGTGTAGATAACCTAGGCCTAGGATGTCTTCCTCCTCTTGGATTCTAAAAGGTACGGCTAGCACAGGGGAAAGAAAAATGAGTGTAGCTACGGCTAGGTTCTCTTTCTCTCTTTCAATGGCTGAAACTTTCTCTATCAGGGGACATGATACAAGGACCTACTTGTGTTCTTGTCACCTAGGGTTTTGATTCAATAAATTTATAAACAATATGCAAGAAATTTAAACTACAACAATTTAATAAGAATTTTTGCAAAAGAAACACTTACAATTCATGAAGAAATAACCATGCAAACCCTAGTTGTAACACCTTCCTTCAAGAGAAACACCATAAATGCCACAAAATCTCTTCTTTCAACAAGTGCGCATCACTTAGTTCAGCCAAAACCCCAAGTAGGGAGAAAAAATCAGACCTCACTATGAGTGAGTGAATTGTGATGATAAAAATGAGAGTGAAAACCCTCAATATATAGTGTATCAATGACCTAATTTACTTTTTAGGTCATAAAAAGGCCGACAAGGCCATAATACCAAAATAATATTTTTTTTACATTAAATGCTAAGTAAAACCCTAATCAAGCAAAAGGTGAGATGGCGAGCCCCTCTGAGGGAGACGTTATCCCCTTCTAGGGCCAGTGTAGCATCCAGAAGCAAAACGTTAGCCCCTCCAGGGGCCTCTCCAACATGCCACACATGCCACTGTTGACCATTCTATCGCCAAAAGTGTCCATGAAGCTAGATGATGTCATGGTGAATATGGGAACGTCCTAAGCCTTCCAAGGCTAGCGTTCCACTAAAAAGGGGTCATTCCCTCTAGCTCTAGTCTTGTCGGAGTGTCTCTGGTGGAACGTCCTCTTCCTCTCAGATGAAAAACCCCTGATCAAACTATGTCCTGTCGCTACGTCCTGATGGGCTCTCAGCATCCATCTAGTGGGATCTTCAGCCCCATGGAGGTCCGAACTAGTCATCTCCCCATGTGTACCGGTCCATGTGGTACCTATCTATCAGACATGGTCCTGCACATCAAAATCCACACCCTCCACGGGCTCATCAGTCACAGGGATCATAGCAATGTCAATCACATCTCATCATCAATATTATTAAACATATGCATAAAATCCCTAATATTTCAGTCAATAGCTCAAAGACATTACAAAAACCTACTATACAAGATTGGAGAAAAGGACAGGGCATCCTATTGGGCTACTGTCCACAAGAAAAGGAAAGTTTCCAAAATGATCTCATCCAAGCCATGTAAGTGAGGTGATGTGTCTAGGGATTTCCAAACATGTGGGTGTAGTGAGGGCCAAGGATGCATAAGTGTTACCTGTGGGTTCTTTTGTAGAAGGCGAGTTGTACCTGTCATGGATGCATTTTTCCAAGCCCATTCTTTCCTTTATTCTTGTTTTATTCTTTTATTTGTTTTTTTGTTCAAGAACTAACCAGGGGACACTACCTTGGCATGGTGACCAGAGCTGAAATTGTTACCCACAAGTACTTTCACAGAGATGAGAAGGTTGGCTCGTGATGAGACCCCCTTTCCCTTGGCCATGCAACCAAAGGTCACTACCCTGGCATGGTAACCAGATGGTGGAAATGTCATACTATTAGGTACCCATGGACCTAATAGGCTGGCTCATGATGAGACCCCCTATCCTCTGAGTAGGCCTTGTTTAGTTATTTTCTAGGTCCCTCTTGTTTCCTGCTGAGAGGATTTTTACTACCTTCCCTGGGCGAAGCATCGTGGGGTTTTATTTCCAGGCTTTTGTCTTTTCCCAACTAATTTTACCTTCTGGGACTTTATCCCCTTCTTCCCATGAGATAAGGTGCTATCCTGTAAATAGGTCAACCCAATGCCTGGACAAAGGGAGTGGGATAAATGAGCAAGAGATAAGATGAAACAGTGGTGCTATGATGGGAGCGGATGATGGATTTTCAGAAATTCCCCTATTGGCAAACTAAGACCTATGGGCACAGGCTTGCTAGGGCACCTTGTCAATTTCCCCAAGCATGGTCAAGTGGGATAATGTAATATCAAAGCAGTTGTTAGAGATAAAAGGAATCTGATGCATATATTTAAAGCTTTCAATGATCAAAAGTGACACATACCATGATACCTGGACCAATTACCTCATGGAGAAAGAACCTCTTCTGATACAGGATCAAGCCGATGGTGATGGATGTTGTTGTTGTTGACAAGACAAGGATGATGAATGAAGAAAAGGTGGTCCCTCCAGGGCCAGGCTCAAATCAATCCTTCTCTCGGTACTCCATGTATAGGACCTATGGGCCTCGAGACATGGTCTCCTAGTTATCCCTAAAAAGTGGGGATAACATCTGGCTCCAACTCGGGGACGTGCTCACCGTAGAGCGCATGAGAACCTCAACATATCTGGCATAACCTACAGACCTTTTCAATCTCAATAGAAGTATCAGAAACAAAATTGGGGTGGTAATGCCACCCCATCATATATATATATATATATATATATATAAAGCAATCATAAATGAAAATATAAAGTGAAGTACTTACCCGTACTTACCTATTGGTTGGATGTTGGTGTAGTCAAACAACCAGTTAAGCCAATCCAGCAACATCCCTCGGTACCTACCTTTATGCTTCATCATAAACCAAAATAGTGATAAGTCAAGCATAAAAATAACATGGGTTAGAACATTTATCAAATCATCGGGAATCACAAAGTCTAACTCATGGAGGTGGGTGGGAGGGATAAAATTATGCCAAGTCAATCTTGGAGGAAAGTACGCAATCCACTTCAGGAAGGGGTCATGAAAAGTCCAAGGTTAAGAACAATGACTCAAAGGGTTGGCAAACTCGCTACCTAGGACATTCTCATACTCCGAGGTTTGGGAAGGGATTGACAAAGATGTATCAGATGACTGGCAAATTTTCAAGGGAAGATTGAAAATCTGAGATGATAGACTGAAATCTGTAGTTTTCAACCAACCCTTGGATTCTTGAGTTTGCTTCAGAGGAAACTCAATGCAAAAGATACAATTCCCAACTACACCTTTAATGAAATATCAAGGTAAGGTAATAACAGGTGGCTAAAGAAAAAGGTCATGAGAATCCTTCTTTAGGAAAAAAATGTTCTTACTCCCATAAAAAAACCGAGCACAGTGGTGGTTGATAATCTTCTACATAGAATGAATCCAAGTGCTCAGAGGAATACTCTTCAAAACACTCAAGGTAAGACCGAAAATAATCAGGAAAACATGGTACTATGTCAACCTTGGGCGTTTGGGGAGCATCGGTAAATATATCATCTCCCTGTTGCCACTGGTCAAAATCAAAGATAATCTATCGTGATAACTGTAAAGGCAACAGTTGGGAATGATTCTCAATATCATAAATGGGGTCCATACCAAAATCGATTACATCCCATTTACATCTTTCGACATGTATGAACTCATCAATATCAACTATGTCAATATTAGTATCATCGCATGGAGGATTGAAAACACTCATATGCTCATCCATCTCCTCCTCTAAATCACGAGGTAGAAAATTATCAAAATTTTGGGGAGGAGGATAACTTACTATTTCTTCTTGTACAGGAGTTTCAAGGACTTTGGTGTTTCCGGCATGCGTTATTGTTTCATCCTCATGGATTTCCCCTTTGTCTTCAAGAGTACAGCAATGAATATTTACTTTGTTCGGGGATTCCATTTCTCCTTCGCTCTCTGAATCAAGGAACAAAGTATCATCGAAATCCTGAAAAGGGAAGCAACTAAACTCATCATCTTGTTGTTGTGCAGGTGAAAAAAGCTTGTGGACTGCTTCATCAGGAGGAGGAGCACATGTTGATTTTTTATTGTCTTGTTCAGGTTTCAACTCCTCTGTTGCATTTTCAATGATCCCTTGCTCTTGTAAAACCTCATCAAGAGCTTTCCTCTTATTTTTTTGTTGGTCAATAACTTGTTTCCCTTCTTCCTGAAAATCAGCAGTAGAAGTTTTAAGGGAAACCAACTTCTCCAAATTGAGAGTACCCGAGGTATCTTCATAATCATTTATTTCGCTTCCTACGGAAAAAACATTTTTTATTCTGGACAAGAAGATGTTTTCCTCAATTTGTAAGGCCATGTCACCAGCTTCATGGAGAGTCTTTGGATTCTTTTTACTTAGGAGAAAACTCAAATGCACCAAGAGTCCATTGGTAAATAGATACACAAGGTCCTTTTCCTTAGGGTAATGGCCTCTAGGAAGTTGGTACAACAAACCCTCAAATCTATTTTGGAAGTTCCAAACAGTCTCATTTTTAGCTTGTTTTTCATACTGGAGTCTTTTTAGCAATGTTTGGATCTCTTCCAATTTTATGCCCCATACTTTGAGAAAGACTTCTTCTAGCTGGTTCATGGAGGTGATGCTAGCATCGGGAAGATCATCATACCATTTTTTAGCATTCCCATGAAGAGTGGTGGGAAAAATGTTCATCACTACATCTTCAACATCATCATCGACGAGATGGAGTCCAAAATAAGAATAAAAATCATTCATATTAAAGTCATCTCTTTCCCCATCGCTACCAATGAATCTAGGGAGCCATATTCCTTCTATCGGGGGCATTTGTTGTGGGTATCCTAGGATTTTTCTCATGTCTAAAGGATTTTAATTCCTGGGATCCCATTGTGAAGTCATTTTTGGCTTCATCATCAGTGGAGTCGCCAGATAGTTTTATTGAAACTATAAAAGAAATAGGGAAAACACCCTAGTGGAGTCGCTAGGTAAGACTGTAAGATAAGTCTGTGAGGAAAGGTTTACCGAAACGATTTTTCGTCTGAGGATAATTGAATCAATGTTCCCTGGCAATGGCACCAAAATGTTATCACACAGTTTCTATCTAGGAGTAAAGGCTATAAGGTAGAAGGCCAAACTGGTGTAACAAGAACCTATCCCACCCAATTTCACCACAATGGGTAGGTTCTTTCTCTTTAGGGAGGCTAGGCCCAAGGGAGACATCCCCGGTGACCTGGGGTTTTGAAAGGGAAAAGGATAAAAGGATAAGGACAAATTCCCCCTTCATGGATCACCACCAATCAGATAGTCCCGACTAAACAACCAATAATAAGGTATAACCAAAGAAAATAAAATCACATGCTTGAGACAACACAACAAGGAACTTGATACGTGCAATCTTGGTTAGTACTTCATATAAATCAGTGACTATCTAATATTCGATATAAGCAATTTAAAAGTAAATGTTGACGAAGCCAATGTTTACAAAATAGCAATGATAAATGTATCACTTGTCAATAAATACAAGAATGATATGGCATCCAATATAATCAATCAATACTTAGTATAATAAATGCCCTCAACTACCATTCAATTTCTCATAGACAAAATGTTGTTGCATCAATGATATAATAGCAAGGAGTGACGTCAGCATTCAGGGTTAGTAGGTTAGGGTTTTGAGATTCAAAATTTTTAAGATTTTATTTGATCAGCTTCACTTCAATGTTTGATCACTCTCAGATCAGTGCCTTAGGGTTTAATGGAGTCATAAGTGAAGGATGCAAAGGTTGAAGGAGATTATATTTCAAAGGACTAGAGGGAAAAGTTTCAAGGTTCTTCTAAAGCAGGGATTCAAAGATAGAAACCCTAGGGGAGAGAGACTCACTACGGTGTTGCAAAATCAAGGCCTTGTGCTCTCTCCTCCTCCCCGACAAACAACTAGCTTAGATGAAGCACAAAATCAAGACAAGAAAGCTTAATGAGGGAGAGTATTGCTACAAAAATGCTCTTTCATCAAACTCTAAAGGAAAAATGGCCCTAAGTGTAGATAACCTAGGCCTAGGACGTCTTCCTCCTCTTGGATTCTAAAAGGTACGACTAGCACAGGGGAAAGAGAAACAAGGAGTGTAGCTACAGCTAAGCTCTCTTTATCTCTTTCAATGGTTGAAAGTTTCTCTATCAGGGGACATGAGACAAGGACCTACTTGTGTGCTTTTCACCTAGGGTTTTGATTCAACACATTTATAAGCAATATGCAAGAAATTTAAACTACAACCATTCAATAATAAGTTTTGCAAAAGAAACACTTACAATTCATGAATAAATAACCATGCAAACCCTAGTTGTAACACCTTCCTTCAAGAGAAACACCATACATGCCAAAAAATCTCTTCCTTCAACAAGTGTGCATCACTTACTTCAGCCAAAAACCCAAATAGGGCACAAAAATCAAACCTCACTATGAGTGAGTGAATTGTGACGATAAAAATGACAGTGAAACCTCAATATATAGTGTATCAATGGCCTAATTTACTTTTTAGGTCATAAAAAGGTTGACAAGGCCATAATACCAAAATAATATTGTTTTTACATTAAATTCTCTGTAAAACCCTAATCAATCAAAAGGTGATACATCAAGCCCCTATGAGGGAGACGTTAGCCCTTTCTAGGGCCAGTGCAGCATCCAGAAGCAAAACATTAGCCCCTCCAGGGGCCCTTCCAACATCCCACACATGCCACTGTTGCCCAGTCTGTCTCCAAAAGTGTCCATGAAGTTGGATGACATCATGGTGAATATGGGGATGTCCTAAGCCTTCCAAGGCTAGAATTCCACTGAAAAGGGGTCATTCCCCCTAGGTCTAGTCCTGTCGAAGTGTCTCTGGTGGAACGTCCTCTTCCTCTCAAGTGAAAAACCCATGATAAAACTCTGTCCTGTCTCTACCCCCTTATGGGGTCTCAACAACCATTTGGTGGGCTCTTCAATCCCATGGAGGTCCGAACTGGTCATCTCCCCATGTGTATCGGTCCAAGTGGTACCTGTCCGTCCGACATGGTCCTACACATCAAAAGCTATGCCCTCCATGGGCTCATCAGTCACAGGGATCATAGCAATGTCAATCACATCTCATGATCAATATTATTAAACATATGCATAAAATCCCTAATATATCAGTCAATATCTCAAAGACATTACAAAAACCTGCTATACAATATTGGAGAAAAGGACAAGGCATCCTATTGGGCTAGTTTCTACAAGAAAAGGAAATTTTCCAGAAAGATCTCATCCAACCCATGTAAGTGAGGTGATGTGGCTAGGGATGTTCAAACATGTGGGTGCAGTGAGGGCCAAGGATGCATAAGTGTTACCTATGGGTGCCTTTGTAGAAGGCGAGTTGTACCTGTCGTGGATGCATTTTTCCAAGCCCATAATTGCCTTTATTCTTTTTATTCTTGTTTTATTCTTTTACTTGTTTTTTTGTTCAAGAACTAACTAGGGGACATTGCCTTGGCATGGTGACCAGAGCTGACAGTGTTACCCACAAGTACTTTCACAGAGATGAGAAGGTTGGCTCGTTATGAGACGCCCTTTCCCTTGGCCATGCAACCAAAGGTCACTGCCCTGGCATGGTAACCATATGGTGGCAATGTCATACTATTAGGTACCCATGGACCTAATAGGCTAGCTCATGATGAGACCCCCTATCCTCTGAGTAGGGATTGCTTTGTTATTTTCCAGGTCCCTCTTGTTTCTTGTTGAGAGGCTTTTTACTGCCTTCTCGAGGATCCCTGGGTGAAGCATCTTAAGGTTTTATTTCTAGGATTTTGTCTATTACCAACTGCTTTTACCTTCTGGGCCTTTAGCCCCTTCTTCCCACAGGATAAGGTGCAATCCTGTAAATAGGTCAACCTAATTCCCGGACAAAGGGAGTGGGATAAATGAGTGGGAGATAAGATGAAAAAGTGGTGCTATGATGGGAGTGGATGATGGATTTTAAAAAATTCCCCCAGTGGCAAACCAAGACCTATGGGCACAAGCTTTCTAGGGCACCCTGTCAATTTCCCCAAGAATGGTCAAGTGGGATAATTTAAGATCCAAGCAGTTGTTAGAGATAAAAGGAATTTGATGCACATATTTAAAGGTTTCAATGATCAAAAGTAACACATACCATGATACCTAGACCAATTACCTCATGGAGAAAGAACCTCTTTTGATACAGGATCAAGCCGATGGTGATGGATGATGCTACTGTTGATAATACAAGGATGATGAATGAAGAAAAGTTGGGCCCTCCAGGGCCATGCTCAGGTCAATCCTGCTCTCAGTACTCCATGTCTAGGACCTGTGGGCCTCGAGACATGGTCTCCTAGTTATCCCTAAAAAGTGGGGATAACAATACCCTCTATCCTCCAAGGAATATTGTAACACCCTGTTTCCCCCAGTCTATAAAAATAACTATAGTGGCCAAGAACTATGGCAAACTCAAAGATGTCAATGTTTGATTTGACAGACCTTTATATAAAAGGCTATGAATGTAAATCATGTTATGAATATGTGTTGCAGGACAATTGGGAGGGGGATGTGCTAAAAGATACCATGATGGCTAATGAGAGGTGGTGGAAGGGACCTGGAATGGTTGTGTTAACTTCCACCGAGCTAGTACCGTACTGGTTTTTACTTGCTAAAATAATAAAGCAACTCTCTGACCCTGGAATGGATTTCCCGTTATATTGGTAGGTGGGGAGGCTCCTCAAGAGTTAATGAGGGGATGGGGGTGAACTTCCCATCTGTAAAATCCCTCAGATCTGACCACGGACGGGGAAATTCATGCCACACACAATCTTGTAGAGAAAAAGGCAAGAGAGGAAGTGTGGTAAAGGGTAGAGAGAGACCACATGCGACAAGGATCGCGGAAGAGAACTGGAGAAACTCTGGAAACACAGGGAGTTATGAACATAGGAGAAGGAGAGTAACCTTCGTCCTGGATTATTTTTCTATATCAGGAGAATGAGAGTAACCTTCATCCTTGACTTCCGTTGAGATGGAAGTAGGAGACTAAATCTCAAAGAATCATGGTCTAGATCAGGGGTGGCTAGTGGTAAATCCGTTTGGAGTCACTGAGCCTAAAGTTGGGTGGAAATGAACACTCCTCTCAGTAGTTGCATCACGCCTTGTGGATCTGATAAGTGTTTTATGCCTTGTATTTTGAATTGAATATCATGAATACATGCTCATGTTTATATGCCCATAATGATTTCTATGTGGAATGATTGCATGGTGTTTTAGACTGGAAATAATGGATGCATGTGTATACTTACATGCCATAGTTGGTTTTTGTACAAATGATTAAGTCTGGGGCATGAGTTCGCTCCATCGATAATCATCTTGTTTGCTTGATTCTCGTATTATTCTGGGAAGGCTCCTCGAGAGTACTCTTCCCTGGGAATTACCCCATAAACCTTGGAACCATATCGAACGTTTACCTAGAGCCTCGACTAAGATCATGGACAATTTCCAAAGAACCATCTAAAGGTTCATGCGATCTGGGTTTGGAAACCTTATGCAAGAAAGAGTATCTCTCTAAGGTCTCGAAGTCGTGGGGGTTTGAAGCTTCGAGAGGTTGAATTTTGTGATTCAATCTTAGAAAGGATAATGAGTCTAATTATCAAAAGAGAATACCCCATCATTCGGTAGACGAACAGTTGGAATCCTTTTGGAAATACCCCAGATCTATCAAGACTGATGGATCTAGAGGAGGAGTGCAGGTGTTAACACCTCGACCCTTTCAGCCTTCACAAGTAGCGATGGGATCCAAGACCTTAGATCCAAGGATCTGTCAGAGCTCTATTGACCATCAATCTTAACCTTTTCATAGGTAGGAGAGTGAACTCGACAACGTCCTGAAAGTCCCGAAGCATTCGAAATCGTCCATCGGCACAGGATGCGTGGCAGTCAGGTAGAATTTCGTTGACTCACGACTTGGAGTGGTCAAGGGTAGAACTGCACGAACTCACGATTTGTGAAATCACAACGTGATAGTGGTCGTTGGATCCAAGCCACAGGAGAACTGTTGGATCAGAACCTCTGCATGGTATCGCGTATCGGGGGTTCAAAGGTTGAAAGAATTTATTTTCTACTGTAGAAGTCACAAAGTGTCGAGCATCGAGGGCGCGTGTGAACATGTGGCACATCCATTAGGTGGGGACTACGTGGTACAGGTGGCGTAACAACAAGCACCCAGAGAAAGGTGGAAGCGGGTGACAAGTGGTGGACACATGTCACCCAGGAAAGAGTCAACCCATTGTTCACTTATCGTGGCTCGGGGTTTCAAAGGATGAATAAGTTGCACCTTGATCACTAAGGTTGTGAAACACTGAGAGCCGAGGTCTTGTGCGACGGACGGCAGCGACACATCTCATAAGCAAAGTATAGTGGAGGAGACAAGTGGCGTGTATGCGTCACTTTGGCAGAGTCCACGTAACATTGACCTATCGCATATCAGGGATTCACAAAGGAGGAGCACGAGGGCTCAACACTCCAACTCACGAAGTCACAATATGTGATTAGTGCTAGTGTTTATCCTAGCCTACGGTTATATGTAGTAGGTGCTAGTGATGAGGGAGCCATACCCGTTTCGCATCTTGAGTATCAGCAATTTGAGAAAGAGGAGTCGAGAGCCTTGACTCTCCAACTCATGAGTTGTGAAAGGTGCTTGCACTAAGGCCAAGTTGTGATCACTTGGAGGAGGATAAGGGAAGGGATGGTCTATTCTAGGCCCCATAGAAATTCGGGGATTCTGTCCCTCGAAGAAAAAGACAAAAAATCTAGGTTGTCGTAGTGGGTGTGTGTCAAATTGGTATCAGAGCATGGTTACAACACTTGGCCTGCTTGGGCTCATGAACGAGTTGTGCAGAAACTCCATTTGAAGTACTCTTAAAAGAAGTAACCCTCTATCTTAACCCCCTTTATCAAAATTCAAAGTTAAGAATGAAAATTCCTATTGTGTGTATGCATTTGAAAAATATGAATTATGCGTTGGTTATGAATGAATATAAATATTGACTAACAACAAGTGTTTTTCCTGCACACAAGAGGACGATCAACTGCGGGAAACTATAGATGCATAGAATGGTGATACACCACGAAGTGGGGGATGGCTCCCACAATAGAGACGAAGAGTCTGATGAAAGGAGAGCGGTAGAGACCCCTCCAGATCTAGATGAGACTGTGAGGAGCCTCATGGTCGAACTATAGAGCTGTAAGGCTGACAATGAGAGGTTGATAAAAGAGAAAGAGAATCAAATGGAAATTAATGCAGTCTTGCTGCAGAGTTTATCCGACATACAAAGACAATTGCAGCATGGACCTGACACCAGTCACGCGGATCGACGACAGAAAAAGAAAATACAAAGTCCACCTGAGATACAGAAACGTGGTCTTTTAAGTGGCCACACTGGGAAGAGCACCTCTAGAAAGGTCCACCCCAGAGATAAGGGACAAGCGTCGAATGATTCCTCTGGAAAGGAAACTGGCGACTCGAAGGGATCTTCTAGTAGAAAAACTAGTTATTATTCCCAAAGAAAATGGAAGAAGTGAAAGCATTCCAAAAGTCACAATCTCGAAGAATTCAAGAAGGCCAAACCACCCTCTTTCGACGGTGAAATAAAGAAGGGGGAGGAAGCAGAGGCCTGGCTGCTTGGACTAAAGAAGTATTTCAGAGTCCATGACTTCTCAAAAAACTTGAATTTTGAGTAGCCACTTTCAACTTGAATGGAAAGGCTTCCATTTGGTGGGAAGACCTTATGAATGTAAAAGGGATTCGCAAAGAGGACCTATCTTGGGAATGGTTTGAGAAATACTTTAGGAAGAAGTATCTGTCGGAAAAGTATTTCAATGAAAAGACTAAAGAATTCTATGAACTCAAGCTGGGGCAGCTCACCATAGAGGAATATGTCAGCAGATTCCTCGAGTTGCTGAGGTACGTACCCTATATAAAAGTAGAAAAGGCAAAGGTGCAATGATTCATCAGTGGACTACCTAAGGACTATCAAAACAGGATTGAGTTTGATGAACCAAAGACCCTAGAAGACACTATATCAAAGGAAAGATATTGTTATGGATAGCTTGGGCATCGAACAGAACCTCGCGAAGGCTGGAAGCAGAAGAATAGTTCAGGATTCCAGAAAAAGGGGTTTAAATCCCCAGGATTTAAAAACTATAAAAAGGACTCAAGGATGAGCTTCCCAACACGAAGTGTACACCGGCAAAATTTCCCCTCCCAGAGTGGAAATAGACCTTTTGGATCTACCCTAGGAAAGATTGATAACCCAAAGAGAGAACCCTTGAAATGTTGAGGTTGTGGAGAAGAACATCTACTGAGGGACTGACCTCACCAGCAACAGAGAAGTTAGAGAATTTACAACGTTCAAGAAGCTACCACCATCAATGACATGGCCAAGATTATGCCACAAATTTATGTAGCCGTGGATAATAAACAAGTTGACCACCAAGCTTCAATGGTGGATATGGAAGGTATGATCACCAACCATCTAGTGTCTATTATAATTGACCCTAGTTCAAATTTGAGTTATATAGCTCCTAAGGCTGTTGATAAGTGTAAATTACAGCCACATAAACATGCCAAGCCATGGTTGGTACAGTTAGCCACTGGCACCAAAAGAAAGGTAGCAGAGGTCATACCATCTTGCCAATTCACTATGGGTGAATTCCACACCCAAGCAACCCTTAACATACTACCCCTAGGGTCGTATGACCTGTTGATTGGTATAGACTGGCTAGCCACATATAAAGCCAGACTGGACTATTACCATAAAACCTTATAATGTGTAAGTGAAGAAGGAAGAAGGATAACTCTTCAAGGGATCCAAAAAACTGTCTCGGTGAGATGAATATCATCCCTTCAAATGAGAAAGGATTACAGAAAGGGATGTCCACTATATGCAATACAGGTGTTGGAATTAGTTGAAGATGACAAACCAAGCCTCAAAGACCACCCCACACTAAGAGAATATAGAGATGTATTTCCGGAAGAGGTATCGGGTCTACCTCCAAGAAGGGACATTGACTTCTTGATAGAACTTGCACCAAGAGCGGTGCCAGTGTCTAGGACACCCTACAGGATGAGCACACCCGAGCTAGTTGATCTTAAATTAAAAATAAAATAAATGATGGACAAAGGCTATGTCTAGACCAGCGTGTCTCCATGGGGAGCACCAGTCATGTTTGTTAAAAAGAAAGACGGTACCCTTCGACTATGCATAGACTATAGAAAAATCAATAAGGTAACCATAAAAAACAAGTACCCCTTACCCCGGATTGATGACTTGTTCGATCAATTGGGAGGTGCTTCCATCTTCTCAAAGATTGAATTGAGATCTGGATACCATCAAGTTCGAATCAAGGGTGAAGACATCCACAAAACTGCCTTCAGGACGATATATAGTCATTATGAGTTTTTGGTAGTACCATTTGGATTAACCAATGCCCTTGCCACTTTTATATGCTTGATGAAAAATGTGCTCAGCAAATTCCTAGACAAATGTGTACTGGTTTTTATTGACGATATATTAATTTACTCCAAGAATAGAGAGGAACATGAGGAACATCTTATACTTGTTCTTCAAGTGCTAAGAGGACATCAGCTCTATGCCAAATTTAGCAAGTGCGACTTTTTCCAAAAGCAAATACATTATTTGGGCCATGTCATATCTGAAGAAGGAGTAGCAGTAGACCCTGACAAGATCAGGCCTATCATGGAATGGCCTACCCCAAACGACGTTTCAGATGTCAGATCCTTTATGGGATTAGTGGGATACTATAGGATATTTATAAAAGGATTCTCCAAGATTGGTTTTCCAATCACTTCCCTCCAGAAGAAGGGAGCTAAATTCACGTGGACACAAGAATGTGAAGAAAGATTTCAATCCCTAAAACATCTACTGACCCACGCACCCATGTTGAAGATCGTCGATCCCAAAGCTGACTTCCTCGTGTGCACATATGCCTACAAGGAAGGGCTCAGAGGAGTTCTTATGCAAGGAGGAAGTGTAGTATGCTATGAATCCCAAAAGTTGAATGAGCGCAAATTCAACTATGTGACCCATGATCTAGAACTAGCCGCCATAGTGCATGCCTTAAAAATGTGGAGGCATTACCTCCTGGGAAGGAAATTTGTACTTATGACAGACCACTGTGGATTGTGATATTTGTTTGACCAACCAAAGCTCAATGCTAAACAATATAGGTGGATGGCCCTTCTTAATGAGTTTGATTTCGAAATCAAACATATCAAGGGAAAGGAAAATAAGGTGGTCGATGCCCTTAGAAAAAGTATGAAAACAATTCATCTAGAAGCGGTGAGCATCTGCGAGACCAATGTCAGGGAAAGAGTTAAGAATGCACAAGAAACAAACACATTCTTCCAGACCGTGACCTCATACCTGGAAAAAGAACCCACAGGGATAAAGTATGAAGGCTACTAGATGATAGATGGAGGTCTGCTAACTTACAGAAATCGATTGTATATTCCATATTGTGATGAATTGAATAGGTTCATAATGGATGAACTACATAAAATACCATATACTGGTCATCCAGGATACCAGAAGATGATCATGGCCACCAGGAAACAATTCTATTGGCCTGGATTGAAGAAAGACATAGCTGAGTACTTAGCCAAATGCACAGAATGCCAACAGGTTAAAGCAGAACATCGACACCTAGCAGGATTATTACAACCTCTACCAATCCTGGAATGGAAATGGGAAACCAACTCCATGGATTTCATCATCGGATTACCAACCTCGACCAAACAGAATGACGCCATCATGGTAGTGGTGGATAAATTGAGCAAGTCCACTCATTTTATCCCCGTCAAGTTGACTTGCAAGGAAATAGACATCGCCAACATATTCATGAAGGAGATATTCAGACTACATGGTATGCCTAAAGAGATCGTGTCTGACAGAGACACGAAATTTACTTCCAACTTTTGGAAATCCTTGATGGTTGGTGTGGAGACCAAATTACTATTTAGCACAGCCTATCATCCTCAAACTGATGGATAGACAGAAAGAGAGAACCAAATATTATAAGACATGCTAAGGATGCATGTAACGCATCAACCCAAAAAGTGGGAGGATTACCTGCCACTGGTGGAATTCGCCTACAACAATGGCTACCAAGAATCCCTGAAGATGAGCCCTTTCGAAGTCCTCTATGGTAGACCGTGCAACACTCCAGTTAATTGGAGTAATCTTGTGAACAGAGTTACTATTGGACCCGACATGTTGAATGAAATGGAACAACAAGTGACTCAAATAAAACAAAATCTAAAGGTCGCTCAGAACAGACAGAAAATTTATGCCGACCGAAAGAGAACTCCAAGAGAATTCAATATGGGAGACCACGTATATCTCAGAGTTAGGCCCAGGAAGAGTTCCCTGAGGATGGGAGCTTGTGCCAAGTTGGCACCTCAGTATTGTGGACCCTTTGAAGTTATATATAGAGTGGGACCTGTAGCCTATAGGCTAGCACTTCCTCCCACAATAAAAGCACATAATGTTTTCCATGTTTCATTATTGAAGAAATATGTACATGATTCTAATCATATAATTGACTAGTCTGTGATCCAGGTGGAACTGAAGGGAGAATACCTGCCAAAAACTCAATGCATTCTGGACAGAAAGGAAACCCCTCTTAGGAACTGAAAAATTGCACAAGTCAAGGTGCAGTGGAAACATTTTTACCCAGATGAGGCTACGTGGGAAATGGAAGATGCCATGAAACAAGCATATCCGATTTTGTTTACTTCTGTACATACACGTCATATTGATAGATAGAACATCAAGGATGATGTTCCTTTAAGGGGGAGGGAATTGTAACACCATGTTTCCCCTAGTATGTAAAAATAACTATAGTGGCCAAGAACTATGGAAAACTCAAAGATGTGAATGTTTGATTTGACGGACCTTTGTATAAAAGGTCGATGAATGTAAATTATGTTATGAATATGTGTTGCATGACTGCTGGGAGGGGGATGTGCTAAAAGAGACCACGATGTTTAATGAGAGGTGGTGGAAGGGACCTAGAATGGTTGTGTTAACTTCCACAGAGCCAGTACCGTACTGGTTTTTACTTGCTCAAAGACAAAAGCAACTCTCTACCCCTGGAATGGATTTATCATCAGATTGGTAGGTGAGGAGGCTCCTCAAGAGTTAATTAGGGGATGGGGGTGAACCACCCATCCGTAAAATATCTCAGACTTGAACACGGATGGGGAAATTCACGCCACACACAATCTTACAAAGAAAAAGGCAAGAGAAGAAGTGTGGTAAAGGGTAGAGAGAGAGCGCATGCGACAGGGATCGCGGAAGAGAACTGGAGAAACTCTGGAAACACAGGGAGTTATAAACATAGGAGAAGGAGAGTAACCTTCATCCTGGATTTTCTATATCAAGAGAAGGAGAGTAACCTTCCTCCTTGACTTCCATTGAGCTGGAAGTAGGAGACTGAATCTCAAAGCATCGTGGTCTAGCGCGGGGGTGGCTAGTGGTAAATCCATTTGGAGTCACTAAGCCTACGGTTGGATGGAAACGAGCACCCCTCTCAGCATTTTAATCACGCCTGGTAGATCTGATAAGTGTTTTATGCCTTGTATTTTGAATTTAATATCATGAATACATGCTCATGTTTATATGCCCATAATGATTTATGTGTGGAATGATTGCCTGGTGTTTTAGACTGGAAATAATGGATGCATGTGTATACTTACATGCCATAGTTGGTTTCTGTACAAATGATTAAGTATGGGGCATGAGTTCTCTCCACCGAGAATCGTCTTGTTTGCTTGATTCTCGTAATATTTTGGGAAGGCTACTCGAGAGTACTCTTCCCCGGGAATTACCCCATAAACCTTGGGTCCGTACCGAACCTTTACCCAGAGACTCAACTAAGATCAAGGAAAATTGCCCAAGAACCATCTGAAGCTTCATGGGATTCGGGTCTGGAAACCTTATGCAAGAAAGAGTATCTCTATAAGGTCTCGAAGTCATGGGGGTTTGAAGCTCCGAGAGGTTGAATTTTGTGATTCAAGCTCAGAAAGGATAGCAAGTCCAATTATTGAAATAGAAGACCCCATCGTTCGGTAGATGAACGGTCGGAATCCTTTCGGAAATACCCCAAATATATCAAGACCGATGGATCTAGAGGAGGAGTGCAGGTGTTAATACCTCGACCCTTTCAGCCTTCACAAGTAGTGATGGGATCCAGGACTATAGATCCAAGGATCTGTTGAAGCTCTATTGACCATCGATCTTAACCTTTGCATAGGTAGGAGAATGGACTCGACAACGTCCTGAAAGTCCCGAAGCATTCGGAACCGTCCATCGGCACAGGACGCGTGGCAGTCGGGTAGCATTATGCTGACTCGCAACTTGGAGTGGTCCAGGGTAGGACTGCACAAACTCATAATTCGTGAAATCGCAACGTGATTGTGGTCGTTGGATCTAAGCCACGGGAGAACCGTTGGATCAAAAACTCCAAGTCGTATCGCGTATTGGGGGTTCAAAGGTTGAAAGAATTTATTTTCGACGTTAGAAGTTGCGAAGTGCCGAGAATCAAGGGATCATGTGAACACATGGCACATCCATTATGTGGGGACCGTGTGGTTGACAGGTGGTGTAACAACAAGTGCCCAGAGAAAGGTGGAAGCATGTGACAGGTGGTGGACACATGTTGCCTGGGAAAGAGTCAACCCATTGTTGACTTATCATGGCTCAGGGTTTCGAAGGATGAAGAAGTTGCACCTTGATCGCTAAGGTCGTGAAACACTGAGAGCTGAGATCTCATGCAACGGGCGATAGCAACACAGCTCGTAAGCAAAGTATAGCGGAGGAGACAAGTGGTGTGTATGTGTCGCTTTGGCAGAGTCCATGTAACGTTGACCTATCACGTATCGAGGATTCGCAAAGGAGGAGCATGAGGGCTCAACACTCCAACTCGCGAAGTCATGAGATGTGAGTAGTGCTAGTGTTTATCCTAGCCTACGGTTATATGTAGCAGGTGCTAGTGAGGAGGGAGCCATACCTGTATCGCATCTCAGGTATCAACGATTGGAGAAAGAGGAGTCGAGAGCCTTGACTCTCCAACGCGCGAGTTGCGAAAGGTGCTTGTGCTAAGGCCATGTTGTGGTCACTTGGAGGAGGATAAGGGAAGGGATGGTCTATGCTAGGCCCCATAGAAATTCGGGGATTTGTCCCTCGAAGAAAAAGACAAAAAATAGAGGTTTTCGTAGTGGGTGTGTGTCAAAGATATAGAAAGTAGGTTCTTCTTCAATCCTGGTACATACAACACATCACTCATTATGAGAGGCTTCCTAGAATCCAGCTGAAATGAAGCTATCCCAACTCCCTTGACTCCATAATTGGAATTATCATTATCACCAAGTTCCACCTGCAATATTGAGTCCGCCTTTGAAAATGGTGAGTGACTTATGTGATCTTTTCATATGACGATAAGCTCCACTATACACCAACCAATTCCCACTATTGGAAACTATACCAGAAAGGGTGAAGAACAATAGGAACTCCTTCTGAATCCTTTCTGGAACCTCATCCACATCCACTGATGATTATTTTTTATTCCCTCTCCCTCTCTTTCACTATGGAAACTATGAAACATAGTGGTCATGCTTATGACAATAAAAATACTTGATCTTTCTAAGTTACTTCTTCTTCCATTGCTCTGAATATGCCTCTCCCCCTGGAGAACCATTTCCTCTTCCCTTTCTAGCATGAGTATCTAGGGCCTAGTTTTCATCATCAATACCTCTCTGCCTACCATTCCTAGACTCTATTTGAGCCTCCTCTTGGATAGAATTGATCCATAGTATGTCAAATGGTGGCAACTTCTCACATGCACAAATACCCTATACAAATGGTTCCCAAGACCCAAGAAAACCATTCAATGCCACATTCACCAAATCTGTGTCATCAAATGCCTCACCAATGGCTACAAGTTGATCATGAATATGAGTGATCCTCATGAGGTAGCTAGCAATTGTATGTGATTTGGACATCTCAACATATCAGAGATTATTCCTCAAATTCAACTTTCGGTTTGCATTCCTGCTTTGGTACAAGCCCACCACAACATCATACATATCCTTTATTGTATTCTTCTCGAAAATATAAGGAATCAAGTCATCCTTCACAAAATCCAACAACACTCGCTTCTCCTTCACTTCCTTCTTCCTATGGGCTTCCAATTCCCTTGCATCATTTGGATCTAGAATCACCATCTCAACATAATCTTTGAGATCCTTCTCTTCCAAGAGAAAAATGATGCTAGCCTTCAAGGATCATAAATTTGTGGCCCCTTCTAACCTATCCTCAACTCTAAGAGTGCTCACCATTATTTCCAAACAAGAGCACAAATCTATAGAAACAAATCTGCAGCAACAAAATTATACAGCAACAAATTTGCAGCAACACAAATCTGCAGCAAAACAAATATATAATAACAATTTTGCAGCAACACAAATCTGTAGTAACTTGTGTCTCAATAAGATGCTTCTCTCTCTAGATCCTATGCTCTGATACCACATCAATTTAATCATTTTATCCATTCAATTTTAGATCTGAAAATTACTTCCAAGTGACCTCAAACAGTAAACTAGGGTTGTTATCATTGAATAATTTTACACTAAAATTATGACAGAAAATTATAACGAAAGAAAAAATATCAAAGAAAAATCATCCATACACAAGAGACAAAAATTTATGTGTGAAATTTTCATATTGAGAAATTCTAAGGACAAAAACCAGTCCTCTCAGCAAATTACAACTTTAGCAAAAACTCTGGAAAACTTCCAACTTACAAATATGTTGGTGTACCCTGTTGACGTCACAGTTGTATGACTAAGATCACCCTGTATGGTCTTCCTGATCCACACATGTGGCACGTACTACAATTAATGTGTCATACAAATATGTATGGATCTCACATGTGTGATTGCCTTCTTCTCTCACACGTGTGGTTGTCTCCTCACACGTGCAACTTGTCCTTCCTCACACATGATGCTTGTCTCCTCACACGTGCGACATGTCCTTCCTCACATGTGTGGCTTGTCTCCTCACACATGTAGGGTTTATTTATTCACACATGTGACCTCTCTCTCTTGGCAGAAAATCAAACAAAGAAAAGACAGAAAACCCTAGGCCATATTTTCCAAAGTGAAGAATTTCCTTGTTGAAATTTGAAAACCCAATCTCCTTGGCAAGAGTGTTCACTCACTCATGTTAACACCATTATGAAAAAATAAGATGTGTGGTGCCTCCTCACATTTCCTCTCCTTTTATAGGAGTCTAATGAGTGAGTTTAGGAGACCCTTCTAAACTCAACATTAAATTAGAATTGTTTATTCCTCTAAGTGGGTGCCAAGCCCCAACAATAACAATTCCCAGCCTCGACTCTACATAAAAGGGGTTTTCACAAAAATAAAATGCAATGTGAGTGCCAAAAAAGATTCCAACATGCTCGACACCAAGTACAATGTTAGAATAACTCCTTGAAGCTACAAAAACATCAACATAGGGAAGGAACATAATTTGCTTAGACCCCATTTGAATATTCTCATGATCAAGATTTGTGAGGTAGTCCTTGAAAAATAATGCAAGGATTCTATAGGGGATATTTTACCTTTGAATGGGAATATGAGCATAATTAGTATGTTTTTCACACTGACAAACTTTTAAATTACTTTCTAATTATATTAGCAAGCAAATGAAGAGTTGTACTCAATACGGGGCTCATATGGAACTTGCAAATTGTTGTGCACAGTCTATGCAAGAACAGTGTTGTTTTAACTATGGTGTTGTGGCACTTTAATGTCACAATTCAAAGATTCACAATACTTAACTAAGTCACCAAAATATTATGTGTCTTAAGTTTCTCCTGCAAAAATTAAATCACACTTGCATAAATTGAAATCACACTTGCAGAAATTGAAATCACACTTGCGATTGAAATCACGCTTGCAGAAATTAAAACTTATGCTATGATATATTGGTGACTTGATTGAGAATAATGAAGGTCTTGTATTGTTGCAACAATTAAATGTTTTTTCATTCAATATTAATTCGGTAACATCATTCCAAATTTACAAAGACTAACGCTAGAGGAAATCAGAAAATAAACAAAATAAAGTGCGGTTGCAAGTGGAGTTGCACCAATGTGAGTTGCAACAACGAAGTTGTAGCACGAAAATAAATCTAGAAACTAAGTTGTAGAAACACAATTCACATAAAATGAACTTTGTTATAATCAAAACTGAAGAGACATGAGTTGCAGTAATGGAAAGCACATAATGATTGTAACTTTAAAAGAATCTGAATTGCAAGTTAAGAGTAGAAAACCAAATCACTCATGAATTGCAAAATTGTTTTGTGTATCTAAATTTGCAATAAACTAAAAGGTAAAATTACTATGAAATCAAATGGAATATATCACGGTTCTAGAGTAGCAGAAAATCAGAAAACGTGTATAGTATGTGAATAAAGCTATGAACATGCAATTACAACAATTGAAAGCAAATAATGATAAAATAAACAGGACAGAAGTAAAATGCTAATTTCTAGTCCTATTTTTACATGAAGTACCTAACTAAGGAGGGAGCCCTACCCCCTTAGGCAAGGTACTAAGCTACGAAACCAGAATCACATGATCACTAGTACATCAACACATGAATGGAAGTTGAAACCGAAATTGTATTGTTGTAGTTTGGAAGATACAATAAAAGAAAAATGTAATTGCCAGAATAATTTCTTCCCCCTCAGCTCTGGGAGCCAAGATTCTTATACAACATGACTACTATTATAAAATTATACAAACAATGGATGGATAGCCATGAGAATACAACTATTCATCCTGTTACAAAGATTCTTTCAAACTTTAGTGGGAATCTGGAATATGTTGACTTGATAGGCAACTGATTTCTCCTTTAATCGCCCACTTTCCACCTAGCTCCTTTGTAGGTGAAGATTACTTCCCAATTTCCAAATGCAGCATTGACTGTTGAGCTAGTGATATTTATTTGGAGTCGCAACAATGAAAAAGATGCTCGGAGTTGCAACAGTCTTTCTGGGGTTGCAGCAACTACGAATGCACCTTGAGTTGCAACAGTTGATCTGTGCCTACAATTTTAGTAACTTTTTTTGTGCCCAAACCTATATCACTTGGAGTTGCAACAATTGGTTTGCACCCAAAATCGCAGAAACTTGGTTTGTGACTGAAAATGTATCACTTGGAATTGCAGCAGAGAGGTGCTGCAACCACTTTGACGTGTTCTAGCTATTGTATTCTTTTGAATAAAAATATTAGTAACTGAAAGTAACGAGTTCCTTCTAAAAATAATGTAATAATGGCATATGGGTTAGGATTCATACCTTAATGATAAGTAAAGTGAACTAGATAAAGGAAGTATCACAAAGGGGAGTGATTAATGGAAAATGGTAAGAAAAGGGGTATAGCCAGGTGTGGAAAGTATGCCATTTTAGGCACCCATCATCTCCCCTAGCCCAAAATTGTTGCATGTCCCCATGCAACCACAATCACTCAGTGTTTAGAGAATTTAGGGTGACCCTGGGGTTCATTGATACCATATATTATCTCTTCTATTGCCTCCTTCACTTCACTTATATCCTCCTCTACTGGAACTTTTATGTTTTGTTCTGTCTCTGTCTCTATCTGACTAGCTTTATCAATTGCCATAAAATTTGTAGCCTGGATAGCTACTTCTTTGGTTTATTTGGGATGACCTCTTTCCTATGAGTTGATTAAGGTTTCCCCTGCAACAAGAGGTCTTATTGTAGGGTAACCTGATTTCTTAGGTTCCTTATGTTCTGCAAGCTATTCTCTGAGCATTTTCAAATTGATCTTAATATTTAAATTTTTCACCCTCAACATTTTGTTTTCTCTCACGAAAGTGACATATATAGGGAGAGAGTGGGGGATGATTACCTATATGGGAGTAATTGAAGTAGAAGCTTGTGGCTATGACTACTACAATCCTTGTTCTAGTGTATCATTGGCACCATATTCATAGGAGTTTCTCGGTGGACCTCTTCTACTCTTTATTCTTTTGGTGAATGAGTAGGTCGTTCCCCAAGTGGTCCTCCTGCTTGTTCTTGTGTGACAATAGGGGCCTTTGATTCTATTTTTTTCTTATATTCTGGAATAGAATCATTTGATTCATCAAGAGTGTCTCTTTTTGTTTTAATAGGAGGCATTGTTTCTTGCTTGTTTCCCTCAATTATCCTTACTATTGTGTCAATGAGAACTTCCAACTGCCCTTTTTCCTCTGTACTTCCAGAGTGTTATAGATTTTCCATATGTGGCTCTTGATTCTTGGGAAATTGTGTTGGAGCAGTGATTTCTATTTTTTTTAGTGAAATAGCATATTACTCTTCCTATGCATCACAGTTTCCTTGTGTTGGGTCTTTTTCCTCTATTGGATATTTTTCTTGAGTAGGCTTCTCTAGTAGTTGTTGTGGGTCAGTGGAGGATGCCAACACTTCTTCATCTGAGTATGCTTCTAGAATATCATTGAGGCCTTCACCAAGAGTGCCTTGTTATGGTTCTTATGTGTCATCCTAGACTTCTTGGGCATCCAGGTGAGTATCCTCCTCTGGTTCTTGTGTAGCAGGGGAAGGTTAGACTTCCTTTGTTTCTTGTTTTTCCTGTTGTTGCTTGGGCTTGGAATTTATTCTCTTCTCACACTGATTTGCAGCCTCATTTTTTGTCCTTATTTTCTTTGGCATGGGAATTTTCCTCTTTTTAAACCCTCGAAGTCACTTTGTGGGTGGTTTGTTGACCGTTATTTCCACATCAATGTCCCAGTCTGCTTCTACCGGAGTTGCAACATGATGGTATTTTGCCCTGATTTTTCCTCTTGGGTTTCTTCTTTGGACTCACATCAACTAATTCTATCATTTTTGCGACATCATTATCTAGTAGAGGAGTTGCATCCCTGGTCTCTTGTGGAGCCAGAAGTGCAGGGATTACCCACTCAGTTGT
Organism: Picea engelmannii; assembly: GCA_009831015.1. Classification (NCBI taxonomy): domain Eukaryota; kingdom Viridiplantae; phylum Streptophyta; class Pinopsida; order Pinales; family Pinaceae; genus Picea; species Picea engelmannii. The sequence goes on from ML795953.1 coordinate 44,277, forward strand.
TAGAAGTGTAACAACTTCAACTTCCTTAAGGACAACTGGTGGTTTCACAATGTTGTTCCATGTGTGGCCTTCCTTTTATAGTGAATTATAACTAGTAGTTTGATAAGTCCATGGTGCGATATGGTTCTAGGGATTCTTCTCCCTTTGTATGAGTGTTACCATTGTCTACGGCATCCTGAATAAGAAATACAACATGTTTATTCAATGAATGTGGCATAAATGGTTGATTAGGTAAATGTGTTGGATGTAAACGGTGCCATAGCAACCTTCACAAGTGAATTATCGCAATATGAAAAATGGCCATTTCTTCCCATGGATGAGGTAAAGACCAATGGTCAAATCTCATTCCTTTATTTACTAAATCCTCCCCTAGCTCTAGGAATCTCCTCAGAAAATCTGGTTGTTTAGTTCTTTTACTATACCACCGCTCTCCTATCTGAGGTAAGCTAGTAACCTCTGCCACTATTTCCTTAGTGAGCTCCACATGTGTTCCTGAGACCATGGAGTGCTCAGATCTATAATTCAGGGTGAATTCCAGAGAAATGTCTTCATCGTATCCCTGCAAACATAATACATAATGCATCTAGCTAACTTTTCCTAAAATTTTCCTTATGTTGTCATGAATCTCAAGCATCATCAATTTAGTCAGCTCTCTATAGATTAATGATCCTCCCATGGATCCTTCCCTCTGCTAACTCTGAGTGTTCTTGTTTGCAAGGGTTATGAAAATTATGGGGTTGTGAGTTTGGAGTTGTATCAATAAGGGTGGTGGTTACGAAAGTCATGATTATAGTAATGATACTCTGATGTGGTGGTTACGGAGGAATGGTATTAGACACATGCCATTAGAACGTAATTATTGAAAATTCAGATAGGAACATGTACCTTCCATGTCTTACCTTGAGGGGTTGTATGAGTATGGCACAGATCGAGACTTGGTGGTGGAGGATGGAGTCCCATCAACAACCCTAACCGAAATTGCAACATCGGTGTTGTCAGTTTCATCAATTGGAATTGCAAGAACGATGATGCTCAGAAATGCAAGTTGTAAGTGGAGTCATAGCAACGAGAGTTTCAGCGACGAAACTACAGCACTAGAAGTGTGTCTCTATGGTGGGGATAATAATTGCAGCATAAGTGATGGAGGGGAAAGGTGTGGGTGGAAAGTGAAAAAATGGAACGAAGTTGTGAGTGGAGTTGTGGTGACATGAGTCACAACAATGAAGTTGAAACAGTCAAAACGAAATGGTTGAGACTTACTAGAGGGGGGAAGTCGTGGAAATGGGACCTGCAGTGATGAAGGTGCATCACAGATGATGTGGTAAATGGTGTGGATACAAGTCGCAACATCAGTGGTGCATGGAAAAGGTGAAGAGTAGGAAGATGAAATGAGGCTAGGAGTGGAGTTGCAACAACATGAGTCACAAAAATGAACTTCCAACAGTGAAATGGACTGGTATTTGCATAAAAAGGGAAACTTGTGAGTTTTTTGGAATGAAGGAAGGCTGCAGTGGAGTTGTAGCCAATAGAATGGGGGAAGGGAAATTTGCAGACTATGGGAGGGTTGCGAGTATAAATTTGCAAACTATGTATAAATGTACGATACACACGACCAACAAGGTCACAGTTTCATTCCTTTAACTCGAGCCAATACATGAGGCTCAAGAATTCATGTGTATGAAGCATAACCAAACCCATATAGTTCCCCAATTGTTTAAATACACAAACATGCAACAGGACAACTAGTCTAATCATTAAACAAGCATGCACATCCTCGAGACAATTACTGACATTCTTCCATAAATTACAATTCAATTACAGAGGGTATGGAAATACCTATCTATTACAATTGATGGACAACAAACTAACTATGGGTGTTTGTATTTCCACCCAACCATAGGGTCTGCATGCTAAGTCACTTCGGTTGCAGACCACCCATGTGTCAAGCCATTTTGTGCTCCCTCGTGCATTTACTTGCAGTCGCTCTTTTCCTCTCGTCTATGCGTGTTGTCTCTCTCTCTTTTTTGGGTCTTATTTTCCCTTTCCTTCCTCATTTGTCCCCTACACATAATATCCTTGGGAAGGTTTTCAACCTATCCCTTATTTTCTTCTATTAGAGGGAACTTCATGGGTCAATCCTAGACTACAGAATCTGTACCTTGTTGTACCTTTGGTTGGAAGCCTCTATTGTCCTGGCCATATTTTCATTAAGGATGGTTGGTTATTCAAATACCAACCCCTTTCCATTTTTTTTGGCTTTAGCTTCAAATTAAAGGAAATATGGTCATTTCCTTCACATTCTTCATTGAGGTGGATTGGGGTCTTTATATACAAACCCACTTCTTTCCCCCTCATTAATCCCTCTCATGGCATCATGGTCAGTACTCAAGGCTTCACCCCCACATTCAGTTGTTGGCATTTATAATTAAACAATAATACATTTACATCGTTTATATGCCATGGCATGGAAATCATTAATCGTGAATAATTACAAGTTAGGGGAAACATGGGTGTTACAATCCCCTCCCCCTTAAAGGAACATTGTCCTTGGTGTTATTTTCAGCAACACCTTCCATGTCATTAATTTTTAGCTACTTCA
>ML795953.1:53751-73209 GCA_009831015.1 Picea engelmannii
TGATCTTTTCTTTGTCGGAAAAATTGTGAACAGAGAAATAACCTTCTAGCAGAGTTAACCATTTTTCTAGGGCTTCTGCATCTATTTGTCCTTCAAATATAGGAATATCAAAGTTAACTTGTACCTTGAAAGGCGAGGTGCCTGCAAAGTGGCCACTTGATGAAGATGTGCCTGATGCTATTGGCAGGCATTGAAGGATGTGGGAAAAATTCTCCATCATTTCGTCCCTCTATCGCGTGAGAGCTTTCTCAAGCAACAGATTGATAGGATCGTCTGCTCCGTCGTTTTTCTTTTCTTCCGCCATTGAGGGTTTCTTGGGCATGCGAGAGCGATTGTATTCAAGAGAGACAAGATCGAGACCCAACTTTCTATACTCGGACCTCGTCGGGGACATGCACTGAAAAAACGATCAAGAGCAGCCTGCTCTGATACCACTGATCTGGATTATTTTCGGCACGAAATGAGATCGGAGATATATAAAATAAATGCACAGAGATATCACAGATATTCAATAATATAACAGAAATGTATCGAATATGCAACCATAAACAAAAATATACAGTAATACATGATTTCTATTAATGAAAGAAATGTACAAAGATTGTAAAAATACAGAGTGGAAGACTCGTTAGAATGGTGGCAGCTTATCTCTGAGAAGAGATGTGACGGCTACTCGCATTCGCAAGAAGATGATTACAATGAGGCTCTGAAGGCCTTTTTACAATAAACAGGAATGCAAAAATTCCTAGACATCCAAAAACCTAACTCTAGGAGATGAAGCACCAAAAGTCATGTGGGCCCCGTTTGGGTAAGTGAGTACATCAACTTCCCGGGGTTGTAACTTTTGCATATGATCTTTGTTTTAGGCATGTGATAGCTCGTTGGAAAGGTATCGTTGAGGAGACTCATTTTTTAGGCTTAATTATTCCTTTGGCTATCATTGAGAACCTCAATATCGAAAAACCTTCATTTGGACCCTCAAAATGACCCCGGAAGTTAAAACCTGCTAAAAATAGTAAATTGCCAAAATTGCCAGAAAGTTGTTTTGAGCCATTTGGAAAAGGTGGGTGGCCACCGATATCCACCTGGATCATAACTTTCCCATATGTTCATGTCATATCACTTATTTTATGAGGATTATCAATATTCCAAAGGACCCTTTCTCTTTCTCTTAACTAGATAAACCTTGTCCCAAATTTCATTTACTACAAGTCAATTAAATAAACCTTACATATTTTTCGTTAGTCCTCAAAAGATGAGGGATTATACATATGGGACTCATTTTCTTTATTAAACAACAATTTAAAAGTGACAGGGGGCTCCATCGGACCATACTTATAGGAAGTCTTGCAACTTATTAAAACCATTTGGATTATTCATTTTCTAGACTTAAGCATCCTTTGATAGCATTATATCATTCCTGCCCCTTTTTCATTCAAGTCTTACTATTAATGCTTATCATCACATTCCTACCCATGTAGGAATAACCATCACTCCACCAGGTCAACAATTTAACCCCTCTGATGTAGTCATCATGTTAAGGTTTCTATTGTTAAAAATCAAAATAATAAAAACATTTCAATCTGCATTCCTTCTCCTCAAGGAGTTAATGCGGATAATAAGTAAATTTTTAACACAGAGAAATTCTTTTAAGCAGGTTCATCTATGCCTTATTATACCAGTTCTTTGACTGATCTCTGTGTAAAATTATGAGACCCGGGAGATCTAGAATTCGATGAGAAAAATAATACTAATCCAATGAATTTTAAAATAAACAAATAAGAGAGAGATAGAGAACAATTTACTCCACAAGAATGAATGTATTCACAATATGTTGAAATTACAATGAGATCAATCCAATGTGTAGAGAGGAATTGATCTCATCACCAATAATAGCAACTGCCACTAAAAGCAGTGTAAAAATGGCTAAATCACATGCCTAAATATCTAAAATAGATAACCCACACCTAACATGAGAATGATAGGCTGGAAAGTGCGAGTTTGCTAACTCATTAGCTAAACATGCAAAGTTTACTAAAGAAAGGAAAACTCCCTAAAATCAAGGAAGGTGTCTCCTACCCTCTATAGAAAGTCGAATCAAGTGAGGAAAAATGCATTGGGATGCATTAACCAAGGTCTAGGTGCCTAAGACAAGTAATACACCAAGGGAAGTTATGATTATTCTCTAACACCCCCCCTTAAGCCTAACTGTAGTGACATAATAAGAAAATGTGAGTCCCGACTACTATGTCATTTTAAGTACTCAATACAATAATGAACCCCTCGTAAAATGAGGAAAGAGGAAAAACCTCATGGGAAACCCCCCCCCCCCAAAAGAGGACATAAAAAATGCTAAGTAAACTGAGAAGAAACAAAAAGCAGTTGCTCAGCAACTTTGTCCTTCACTCCAAGAGCTCACAACTGTGCAAGTTTGTGCTTGTTGAAGATTGTGTTGAAGATGTAGATGTATGCACAGATCTGATGAAGTAGATGAACCATTGATATGTCCACACATATCCACTTTATCTTTTTGTAATGAAGAAGATCCAAACAAAGTTTGGATGAAACTATGAAAACCGTGCAGCCGTTTCTGGAAAAACGCTGAAATTTTGTTGATTGTAAAATGGTCATAACTTCACTTCCCAAACTTCGTTCGAACGATTTTTTTTTTTTGAATTGGATATTTTTCCGAGAGGAATTCAAATATCCAATTTGTTTCTGAAACAAATTCTCAAAAAATATCATAATTGAATCTGATGTGCGTGGCCCCATTTTTGTCTCTTGAGATGCATGCATGGTGCATGCAAAAGTGCCAGCATGTGACTCTTGAGATCCATGCATTATATCTTCCACATGAAATTCATAAGAAAAAATCTGAAATGGAGTAGACATCATCTGCAATTAATGGAATACAATTTTTTGCAGATACTTGTGTAGAAGACTCTTCAAAATAAAATGCTTGATCTTTCGAAGGCTTCTCTTCTAGCTCTATCTGTTCAACCTAATGCATGAAATCTTCACAATCTTCTTTATTCCCAAATAAAACCTCCAATATTCTCCATAATTCATTTGGATTTGAGTCTTTTGAGACATCATATACTTGGTGGATAATTTATGGAGAAATATAGAAGCAGATACATCCTATGGCCATATCTTGTCTATTGAGAAAGTCGTTTTTCTCATCGACTGAATCAGGCTCTACTTTCATTTCCATAGTTATCCGGTACAGACATTTTCTTCAGAGAGAAAGGGTGATCTCATATTTCCATTCAAAATAGTTGAATGGAGTTAGGACAACATGCTTGGGCTGAAGGTGTTGATCCATTGATTTTTGTTGCCTCCTTTGATGATCTTTCACCTGCAAATAAAACTAGTATACATCTCCCTCACATTCCATGAGGCTCTGATACCATGTCAATGTGTTGAAACTACACATAATAGATCTAGCTGGGAATTGACATACACAGTTGCAAATAAAATAGAAAAAAAGAGAAGAAGGAGAGAAAGAATAGAAGAATTCTCATTAACAGTATTTCGCACTCAAAGAATGAATAATTTACAATAGATATAGGCTACATGAGTAACTAATGTTCCATAGTAGTGATCTAGAGAGATATAGACACTCATCGATAGACACTGGAGTGAACTTCCACCTATTCCTAGTTAACTGATCCATGCAATCATCAATTAACTGAGTCATGACTTCCCCTAGTCTAACTAAGTGTAACTGAGTGTAACTGACTCTAAACTGAAGAGGAACATCCTATTTTGTAGGGGAATATTCTCTATATAGAGAATATTCTCATTTAAGGAAGAGTTCTCAACATTGGATTGTAAAACTTAGGAAAATAATTATAGGTGAGTGTGTAATATCTCCAACACCCCCCCTGAACACTACTATGGTGTACATGATGAATGGGTCTCAACAACCAAGGCCATGTTAGGTACCCATTGTACAATGCATATAAGAAAGAGAAACTGAAGAAAAAAAAATTTGAGGAAAGAGGGAAAACCTCATGGGAAACCCCCCCTCCCCCCCCACCCCCCTCAAATCACAATGCATAAAAAAATTATGAAAATGAACAAAAAGCAGTTGCTAAGCAACACTATCCTTCACTACAAGAAGACCTCGCAACTGTGCAACTTTGTGCTCATTGAATATTTTGTTGAAGATGTAGATGTCTACACAGATCTGATGAAGTAGATGCACCATTGATATGTCCACACATATCCAATTTCTCTTCTTGTAATGAAGAATATCCAAATAAAGTTTGGATGAAACTTTGAAAACCGTGCGGTCATTTCCGAAAAAACATTGAAATTTTGTTGATTTTAAAATGATCATAACTTCACTTTCTGAACTCTGTTTCGGACGATTTATTTTTTGAAATTAGATATTTTTCTGAGAGGAATTCAAATGTCCAACATGTTTCTGAAAATTATGCTCAGAAAATATAAGTATTGAATCTAATGTGTGTGGCCCTCTTTTTGTCTCTAGAGATGCATGCATGGTGCATGCAATATTTTTTGCATGTGACTCTTGAGATGCATGCATGATATCTTACGTATGAAATTCAAAAAACAAATATGAAATGGAGTAGATATCATATGCAATTAATGGAAAACAAATTTGTGCAGATATGTGTGTAGAAGACTCTTTAGAATAAAATGTTTGATCTTCTAATGGCTTCTCTTTCGACTCTATCTGTTCAACCTCCTACATGAAATATTCACAATATTCTTTATTCCCGAATAAAACCTCCAATCTGGTCCATAATTTGTTTGGAGTGGAGTCTTGTGATACATCATATACTTGGTGGATAATTTCAGGAGAAATAGACAATAAGATACATCCAATGGCCATATCTTGTCTATTGGGAAAGTTGTTTTTCTCTTTAGCGGAATCAGTCTCTACTTCCATTTCCATAGTTAATTGGTACAAGTATCTGCATCTGAGATGAAGAAGAATTTTTGGCTTCCATTCCAAATAGTTATGAGTTGTGAGAAGTATTGTTGATGAATAATCCATCTTTTCTGCGTTCTTCAATCTTTAATACCTGCAAAAAGAGTCTAGTGTGTCTTTTTCCTAGTAGTCCATCGACTTTGATACCATGTAAAATTCTGAGACCCGAGAGATCTAGAATTCCATCAAAAAAATAATATTGATCCAATGAATTTTCAAATAAAAAAAGAAGAGAGAGATAGAGAAGAATTTACTCCAAAAGAATGAATGTACTCACACTATGTTGAAATTACAATGATATCAATCCCATATGTAGAGAGGAATTGATCTTGTCACTAATTATAGCAATTGCCACTAAAAGCAGTGTAAAAATGGCTAAACCATGGGCCTAAACCTCTAAAATAGATAACCCACACCTAACATGAGTGTGATAGGATGAAAAGTGTGATTTTTCTAACTGATTAGTTAAACATGCAAAGTTTACTAAAGAAAGGAAAACTCCCTAAAATCAAGGAAGGTGTCTCCTACCCTCTCTAGAAAGTCAAATCAAGTGAGGAAAAATGCATTGGGATGCATTAGCCAAGGTCTAGGTGCCTAAGACAAGTAATACATTAAGAGAAGTTAGGATTATGCTCTAACACTCTAGCTCATCCAGGCCTGGTGTTGTAACCTACTCTGATACCACTTTGTAACACACCCAACCCCTTAAGTACCCTTTTAAGGGATGAGGTAGTAAATTTTCACTTTTTCTCAATCATCTCAATACCTCTTCTCGAGGCACCATTATCTTCTACTCATCAAGATCTTTCCAAAAACTGTTACCATGCTCCAAATTGAGCTCTACATAAAACTTTATGGCCTCCTAAAGTTATCGAGCCTCCATTGGCTCAAGGCCACCTTACTACCACGTGGCCTCTTAATACTCATTCCATCTAAAGTGGAATCTTCCACAGGGCATGTTAAGTTCACGCGCCCAATATTTTTTACTTCTCTTCGTCATCATTGGATTTTTACTCCCACAGAGTCTCAACACTCCAACACTAAAATTCTCGACGATGATTCTGTGTCAGGGTTGTGCCATAAACAACCATCTTTGGACCGAGCATCCTATGGCTCTAATTTTTTCAGCAATCCTAACTTGCATGGGGGTTAACACCCCTCTTATTTAACATTCTCGATCAGACGGGCCTCAAGCCACTCATCTAACATCTCTAAGTGATTCGGTGACACCAAACTCATGCGATGGTTAATTTCTCTTCCCTTTCTTGCTTCTAAAGTAGAAAGTGGGACCCACAACATATCAATGGTTCAGCCTGTGTCTTCATCCCACCTCAACCAACGGTCTAGATCACTCCTCTATACGTCATCTTCGACATTTCTTAACAACGCCTAACAAGTCCACCGTTGAACCCCAACAACATTATGCTTGGATCAACGGTCTAGATTCGTTGAACCATAGATCCAACAAACTTAAATAAAACAAAGGCCTAGAAGGCCTTTTCGTCTAATGGGACCTACCTTTCCTCATCAACCAATCCATTGGTGACACATGTCACCCCAAAGGACATGCTAACTTCCACCTATCCTAACATGTGACCCTTCCACTTCCTGCCACCTAGGGTGACATGTGGCATCTATAACTCAACATAGAGTTCTATCTCAAGAACCTAGAGTCACATTTACACATGGCACAACTTCTATTGGACACGTAGCACCCTTTCCACGTGATACATGCCATTTTTCTTTCCACGGATTCTCACCTATAGGTGTCAGGTCATCATGACACATGGAACCACCCTTGATTAACACATGGCACCATCCACATCACCCTCTTAATCCTTTTGGTTGGATATCAACGATTTAGATCTCCTCTCGGATTTCTTCCAATCACGACAGATAAACGACCCATATCTCCTCTTAGATTTATTCTGATCACGACAGATCAATGGCCCAGATATCTTCTTAGAGTTCCTCTGATCATTCCAGATCAACAAACCAGATCTCCTCTTGGATTTCCTTCAATCATGATAGATCAACAACCCAGATCTCCTCTCAGAGTTCCTCTGTTGGAGTCCTCTAGCACCCCCACACATAAACAATTTGACGGTAGTACTTTGATTGATTATGGAGATCTATCCATCCTAGATATTATGATTCTCATTCGTCCTCAGAGTCCCTCCTTCATCAAATCTAAAAGTTTAGATCATTTGATCTGTAGATATGACGATTAGGAATACGAAACTTGTTCTATATTTTAATATCTAAAAGGAATCCCACTCGACCCTTCCTATGAATTCCAGGCTGACACGTGTCACCCTTTGGGACACGTTGACTCCCATGACAGCATGACATGTCATGCTGACATCACTTCCCTTTTTTTCCTCTCTTGAGAAGGACTCCCTTTGATCTATGGTTGTGTTTCGACCTCACCCAAATTCCGATCAACGGTTCTCGTTGACTCTCAGAGTCTCTTCGTTGAAGTTCCTTCCCGATCGGGACTACCACACGCTCCGACCAACACTCTTTGATGAATGATTGAGATCTATTGATCTGCATAAACCACGGTCGATGATTAAGGTGACCTTCCAAAGGCTTGATCCCAAATAGGGCCCATGTTTTTCAGGCTAACACGTGTCACCCTTTGGGACACGTTGACTGCCATGATGGAACGACATGTTGTGCTAACATCACTTCTCTTTTTTTCCTCTCTTGAGAAGGACTCCCTTTGATCTATGGTTGTGTTTCGACCTCACCCATATTCCGATAAACGGTTCTCGTTGACTCTCAGAGTCTCTTCGTTGAAGTTCCTTCCCGATCGAAACTACTACACACTCCGACCAACACTCTTTGATGAATGATTGAGATCTATTGATCTACATAAACCATGGTCGATGATTAAGGTGACCTTCCAAAGGCTTGATCCCAAATAGGGCCCATGTTTTTCCTCTTGACAAACCATGGATCGACACAAATCATCCTCCGGACACATTGGTTGCCATGTAGGCATGACACATCACTCCAACGTCACCTTCTCTCTCTTCACCTTTATAGGGTAAGGCATGGAACATAAGGCTAGAACCATTTTCCTCTAACTTAACCTCAATGATCGATATTCATCCTTCAACCTTCCGATATATCAACGGTTCTTGTTAATTCAGGGTTCATCTTCTAGAGGCATCATAGCCTACTTTGATGAAGGGTCGAGATCTTTTATTACACCAAATTGACCGTTCATATTTATTCTCACCACTTATCAATTAACGGTAGATAACTATCCCAATCTATGGTCCAGATATGATTGTTAAGACAAATGTATGGTTTTGATTCTTTCAAGCCTAAACAAGGGGTTCTCTTAGGTGTATCAATTTGAATTTGAACTTAGATATTTTTCGAGGGTTTATTCAAAGATTTTCCTTGACTAATAGCTTGAATTTGGTCCTTACTACTCAGGGATCCTTCCAGGTCCCTTATCATGGGTTTACCAGACCTTATTGGTCTCCTCCTTCCTTTTTTTTTTTCTCAAGGGGTGTCATTTTATTTCGTATGACTTCATCTCCCATTTTCCAGGGAACCCAATATAACAAGAAGTATAGATATGTATAAATGTATAGTTCATACAGTTAGAAAGGTCACAGTTTCATTCCTTTGACTTGAGCCAATACAGGAGGCACAATCATTCACATGTACGAAACATGCCCAGACCCATATAGTTCCTCAATTTCTTAAATACACAAACATGCAAGAGGACAACCAGTCTAATCATTAAACAAGCATGCATATCCTGGAGACAATTACAGGCATTCGGCCATAAATTGGAGTTCAATTACACAAGGTATGAAAATACTTATCTATTATGATTGATGTCCAACAAACTGATTGCAGGTGTTCTCCTTTCCACCCAACCATAGGCTTTGCATAATCAGTCACTTCGGCTACAGGCCACCCCTGTGCCAAGACAAGATACCACCATGGGATTTTTTGCGCTCCCTCATGAATTCACTTGCAACCACTCTTTTCCTCTTTTCTTTGCATGTTGTATCTCTCTCATTTATGGGTCTTCTTCTCCCTTTCCTTCCTTTTGCATCCCCTACACGTAATCCCCTTGGGAAGGTTCTCAACATTTCCCTTCTTTTCTTCTGTCAGAAGGAACTTCGTGGGTCAATTCTGGAATACAAAATTGGTACCTAGTTGTACCTTTGGTTGGAAACCTCTCCTGTCCAAGACAAATTTTCCATATCTGTATTGATTGAGGGTGGTTGTTTGTTCAACTATCAACCCCTTTCCATTATCGTTTGGCTTCAACTACAAGTTATAGGAAATATGATCATTTCTTTCACATTCTTCATAGATGTGGATTAGAGTCTTTACATACGAACCCCCTTCATTCCCTCTCATTAATCCCTCTCATGGTATCATGGTTAGTACTTAAGGCTTCACCCCCATAATCAGTTGTTGGAATTTATAATTAAACAATAATACATTTACATTGTTTTTATGCCATGGCATGGAAATCATTAATCGTGAATAATTACAAGATGGGGGAAACATGGGTGTTACACCTATTGTTACAGGAAGTACCTGACTAAGGAGGTGTTGGAAGCCAATTCACATTTTTCCATTGTCTTATAAGTTTCCTACACCAATGTTTTGCAAACATCAATTTTTCGTCGCAATTCTCAAATAAACGACACTTTAATTTTTGCGACATTGCACATTTACCTTCGTTTTTGTTTTCACGACTGTAAGCGTGAAAACTTGGTATTTCGAAGTCGCATTAGAATCATTATTGAACTGTCGTTATCCTTCTTGTCGATATGCCTATTGATCTTACATTTTACTTATCATTATACAGTTGGAAAAACTTTTTGATCTGTACTCTTGGGACATTCTTGGATTGATTGTGTGACTTTGTCTTATTGAGTTTGTAATGCATTGGCATTTGGATTTACATGTTATTTGATCAAATTACTTTGCACATTGGTTTCATAAGATGTATAGGTGTTATAGTTAAACCTTGATATATTTCATTTGATACGACACCTAGTTCAAAACGCATTGGTACCTCGCTTAAACTCTTGATATGAATTGTTACAACGCATGTCACATAGTCAAAACATTGGTATTGATTTCAATTTGTATGGTTGGTTATAAAACTATGGCATAACTTTGATTGCACGCATTGGTTTATACACTTACCATTGACTTCATTGGTCGGGCAAGTGACATGATGTTTAAAACTATACAATAGTGGGTTGAACAGCTATAAGCCAGCGGTTGTACCTTGGCAATAACTATTATGCATGGTAGAGATAGGCTCCACCACCTTCGCACGATGACATTAATTCCTATCCCTTATCCCTGTTTCACCTCTGTTAGCTCGGGTAACCCTTCGTGCACTCTGCTCCTGTGTGTGCTATGATCCAAACCCTGGACTTACCGTGTGCTCGGCTCCATGGCACCGGTGGTGTGAATCGAGCCGAACGGTAGCCAAGCCTTGCTACTGTTCGACAATGCCTGGAAAGACTTAGAAGATAACGGTAGCCAAGCCTTGCTACTGTGGCACAGCAGTTCGCCCTGACTTTTGATGGCTGTAGAGCCAAGGTGGGTGACATTCAGTTGGAAATCAATGAAGAGTTTATTAGTTCTGCTACAGGGTTACCATCCTCGGGCCAGCGTTGGTTTAAAAATTCTAAGGTCGAGGAGGTTCCATGGCCGCTACTATTCGTCTCGCGAAAGGTCACATCTTGTGACAGAGGTATGCCCATTTCCATTCTTAAACCACGATGGCATGACCTCCTGATAGTAGTTAAACAATTCGTGACCTGTGAGGGTCGATATGGACCCGTTTTTCTCTACCACCTGCGTTTGTTAATGAATTTTATAGGGTATCCACTGAATATGCCTTTCTATTTCCAGCGTAGCCTGTAAAAAATGTCAAAAAGGTTTAAAAGGGAGAAGGCCAATAGTATCCTATTCCACCATGGATTAATTAGACTTATCATTTTTCATCACTTAAGTCTCCACGGTGATAGTTGGCGATATTTTTTCGCTCGAAATGGTTTTGATGATACAGACCCGGTCCAGGTGGACAAGCCTGTGATTAATGAAGCTAAGGTCGAGCCACCCATGCCCTTCCATGTCCTACTGCCCTCTCCTAAGCCTTCGTTTGACCCCGATATTGACTTACCCGATGCTATAACTGAGAAGGTTGAGGCTATAAAAAATCCTGTGAGCAAAAAGGTTAGAGGTAACTGTACTGTTAGTGGAAAAGGAAAAATGAATGCTTGGCTTATCTCGAGAATGGATAGAAATAAGCCTAAACGTAGTATTGAGCAAAAGCCCATAGTCCTTAGTGAGGATTCGGACTCTGACATAGAACGCTTCCTAGCTAGTGAGTACCCTTACTCATAGGGTCTGTGCTCCGAGCCACCTTATGATTTCGTTTCTAATATGCCCCCTTGCCTAAAGAATAATCCTAGCTACCATGGGATCAAACTACCTAACGAAACCCTCGGCAATGTAACCAAACCCTCACCTGCACTTTCAAAGCCCAAACAGTCGTCCTATGACCAATGTGATTTGTGGTTGGAATGATACTATATAGACGTTCCCCTACTTCAATCGAAAATCAAATCATTGGAGAACCAAGTTGCAGTATTGACCAGCCAAAGGGAAACGCTTCAAGAAATTGATAGGAAGTAGAGAAACACTGGTTCCATCATTTTTCACAATGTTTAATCGGCTACAGCCGTTGTCAACTCCAAATTGTCATGATCAAGCCGTTTGCTCGTCATACAGGTATGAATTTTGATTTCATTTTAGTTTTGTGAATGACCGGGATTAATATAATGATTTGAATTTGGTTTTCAAATAGCTCTGTCTATCATTTGAAATGGCTCTGTCATAATGTTGTTCATCCTGTACATTGTTTTCGCTTTGCTAAAAATAAATGAGGTTTCGATTTGGATACACGATTTGCTCATACCCAGTTTAGCCACTGATAGATTTTCATCGGATTTGATTTGTTTTTCTGTTAAGTTAACAAAATCGATGGTTTGCTTTCAATTGAATCTGTTTGTATCCAACTCGAACATGAGGTTTTCATGCTAAATTTAGAGCACGATCATATTTTGATTCGGTATGATTTCATTGTAGCGGATCACATCGACCCTAATTGAGTTTTGATGATTTGATTTCTGAAACGACTTCGTGAGTTTGAATTGATATAATCTTCTAAATCAGGAATACAACTCTAATTGACAATGATTTGGAAAGAACGACTCTGTTTTTCATGAAAACAATATTCTCAAGTAAGCCTGTGTATGTACGCCCGAATCATGGAGCAGTTTTGATTCATAATAACTGTAATAAACCCCAATTGTTCGATTCTCTCTTATTTTGACTGGATTATTCCATATCATGAATTGGCAAGATTTTTTTATGAGTTGGATTCATATTATAGATGTTGCTCTGTTTGATTTGCAAAACGAATTGATCGACGTTCGTTATCTCTGTCAAATCCGGTTATAATTCGTTTTGAAATGAACGGTTTCGTTCATTGTCAATCGAGTTTGTTTGCCCCAAATAGCTATAACAAACAATTGAACTAATCCTACAGATCATGTTGATTGATCTCATTATGACTTCGTTTGTGAATGTTTACGCCCCAGTTTTGATTTAATTCGCTCATGGCATGGATCGTTTGTTATACAGTTATGTCGATTTGAAAATGATCCTGTTTGGATTCTATCGTGTTTCCTGTTGATGAGGCAGCATTACAATTGCCTGTGATTTGTTTTAATTATATCGATTTCAATGTGATATGAAACAATTTCATTGTTGTTCGATATGATTTTTTTCACCCGACTTTGTGGCAAAAAATGAAACAGAATACATGTATCTCTATAATTATTCAATTGATCTTGGTCTTGTTTGATTTCAAAATGGTATAACAATTTCAATTTGAATGATTCGTTTTCAAATAGCTATTGGATGTTAGTTGAATTTAATTCTTTAAAAGATTTGAGTTGATTTTAATGTTGATTTCGTGTCTTATTTAGACCAGCTACAGAATCGCAAGATTCTATAGCTAGTCTATAGAATTAGATTTTTTTTTTATCATTTTATTAATAAAATACCCTTCTAACTTGTCCATTTTGAACACCTTTCAGGTACATCCAAACTGCATTGGACATACTGGACAGTCTAGGAGATATTTGTGTGATTTAGTTTTGTTTTAGGTTCTTAGTTTAGTCAGACTTGGGACATCTTCCCAGATTTTATGTAAACAGTTTTGATAACTTCTACAGGGATGTTTTGCCCTGTAGAAGACCTTTAAATACTTATTATTTTTTGTAATAAGGGGCATCCTCACTTGTGGGAGAACCAGCCTATGGATTTCTAATACAAACTGAGACAGGAGTTGATGTTTTGCTACAACTTTCGCTTTCATAATATCAATCTTTTGTTTCAAGTTTATGCATGTCAATTTGCAGTTGATTATAGACTACTTTAGCTATCATAATCTATTGCAGGATGATGTGATTTGATTAAAGTATTATCCATATCTGATTCCCTTCATCATTTTTAAAAGTACAGCAATTGTTTGGTTTCAGTTAATGAATCATAGATTTCTCTTCTTCGTTAATTGAATCATTTCGTATAGGTCTTTGCATACAGGTTTATCTAATTGTGAAGATTTATAAATTATAAAATTGTTGTAGCTTTTATGTCTTGTTTGTCCTGTAATTATATTGAAGAGCACAGTAGTTTCTCATTTACGAGAAGCTAGTGGATAATTCGGTCCGGGTTTCCTCCCTCCGATCAGCTAAGGCAATCATCATACAGGACAAACCTGGAGTGTTTCTTCAGGTTATCTTGTTATTTATTTAATAGTTTATTTGTTAGTATAATTTAAATAGTTTAGTTAGATATATTTGTAGTTTAGATTAGTAGTTAGAATTAGTTATTAGTTTAGATAGTTTCCAGTTTATTTCTTTTTCATAAAACCATAAAAATCAAAAAAACAATATCTCTCTCTGTCTTAGGACAGAATGCAAATGAGTTTTTCAGGTTTTCATTCAAATCTGTAAATTGTGAATATTGTAAATTTGTGAATAAGATTTATTTCAGTTAGTAGTTAGATATTTAATCTCTTAGAGTTAGCATAGTATTAGATAATAGATTGCATATAGAATAGTTAGTTTTGTTTTAGTTTGTTTTAATAGTTAGTTTTAGTTAGATTAGTTTATTAGTTTGTTTAATAGTTAGTTTTAGTTAGATTAGTTAGTTTAGAGTAGTTTTTCTTTTTTTGTTTTCTTAGGACTTAGATCGGCTAACGGAGCTGCTAAACCCGTCAGGGTGGTTCATCCCAAACGGCTTGGGTTATTAGACAACCCCGGACCAGTTCCACTCTCCCAGTTGACGGACGGTCAATTTCGCCTGTCAACAGGAGGGGACCCTTCCCCCTTAGGAAAGGTACTGATCTACGAAACCAAAATCACATGATCACCAGTACATCAACATGTGAATGAAATTCAGAACCAAATTTATATTGTCGTAGTTTGAAATATACAATAGAAGAAAAATGTAATTTCCAAAACAATTTCCTCCCTATCATATCTAGGGAACCATGGTTCCTATACAACATGACTAGTGTTCTAAAATTATACAAACAATGGATGGAAAACCGTGAGAATTTGGTTGTTCATCTAGTTACAAAGATTCTTTCAAACATTAGTGGGAATCAAACGTATGCTGACTCGATAGGCAATTGATTTATCCTTTAGTCACCCACTTGCCTCATGTTTCCATTCTCTGTGAATATTTCTTACCAACTGCTAGTTGCAGTTTTGATTGTTGTGATGGTGATATTTATTTGGAGTCGCAACAATGAAAATCATACTTGAAATTGCAATGGTTTATTTGGAGTTGCAACAACTATGAATGCACCTCGAGTTGCAGCAGTTGGTTTGTGCCCAGAATTGCAGCAACTTGGTTTGCACCTAAAATTGTATCACTTGGAGTTGTAGTAGTTAGTTTGTGCCCAGAATTGCAATAACTTGGTTTATGTCTGAAACTGTATCACTTGGAGTTTCAACAGAGAGGTGTTACAGCCACTTTGATGTGTTGCAACTACTGTATTCTTCTATATAGAAATATTAGTAATTCAAAGTAACGAGTTCCTTCTAATAATTATGTAAAAATAACCTAATAATGTCATATGGAATAGGATTCATACCTTAGTGATAAGTAAGGTGAACTAGATAAAGGAAGTATAAAAAAGGGGGGTGATTAACGGAAAATGGTAAGCGAAAAGGTATAGACGGGTGTTGAAAGTTTTCCATTTTAGGCACCCATCACACACAATGAATGGATCTCGATACCTTTACCATGGGTGGGGGAGGAAAATAAGATTCCAAAGTTAAAACACCATTTACAAGGGCTCAAACCATCACACATGCCCTCTCCATGGGACCTTTGGCCTCTACATGGGATATGGTAATCATTAGAAGGATTTACACACAATGAATGGTTCTCAAGGCCTGAAACATGGTTGAGGGGGGAAAGTAAGGGCCTTGGGCCTCAAGTGGAGATTTTTTTCCCCATTTTGTGGATAACTAAGGAGATTATGTCTCGAGGCCCTCATGTTGCAAATATGGAGCGCCTAGAGACTGCATTACTAGCAGTATCCTTTTGCACATATGGAGACCCTTCTCACCACCACAGAGGTTGTATATTTTCATATGGCATACACCACACCAGCTGGCTTCCAAAAGGCTGTGGCCTTGCTCCATGAGTTACAAGTCAAGTATTATTGTGAGTATCATTTCAATATTTGAGGCATTTGAATATGTTGTATCTTAGACTAATTTAGATTTCATGATATATGCTTGGACATTATGCCTTTTTCCCTGCTTCACCTTGGTGGTTGACATTGTGCCCTAGTAAGTGGTCTTCCTTGGGGATGGGTTTTCTACTAGGAACTCCTTTGAAGATCCATCATACTATTCCCGATCATACTTACCACTTTCCATCATTTTTCCCCCAATTTCCTTATCTCTTGGGATTTTAAGGTGTACTAACCCAAGAATGGGTTGTCCCTCATTCTATGGGTAGAAGGGGTTGAAGGCCAAGAGGGATTGATGTTGGGTAAAAGATAAAATCCTGTGTATGAACCTTCCATATGCTTCACCCAGGGATCATCGAAGAAATTAGCAATGAAACGATTATCTTTGAGAAAAGGGGGACCCATAAGAAATATGATTATGAATGCTTAAAGGGATAGTTGGGGGATATGCGGTCTCATCACAAGCCGTCCTATCATGTCCATGAATATATAATGGTATGAAATTATCATCATCTGGTCACCAATCCAGAGTAATGGATCTTAGTTGCATGGATGAGAGAAAGAGGGCCTCATCATGAGCCAGCCTTCTCATTTCTGCTAGGTATTTGTGGGTGACATTGTCGTTATCTAGACACCACGCCAAGGAAGTGGCCTTAAATGTGTCCTTAAATTTATGAAAGAAACAAAGAATGGGAAAATAATGCACTTGGAAAAGGTGCATTGCAAACGAAGGTACCACACACCCTTTATAAAGGCACCCATGAATGAGACACTACAACCCCTTGTATGTCATGAACCCCATGCCCATTGATTCTTGACCATAATGAATTCACTCACTTTACATGGATTAGAGAGGGATCTCTTAGAAACTCTCCTTGACCTAGGGAAAGATATACCCAAAAGGACACCTCGTCAACCCTCCCATATTCAAACTTGACAAGTCGCATAATGTCTTTGAGCACTTAATTGTTTGACATGGTAATATTTGATGCACATGCTTAGGTAGCTCACTTATTGAATGGATTTACTTATCATGATTTTATGACTTGATATCCTTGGAGGGTGTGTTTATTTCTCTTTGCAGGACCTAGTTGGTGGAAAGTTTTGGAAGAACAAGCCTAGCTTGTGATTCCATGGGGCTTGAATCCCACATGTGGATGTCAAGGGCCCACATAACGGATGAGAGAGATGAAACCTCAGAGGCCTAGAATATGACTTGAACGACATAACCTATCCCCCACATGCCAAATGTTTTTCCTCGGAGAGGAAAAACGTCACCTCTAGAGGTATGACATCACCTAGGGGGGTTAGGATTTGGTGGTGAGGTTGACATGCATTGGCACATGGAATTTCTGAGGGTTTTGAGGCTTTGAACATGAAGGAAGTAATTTGGATGCTTGACAAGTGGCTTTGGGAAGCCTTTCTACACTCCTTCATCACCAATGACTTTCTCCTAGTGCCAAAGCGTCCCCTAAAGGGGTGATGTCTTTATAAACTAGGGTTTTCTTTGTAAACAAATGAAATTAAAGTGAATTGTTTAATATTACTTTGTAAAAGGGGAAATATTAGGGTTTATGACCCCTAGTCTTATGGTTTGCCCTTAATTATGCAGAAAAACTATCTTAGTGACATTTTGTATAAATAAGAGATCATAAAATCTCATTTTAACATAACTCTCCCTCTTGTGAGAAGTATTGGAATGAAATTTTCGCTACCCTTCGGTGTTTTCTCTCTCTTATGTTATGATATGGTTTTTCTTTGGTTGTGGATTTGATGACGATGATGCGCTATCCTTTTGAGGTCATTCTTTTTCTATTGTGGAGGTTTACTTTGGCATGTTAAAGGCTTCTCTTGGATTGGTATGGTTCTTTACTTTGTTGTTATCATTGATAATTCAAGTTAAATTTGTTTTGGCCAAGGCTAGATAGGGATTATAAGGATATACACCCCTATCCTAGTTTCCACCATTTTTTTATCAAACCTTTAAAGTTATTTTGCAAGGTTTTTGTTGAGGAAGTAAGAGGATTTACACCTCTCAATTCCAAACCCTAGCTAGGGTACTTGCCTTGGGAAGTAATAGGATTTACACCCCCAAGGGACTAGTAGTCCTAGATATTTCTTCTTGACCCCATTAACCCATAACTAAAGGCACTAATCTGCATTGGAGAAACAAAATATTGCATTGGGAAACGTAATTTCTTGTCATATTTACTTTTTGCAACTTGGATTGTGTTCCTTGTGCTTAGAGAACCTCACAGCCACTAAGTCATCCCCATCAAAGGCATAGTTCTTTATTTTGTTACAAATTTTCATATTCAAACATTAGGGCTGCAGAAACCCTAATCAAATTGTTTGAATAACTCTCTAATCCACTGCTGGAAATTACCCAAAGTTTGCACACTTACACTTCTTGGTCTAGCGCACTTTTGGGAAAAGTTTGGAGGATTTTTAGGGGCTTTTTTATTGTTGTAATACATTGATTGTTACAGCCATAAGGATGATATAATTTGCTGCAGAAAGTGTTTACAACATCCTTGTCTTTTCATGCTAGCATCTTGGTCTTTCATCTTGAGTTTTGCTAGTATTTAGCTAATATTTATCTTGTATCTTTCACTTGATTTCTAGAATTCATATTGCAGATCATAAAGCCATTTTATTTCTGATATACATTGTTACTAACAACTTATATTAGGGACAACAAGCTTAACTTTCTTGTCCAATTGGTTATATTGCAATATATGTTTGTTTTTCTTGTGTCTCGGGCAAGTACTTCACCATTTACAGGTTACTCAACATACATGGAAACCCTTGGACCTTCCCAAGACTCTTTTACAAGACCTTCATACCACTTAGAATTGACCTTTAGGGACATCCTCTCTATCTTCATCCTTTTCCATCTCATTCCCCCTTGGGTCACCGGGATTACCCCCTTGAGGTGACTACCTCACCCCTAAAGTGATGGGGACACCTGCCTAAGGTGATAGTGGGTAGGTTCCCTCCTAGTTGTCACCATTTGGTGGTTGGGTTGGGATTTTTCCAACCTACAACTTGTGCGATAACATGTTGGCATCATTGTCAGGGAGGATTTTGAATCCTCTTCATGCCCTAATGACACTTTGGCAAGTTTCCCTCCCAAAGCCTCTATCCCTCATCTTTCCCGATGACTCCATTGAAAAACGTTCCCTTTTCCACCCTTGATAAGTTTCCCTTAAATCTTGTCTGGTGACTTGTAGCACCCTTCCACAGGATGCTAAGCAATTAACAATTTATTCAAACACCTACATAATAAAAACTTCATTTTAGCATAATTCCATTTCATTTCCACAATTATTCTACATTTGCTCAATGATAAATCTAATAACATGATGAAATAAGTAGTAGGCTAACCTTAAGATTTAAAAACTTAAAACATAAGTATACTCAAAACATCAATAACAAAATATCACTGAAAAATACCTCCTCCTTAGCTTGTCGAAGCTCACCGGTTGTACTGTAGTCCTCGACGCTTCCAAGCATTCTTTTCCCGCTTGCCCAGAGTGAAACAACGGAATCCTCCCTGCCAACTAGGAGCCTAGCCGGCTTCCTAGCTCCAAGAAACCTTTCGGTTTCTTGGCCCTCCATGCCCGTGACCCCAAGAACAGCAAAG
>ML795953.1:109271-137696 GCA_009831015.1 Picea engelmannii
TCCGGAGACAGTCCAAAAGCCAGTGGAGGATATTGAGGACAGAGTAAGCGCAGCAGGGGAGCAGACAGAAGAAAACATGGATGAGTTTAATAAACGATTGCATCAAGAACAAGTAGATCCTGAAGAAGAGGTACAAGATGAAAGACTTCCCTGGGTTGATAATTTATGTTTCACTTGGTTGTTTGAAATTAATTAAGCAATTATAGTGACCAACAATCCATACCTCCTGTGTGAAGGTGCACTCCAGAAATAGATGTTGAGTCAATTCTGGACTTTTCATGCATAGTTTACAAACACTAGGACCTATGAATCCTCTTCGCTGAAGGGTCTCCCATGACAAAATTTTATTTTCCATCATTAACCAAAAAAAGAGCTTAATTTTCAGTGAACAATCCCAATCCCACATGGTCATACTCCAACCACCAGACTTATAGATCCATTTACGAATATCAACTACTAGAAAGATGTTCCTTACCATTACCTGAACAGACTTGTTACCTCCAGTCCATTTAAGCTGATCAGATTTATTCTGTAGTATAATACCATTGTTAATAAGAGCAGCGTAGTAAGCTTGTCATTCAACCCGCAAACACCCAATGAATTCCAAATCTTCACTAGATATCCAATTGAATGTGATCCGGCCCACCTGTGACATTTCTTTAGCCTGGAATAGATAATAAATTCCTTTTATATTTATCGTCTCAATCAATTCCTCCGATAAAATAGCCAACTAACCCATCCCCGGGATGTAATCTTTCCCAATCAAGATAGAGTGCCCATTTCCCGGGCTCCATGCCAACTAGTGAAGTAATAGATGGAGGGACTTAAATATATATTTCCATACCTTAGAACCTTTCTCCTTCGTAATATCCATTGTTCGGAGCCAACTAGCAGTAGATACAAATGGCATGTACTTATCTTTTATAACCCTATTCCATAACCCCTCCTTCATCAATGCTCTCCAAAGACTGTTAGCAGCCAGGGCTTTACTAAAATCTAGGATATTCCGCAATCCCCATCCCCCATAGATCTTTGGTCTTGCAATCTGCTTCTAGTCACAGAGATGTAGGCTTTTCTTTTTTCGAGCTCCCATCCATAAAAAATTGTATATGAGTTGGCGAATTTTAATAATTATCGGAGAAGGCAGATTCACTAAAGTCAACCAGTAAATCGGTTGACTCTCTAAAACCGCTTTGATCAAAGTCAGACGTCCCCCTAGAGTTAACCACCGGTTGCACCAGTGGTTAATCTTTTGATTGTATTTCTCAATGAGCCAAAGCCAATCCTCACTTCTATATCTATCAATCTTAAGGAAATACCCAAGGTATCTTAACCCATCCGAAAGTGCTTGATAATTATAAGGCAGAATATAATTCAGTGAGTCAAGAACCAACTGGCAAACCCCATACTGATAAAGAGTAGTTTTCTGTGAGTTTACCTGTAGACCCGATGCCAAGCAGAAATGGTTTAAAACCCTACTTGTCTCCCTCCATTCCACAAGTGAATCATTTGTTAGGATGAGGATATCATCTACAAAAAGTAGATGCAAGATCCGGATAAAGCTCGAAACCTTTATACCGGACAAAAGACCTTCCTATTTACTTTTTTTTAAGGCAAGACTTAATCCATCCATAATGAGAATGAATAGTAGGGGTGATAGAGGAGACCCCTGTCTAAGTTCTCTCCCGCTACTAAAGAAATATGTAGGTTCTCCATTTATGAGCACCGCAAAGGATGTTGACGTAACACTTCCCATGATCCAGTTAGTCATCATAAGCCCAAATCCACATTGGAGTAAAACCAACCTGAGGAAATCCCAGCTAATGTAGTCATATGCTTTTTTAAAGTCAATTTTAAGGATTAAAGCCTTCAATTTTTTCTCTTTAATGCTATGTAGACACTCCTGTACAGTCCCAATTGCATCCCCAATTTGTCTACCCTTGAGAAAGTCGAATTGCTCTTCCGACAGAGTACGGGACAAAATTGGTCTAATCCTCTTGGCAGTTATCTTTGTAATGATCTTATAGCAAAGATTGCACAAAGCAATTGGCCGAAAGTCACCAAATGTAGCTGGCCCATTTACCTTCGGGATTAATGCAATAAAGGTTATGTTCATACCCTTATAAACCGCCCCTATCATGCGTGCCTCTTCCACCACTTCTACCAAATCAAATGCCACCAACTCAAAGAAGTGCAGGTAAAACTCAACAGTCCACTCATCTGGGCCTGGGCTCTTATCCTTCATAAACCCTTTCAAAACTTCAAGTACTTCCTCCTTGGTAACCAGGTTCTCCAACACTTACATTATATTATATTTCAAAAGTTGATTTGATTTCCTACATCTCATCTTCTTACATCATATTGATATACGTTGTGAAAGTAGCTAAAATCATATCTCCTAATCAATATCTTCTTGTTTTTTCACATTAACATTGCCACTAATATGTCATGAAAAACCACATTGCACTCATCCACTTATACTTCATTTTTATAATTTTAATTTTATGTGTGACTTATGTTTCAATGTTTCAAAAATAATATATCTTTGCTTACTCCTAAGGGATGAAGTTGACATCACAAGAACGTCGATTAAACTTCTAACGCTTCTTTATGCTCAATGTTTATTTCTTCTCCAAGCATACGTATCTTGTTGTAGCTTTTAAATCATTTTATATTAAATAACCTAAAATGTACTTAAAAGGTTTTCACCCACCTAAGAGGAAAATAAACCTAAGTCATCCTTGTGATTGCTGGCATATTACAAGAATTGGGCAATGCGCACATCACAAGAAGTAGGTAACGAACATAACATTGTGACATTGTTTGTTCATTTGATGGTTGTGTTTAGTGATAAGGAGGGTTAGTTAAAACATGTATATTCTTTCATTTTAATTTTTATTAAGTAAAAGAAAACTTAAATTTACTAATTTTTTAAAATTTATTATTATTATTTTAATATTAATTTTAATTATATCTTCTTAAATAATTAATATATTTATACTTCTCCAAATATAATAATCATCTTCACATATTAAATTTAAATAAAAAATTAAACTTAAAACACTATCCTCTGCACTCCTCTCTTACCGTCCAATTCCTTAATGGCCACTTCAAACCTTTCCAACTACCCCGAACTCGGATTATCCTTCTTTAAATACCATGATACTCGGATTATTCTCTTACCTTATTAAACTCTTTAAGAAATTACGAAAAATATTCCCTAGCTTTTGTGACCACTTAGATGTAATATAATCTCTTTAAAAAAGAAATATATTTCAACGCTCTTATGACCACTTAAATCTAATAATTTCAAATGTATAGTAAAATCTATTTATGTTATATGTAATTTATCCTTTATATTTTTACACGATAATGTATTTACATTGTATAATGTCTATAAATTTAATTTTATGTTTTTATTGTAATATTCTATTGTTATTTAAGTTTATTGTTTAATTTATAATTTTATATATATTATATATAGAAGGATCTTTTAAAAGAGTCTTATACATCAATTTAATATTTAATTTAAGTTTGATCTTAAAATTATATTATGATTATTATTGTATAATTTGTTGAGATCATAATGTATTTATAAAATAAACATACTTAAAAATTATATAATTACTATTAAAATAAAGTTGGGAGGTATTGTTGTATCCTATGTCTTAGTATAAATTAACCACCATCATCATATATAAATTTATATATTGATCTTAGTAAAGACTAGTTGATCAACGTGGAAAGGTTGATAAGATTAAAAGAATCCTTAAAAGAATATATTAAATTTTATTATTGATTAACAAATAAATGGTTGAGCTTCATTTATTTGGTGTTAATATTTTAATTTATGTTAATCACTTACGTGACAATCAGTGAGCTATCAAAGTAATTTTTAAATATGATTACGTAAATGTAAAAAAGTAAACACATAAACGGATGTCTTTATAATAGCTAGGAAGTTAATGATTAAAATCACAGCCATTTATTTTGTGTGACTACTAAAAATATTTCAGCGTAATAACCATCATCATTGTCATATGTGGGCCTAATGAGTAGCCTAATGATTACTCACAGCAGTCACTTTCTTTAAAAAAAAAACTGATGTGTAGTAGATATAAAATTTGACAGACAAATTATTAGCCACAAGACCATTTGTTCATCAAATACTGTTAAAATTTTTGGATAATCATCCACAATCTTCTTAAACTTTTGTGAAAACAAGTAAAAAAAATTGTCAAAACTTTGAAATTCCTACCCCGGATTGCTGGGCGCTTAACTAAAAGTCAAAGTCTTTGAATGGTGTCCATAGTCAAGCACACCACAGCAGGTCATTGGAAGCATCGGGTGGAAGCCATTTCCTTCCACATTCCCCTTTGCGTACCGGAAGGAGCTTGACCAAGACCTTCGCACGCCTTTAAATTATCATCAGGCTCAGGCAGGTGGGCAATACTAGTAATTCAGCAGGAGGAGGAGGTACCTAAATTTGGCAGAAAAAGAAGAAGGGTTTCTGATATCGGCTTTCAAAGCAGAACAAAACAATGGACAGAGAACCAGAGGATCACCAGTTCCTCGGCGTCATGGGAATCTCTGGAGAGGCCTTCAAGATCCTACGCTCCTACGCTAAGYTACTAGGAACTCTCACCCTCACCCTTGTTCTCCCCCTTTCTTTCGCAATCCTGGGGCACAATTTGGTCTCCGATTATCTGCTCTATGAAATCCGCTGGAACGAAATCTTTTATCAAGTGGAGGCCGGCAGCCCGGCCGCCGAGAAGACTATGCGGGAACTGACCTGGGAATGGACGGAGCTCTTCATATTCCTGGCGGCCTACGCAGTTTTCGTTTTTGCCTTCTCGTTGCTGTCTACGGCGGCGGTTGTATATACGGTGGCTTCCATCTACACGGGCAAGGAAGTTTCGTACGCGAGGGTTATGCGCGTCGTTCCCAAGGTCTGGAAGCGCCTCATGTTGACTTTCCTCTGGTTTTTCCTCGTCGTCTTTGCCTATTACACGGCCTCCATATCGGCCCTCTTCCTGCTAATGTACGCCGTGGGAATGGACAAATTGAATTCGGGGGTCTTCCATTTCGGGCTGATTCTTATATTCGGTGTTTTCTTCTGTGTCCATGTGTATATAAGCATGGTGTGGCATCTCGCCTGCGTCATATCCGTCCTGGAGGAGAGAAACGGCCCGGGCGCCATGTGGAAGAGCAAGAATCTCATCAAAGGAAAGAGGATCACGGCCTTGCTGCTCGATATACTTTACCTCATATTCACCGGAGTTATTGGATGGTTTTTTGGGTATGCAGTGGTTCATGGGGACCGCCATGGCGTCGGGAGGACGGCGAGAGGCCTGTACGGGGGACTCCTTGTTGGGTCGCTGTGTTTGGTTAACTTGATGGGRCTGYTGACACAGAGCGTGTTTTACTTTGTGTGCAAATCTTACCACCATGAGAGCATAGACAAATCCTCTCTGTCGGATCACCTGGAAGTTTACCTCGGCGACTATGTGCCTCTTATGAGCAGCAGCATTCAACTGGAAGCCCCATATGGCACTGTATAGTATTAACGCTCAATGTAATTTCCTTATTGTGGAGATCAATGATTTTATCTTGATTTTAACTTGTATGAAACAATCCTACGTTACAACCGATTCTGAATTAGGATCGCTAGTTTTGTTTTGTTAATTAAGAGGACAAGATTTCATTTAATTGGTGTTGGCTAGCGGTTCTATGAAATGGTTTTTTTGTACGTTATATAAATTTATACGAGTCACTATTTTTTATTGTTCAAAATCCATTTCTGAATATATAAATGGATTAAGCTTACTGAAAAACTCAGATTTTATAAAAATAATCACAATTTCTAAGATTTTATAGAAATATTCTCCCAAAAAATCTTCATTTGATAAAATCTTTAACCTAAAAAGATTTCATTCACTCAAAAGCCTAAAATATTATCATTAAATAAAAATAAATAAATAAAATTAAAAAACATGTACTTCTTAATTTAAACATATATTTATTAAAATAAATAAATCTATATTAATTTAATTTTTTATTTTTTTAATATAAAATATGTTTTTAATAATCATATATTTATTTATATTCATTATTCTATAAATATGTTTTAACCATAACTTTGACATAATTTGTTTATGTTGGTGTGCCTCTCACAAACTTGGAAACCCTTTTTCCCAAAATACCAAAGATGTGTCCCCAGTTTTTTGGTTTGGGAAACATGCAACTCTCCATTGAGATGCTAAAGGTACCATCTACTTGGAATCAAACTTAGATGAGTAATAACAACCACCCACTAGTGCTCAGTCGAAACACGTGAATCCTCCATCCCGCGTAGCAAGGCATTTTCGAAAAAAACGATTAAGTACCCAGAAAGAGAAACTACGGGGGATAAAAGAGTGGGAAAATAGAAAGGTAGAGGGAAATTTTGATAAGCACAAATGGGTTTCAAACAAACCCCATTGTTGCAAAACCATCATTTTCTAGTAATTATCAGCAAATGCTTTGTTGAAGATTAGATTTTATTGCAACTTGTGGGTGTAAGTGTGTTCTTGATACATTCTTCCATGACTGTAACATATTAACTTAAGTATTAAACTTCTTTCATTATAGGTTGTTAGCATTAAAGATTAATAATTGCATGCCTAGAAACAAGAATGATGATCTTGCTGCAACATTGTGATTTGGTATTGCTATGTTTTATCTACATTATGAATATAATTGAACGTTGGTTTGAAATTGTGTGTAATTCATTTTTTTTTGCACAAAAGCCTGGTGGGTCGACACAATACATTGTCATATAATTGTTAGATGCTACATTTTAGAACAAATTACCTAAGAACATAGGAGGAGGAGAGTAACCTTCATCCTGGATTATTTTTCTGTATCAAGAGAATGAGAGTAACCTTCGTCCTTAACTTCCGTTGAGCTGGAAGTAGGAGACTGAATCTGATAAGTGTTTTATGCCTTGTATTTTGAATTGAATATCATGAATACATGCTCATGTTTATATGCCCATAATGATTTTTGTGTGGAATGATTGCCTGGTGTTTTAGACTGGAAATAATGGATGCATGTGTATACTTACATGCCATAGTTGGTTTCTATACAAATGATTAAGTTTGGGGCATGAGTTCTCTCCACCGAGAATCGTCTTGTTTTCTTGATTCTCACGACTTGGAGTGGTCAAGGGTAGGACTGCACGAACTCACAATTCATGAAATCGCAGCGTGATCATGGTCGTTGGATCCAAGCCATGGGAGAACCGTTGGATCAGAACCTCTGCGTGGTATCACGTATCGAGGGTTCAAAGTTTGAAAGAATTTCTTTTCGACTGCAGAAGTCGCGAAGTGTCGAGCATCAAGGGATCGTGTGAACACATGGCACATTCGTTATGTGGGGACTGTGTGGTTGACAGGTGGCGTAATAACAAGTGCCCAGAGAAAGGTGGAAGCGGGTGATAGGTGGTGGACACATGTCGCCTGGGAAAGAGTCAACCCATTGTTGACTTATCATGGCTCGGGGTTTCGAAGGATGAAGAAGTTGCACCTTGATTACTAAGGTCACAAAACACTGAGAGCCGAGGTCTCACGCGACGGGCAACAGCGACACAGCTCATAAGCAAAGTATAGCGGAGGAGACAAGTGGCGTGTATGTGTCGCTTTGGCAGAGTCCATGTAACGTTGACCTATTGCATATCGAGGATTCGCAAAGGAGGAGCACGAGGGCTCAACACTCCAACTCGCGAAGTCGCGAGATGTGAGTAGTGCTAGTGTTTAGCCTAGCCTACAATTATATGTAGCAAGCGCTAGTGAGGAGGGAGCCATACCCGTATCACATCTCGGGTATCAACGATTGGAGAAAGAGGAGTCGAGAGCCTTGACTCTCCAACTCGCGAGTTACGAAAGGCGCTTGCACTAAGGCCAGGTTGTGGTCGCTTGGAGGAGGATAAGGGAAGGGATGGTCTACGATAGGCCCCATAGAAATTCGGGGATTCTGTCCCTCGAAGAAAAAGATGAAAAATCTAGGTTTCCGTAGTGGGTGTGTGTCAAAGATATAGAAAGTAGGTTCTTCTTCAATCTTGGTACATACAACACATCACTCATTCTGAGAGGCTTCCTAGAATCCAGTTGAAATGAAGCTATCCCAACTCCCTTGACTCCATAATTGGAATTATCATTATCACCAAGCTCCACCTACAATATTGGGTCCGCCTCTGAAAATGGTGAGTGACTTATGTGATATTTTCATATGACGATAAGCTGCACTATACACCAACCAATTCCCACTATCGGAAACAATACCAGAAAGGGTGAAGACCAATAAGAACTCCTTCTAAATCCTATCTGGAACCTCATCCACATCCACTAATGATTCTTTTTTCTTCCCTCTCCCTCTCTTTCACTATGGAAACTATGAAACATAGTGGTCATGCTTATGACAATAAAAATACTTGATCTTTCTAAGTTACTTCTTATTCCATTGCTCTGAATATGCCTCTCTCCCTGGAGAACCATTTCTTCTTCCCTTTATAGCGTGACTATCTAGGGCCTAGTTTTCATCATTAATACCTCCCTGCCTACCATTCCTGGAATCTATTTGAGCCTCCTCTTGGATAGAATTGATCCATAGTATGTCAAATGGTGGCAACTTCTCACATGCACAAATCCCCTATACAAATGGTTCCCAAGACCCAAGAAAACCTTTCAGTGCCACATTCACCAACTCTGTGTCATCAAATGCCTCACCAATGGCTACAAGTTGATCATGAATATGAGTGATCCTCATGAGGTAGCTAGTAATTGTATGTGATTTGGACATCTCAACATATCAGAGACAGAGATTATTCCTCAAAATCAACTTTCAGTTTGCATTCCTGCTTTGGTACAAGCCCACCAAAGCATCATACATATCCTTTATTGTATTCTTCTCGAAAATATAAGGAATCAAGTCATCCTTCACAGAATCCAATATCACTCGCTTCTCCTTCACTTCCTTCTTCCTATGGGCTTCCAATTCCCTTGCATCATTTGGATCTAGAATAACCATCTCAACATA
The DNA here is from genome assembly GCA_009831015.1 of Picea engelmannii. Classification (NCBI taxonomy): domain Eukaryota; kingdom Viridiplantae; phylum Streptophyta; class Pinopsida; order Pinales; family Pinaceae; genus Picea; species Picea engelmannii. The sequence goes on from ML795953.1 coordinate 118,347, forward strand.
ATCTTTGAGATCCTTCTCTTCCAAGAGAAAAATGATGCTAGCCTTCAAGGATCATAAATTTGTGGCCCCTTCTAACCTATCCTCAACTCTAAGAGTGCTCACCATTGTTTCCAAACAAGAGCACAAATCTATAGCAACAAATCTGCAGCAACAAAAATATACAACAACACAAATTTGCAGCAAAACAAATATACAACAACAATTTTGCAGCAACACAAATCTGTAGTAACTTGTGTCTCAATAAGATGCTTCTCTCTCTAGATCCTATGCTCTGATACCATGTCAATTTAATCATTTTATCCATTCAATTTTAGATCTGAAAATTACTTCCAAGTGACCTCAAATAGTAAACTAGGGTTGTTATCATTGAATAATTTTACACTGAAATTATGACAGAAAATTATAACGAAAGAAAAAATATCAAAGAAAAATCATCCATACACAAGAGACAAAATTTTATGTGTGAAATTTTCATATTGAGAAATTCTAAGGACAAAAACCAGTCCTCTCAGCAAATTACAACTTTAGCAAAAACTCTGGAAAACTTCCAACTTACAAATATGTTGGTGTACCCTGTTGACATCACAGTTGTATGACTAAGATCACCCTGTATGGTCTTCCTGATCCACACATGTGGTACGGACTACAACTAATGTGTGATTGTCTTCTTCTCTCACACGTGTGGTTGTCTCCTCACACATGCAACTTGTCCTTCCTCACACATGATGCTTGTCTCCTCACACGTGCGACATGTCCTTCCTAACATGTGTGGCTTGTCTCCTCACACATGCAGGGTTTCTTTCTTCACACATGTGACCTCTCTCTCTTGGCAGAAAATCAAACAAAGAAAAGACAGAAAACCCTAGGCCATATTTTCCAAAGTGAAGAATTTCCTTGTTGAAATTTGAAAACCTAATCTCCTTGGCAAGAGTGTTCACTCACTCATGTTAACACCATTATGAAAAATAAGATGTGTGGTGCCTCCTCACATTGCCTCTCCTTTTATAGGACTCTAATGAGTGAGTTTAGGAGACTCTTCTAAACTCAACATTAAATTAGAATTGTTTATTCCTCTACGTGGGTGCAAAGCCCCAACAATAACAATTCCAAGCCTCAACTATACATAAAAGGGGTTTTCACAAAAATAAAATGCAATGTGAGTTCCAACAAACATTCCAACATGCTCGACACCAAGTATAACGTTAGAATAACTCCTTGAATCTACAAAAACATCAACATAGGGAAGGAACATAATTTGCTTAGACCCCATTTGAATATTCTCATGATCAAGATTTGTGAGGTAGTCCTTGAAAAATAATGCAAGGATTCTATAGGGGATATTTTACCTTTGAATGGGAATATGGGCATCATTAGTATGTTTTTCACACTGACAGACTTTTAAATTACTTTATAATTATCTTAGCAAGCAAATGAAGAGTTGTACTCAATACGAGGCTCATATGGAACTTGCAAATTGTTGTGCACAGTCTATGCAAGAAGAGTGTTGTTTTAACTATGATGTTGTAGCACTTTAATGTCACAATTCAAAGATTCACAATACTTAACTAAGTCACCAAAATATTCTATGTCTTAAGTTTCTCTTGCAAAAATTAAATCACACTTGCATAAATTGAAATCACACTTGCAGAAATTGAAATCACACTTGCGATTGAAATCACGCTTGCAGAAATTAAAACTTATGCTATGATATATTGGTGACTTGATTGAGTATAATGAAGGTCTTGTATTGTTGCAACAATTAAATGTTTTTTCATTCAATATTAATCCGGTAACATCATTCCAAATTTACAAAGACTAACGCTAGAGGAAATCAGAAAATAAACAAAATAAAGTGCAGTTGCAAGTGGAGTTGCAACAATGTGAGTTGCAACAACGAAGTTGTAGCACGAAAATAAATCCAGAAACTAAGTTGTAGAAACACGATTCACATAAAATGAACTTTGTTATAATCAAAACTGAAGAGACATGAGTTGCAGTAATGGAAAGCACATAATGATTGTAACTTTAAAAGAATCGGAATTGCAAGTTAAGAGTAGAAAACCAAATCACTCATGAATCGCAAAATTGTTTTGTGTATCTAAATTTGCAATAAACTAAAAGGTAAAATTACTATGAAATCAAATGGAATATATCATGGTTCTGGAGTAGCAGAAAATCAAAAAATGTCTATAGTATGTGAATAAAGCTATGAATATGCAATTACAATAATTGAAAGCAAATAATGATAAAATAAATAGGACAGAAGTAAAATGCTAATTTCTAGTCCTATTTTTACATGAAGTACCTAACTAAGGAGGGAGCCCTACCCCCTTAGGCAAGGTACTGAGCTATGAAACCAGAATCACATGATCACTAGTACATCAACACATGAATGGAAGTTGAAACCGAAATTATATTGTCATAGTTTGGAAGATACAATAAAATCAAAATGTAATTGCCAGAATAATTTCTTCCATAGGCTCTGCATGCTAAGTCACTTCGGTTGCAGACCACCCACATTCCAAGCCATTTTGTGCTCCCTCATGCATTCACTTGCAGTCGCTCTTTTTCTCTCGTTTATGCATGTTGTCTCTCTCTCTTTTTTGGGTATTCTTCTCCCTTTCCTTCCTCGTGTGTCCCCTACACATAATATCCTTGGGAAGGTTCTCAACCTATCCCTTATTTTCTTCTATCAGAGGGAACTTCATGGGTCAATCCTAGACTACAGAATTGGTACCTTGTTGTACCTTTGGTTGGAAGCCTCTATTGTCCTGGCCATATTTTCATTAAGGGTGGTTGGTTATTCAAATACCAACCCCTTTCCATTTTTTTTGGCTTCAGCTTCAAATTAGATGAAATATGGTCATTTCCTTCACATTCTTCATTGAGGTGGATTGGGGTCTTTACATACAAACCCCCTTCTTTCCCCCTCATTAATCCCTCTCATGGCATCATGGCTAGTACTCAAGGCTTCACCCCCACATTCAATTGTTGGCATTTATAATTAAACAATAATACATTTACATCATTTATATGCCATGACATGGAAATCATTAATCGTGAATAATTACAAGTTAGGGGAAACATGGGTGTTACAATCCCCTCCCCCTTAAAGGAACATTGTCCTTGGTATTATTTTCAGCAACACCTTCCACGCCATTAATTTTTAGCTACTTCAGCATTGTTTTCTTCTTCTTGATCCAGTCATTTCCCACGCTCTTGGCATTTAGCATATTCCTACAATAATTTCAAACAACAAGCATATAAGGTCCAATTTTAAGAAAAAACATTTTATTGTTGTTCATAAATCAAGGGGAAAATTTCACATGTCAACACAGTACTTATCTATATAGTTCATAGATCTGAATCCACATGGTTGTCATGTTTACTCAGCTCATTATCCTTCCTTTTCATACCCATTCTGTGCATGATCCCAATCAATAGATGAAAAAAATTTAAAGACTCCACTGAGACTTTCACATGAGCTATCAAATTATCCCCTTCCTTGCGGTCACTCACCTTTCGAGCTCAGGCTCAGGCATCCCCTTCTCTATTATACAGTCCCTCGGGTGATCCATATTTCCTACCTAGGATATCTCTCACAAGAAGAGTTATAGAGACTTTGTTGAGTCTTATAGATGAAGTGTCCCCCAATATTTCTCTACCGAAAGCATCCCTTAGGCCTATGTTACCACAACACAACATTTTTATGGTGATCATCACTTATCAAAAAGTTATCTTATCACAACAATGGCCCTCTTCCATGCCTTATTATTTGACATCCACCATCTTTCCTCCCTGGACATATATTTTCATCTCATATTTTTTCACATGCATACAAAAATTCGTGAGATATTTTCATCCATTTTTAATCAAAATTGTTTTAAATCTGTTACCCACAGATTTTCAAATTCACAATTTCTTTCATTTTCAAATTTGTTCCATATTGGAACCAAAGTTCACAAGCATGTGATTTCCTTCGCATAACAACTTAGTTCTTTATAACCAATGAGCATTGGTGTTCCTCATGGGATTACAATATGTCCATTTTCAAGACCCTCCTTCCTGCAATTCAATCTTTACACAGCCAAACCAATTGTTAGCTTCTCATGCATATATATTCCCATTTCAAATTTACAATGGCATCACAAAAACTTCTTGATTTTTGCAGTCTAACAGTTGCATCCCATTCATCTATTCAATGATATAATATAAAAATAATTTATCATTCCTTACTCATGCATTATTTCGGCATACCAAGCTCTTCTATCAGCAATCATTTCATCATATGAACTTAACTAGTGTGCTAATTTTTATGGTCACAATCACTCACAATGCAACCTTGCATTGATTTTAGATTGTTACTTTTTAGGTTAGGCACTCTTTCCATGGTGTGTTGGAACTCATCCCACCTCTAACCACATGGACTACCTCCCCACATTCATTATTACAGCAGGGTTGTTCTTCCTACTTTAAGTTGATCATAGCCTCAAATATGCATTCAAGCATTCTTTCTTCACTAATAACTAGAGTTCCAACATTCATGGCCTCCCAATCCCTTTTTCTACCATTTTTATAACTCTATAAAATATTAGATGATCCTCCTTCCATACTGGGTAGTCCATTATCTGCCCTCTCATGAAAACATGCATTTCTCAATGCATTCAATCAATGTGTTTCTTAAGAGTGTTTTTTTTCCCAATAATTCTCGATTGGGTCAATATATTCATGACACTATGTCCATGAATTGTCTTGCAAGGATGTTAATCATCCTTGACTGTCATAGTTTCTTTTCTTTGTCCTTCAGGTTCCTTTCCTAAATTATAGTCTGATTGGGTATCAATGGCATCCAACAACCACTCAAATTCAATTATATAGCATTAAAATATTCCATAAGGAATTCTTACCCAATCCCTTTCAAACCTTCTGCCACTTAGTGATGAACAATTTTATACATGTTATGGTTGCCAACACCTCCTCATCAGTGGTGCTTCATGGGGACTCTTAAGTCCCTTCAAAATTCTTTTCTATCAACCACCTTATTGTATTTCCCATTTGTTTGAGGATGTTCACCATTGGCAGTTGTCCTTTCCCAACAACTCCAATCATATCCTACATATGCCATACATCACCACATTCATTTTTTACATTATTTTTCATGTAAAATAAAATGCATGTACCACATTGCTTAATTTAACAAAATATTTTCATATATATTCTAACACATCTACATGCATCCCATCGCATTGCCCTCAACATTTTCATGAGTGTAAACAAAATCAAAATTTTTAGTTATTTATACAGTCATACAACCATCAACATTTCTCATGCGAAAAGTATTCACATACAACAACAGATTGGTTTCTCATCCCAAAGAAACATAATAATAATTAGGACAGGAGTTAAGGGACTCTTCCCTTTTCCAAATCCTTCTACATAGCCTAGAACTTTCAGTCCATTTGAGTTATTTCCAAGGTCTCACTATCTTTACATTTCATGGCTCAAACAAGGCCATTAAACACATTTAATATTTTATCTTTCAATTACCAGTTGTACTTAATCTAATAGTTGTCCTTTTAAAGCATACAAATATGTCTTATTATTCAAAGTTTCATAGTGAGAAAGGTATTAATTCTTTTCTCTTTCTTTTCCTTTACAATTTATCCCTCCTAGGATCAACCTATTTTATTCCTTGAGCAATCTTAATCAGATCCCCCTTGAGTCCCTCAAAATGCTATAGCAACAATCTTTTTTGTTCACAATGAATTATGAACTTGTGCATTCTTCACATTTCCATTCAGACATCATAATGGTTACTCATTCATTTTTTAGCCTTTCATTCATGCATTACATTTTAGAATGTAATTCAAGATTCTTATATGAATAGACTTTGCATTCCATTGTCAAATTTTCAACAATCATCGAGGTTTTAGGTTTGTTCTTCTGACATAGTATTTACACAATTCCTCCACGTGGTACTTCTTTATCATGCAACTCTCTTGTTGTATATCTATTACTATTCTAAGTGACTTCAATCCTGAGTCAGTTCTGGCCTCATCATTTTAGAGGTTTACCTGATATTCCATAAAGAATATACGCATGCATTTTTATTATGCATTCAAACCAATACCTTTATTTGATCAACTTGTACTCACATTGTGTTTACATGCACTTAACCACTTTCCTTGGCATACTTTCTTCAACAAACTTTGTGTCTACCATATGCACACTTTACAATTGACATGTAACTTTACTTTAAAATCATTTAACTCATGATTGTTCAAAGGCATAATCATGTTGCATTCTATTATGACAAGAGAGTGTTCCTTCTTATTTATCCTTTCAACTATTTACACTAGTTTTTCCTAAGGAAATTGAACACATCCTCCTCGAGTTAGTATTCAAACAAGATAAACATATTTCTTAAAATAGATTCATACATGCTTCTATAGCATTATTCAATATAGGCAATCAGACTCCTTGCCTCACATACTACTTGATTAGGCAGTTATATTATACTTTTAAGCAGGTATACATATATATACATATATTCAAGTGCATCATTTGCACCTTTTTACCTCGGTCATTCACATTTATTTAGCATCATCCAATTTTGATGATACCTTACAGTCACTTACATGACTAGTCTCACCAATAAAATAACAATTATGAAGCCCTCTTTACAAGATAACAACCAACAAATAAGATCACTCTTTCTCATTTCTCTTTTATCATTTCATCTCAATGCTTTATGAAGAATTACATAGTTCCTCAAGCTATTATCTTAAACAAAATATTCAAACCCTCCATCATAGGGTCAACCATGCATCCATGGCATTATTCAATCCTGGAAAGTACAAATCTTACCTCACATTTCACTTACTCAGGTGGTATTACCATGCCTTTTTAGCATGTGTGTCTATGTGTGTGTAAACACATTACTTTCACATTTCATATTATTCATTCACATTTATTTGGTATTAATATCAGTCTTCATATTGAGCAACCTTATAATGCATTCAATCCATGCACTCAAGTATATACAAACATAGATAAATACTCAACACAGAAGTTCCCTTCTTGCACCTATTTCCATGTCATTCACACACATGGACATTTAAAACTTCTAAAACCTTCCTTCCAGAGATCCTACAACCATTCTTATGAAAAGTCTCCTAGGAATACTCAACACTATGTTTCCCTCTCTATTGAGATCTTACATTCATTCACATGGAAAGTCTTGCAGACATATTCATAATTATGTTTCCCTTTCTACATGACAACAACCAACAAGAAAACACTCTTTCCTCAACTATGATAAAAAAAAAATCCTAAATTCAAAACTCCAATCCATGCCATTTCAACATTACCCAAGGAAACAAAACAACCATTCTAACTTATATACATGCCATAATCCCATTCCTGGCCAACATGCCTCCACAAAGGGAATTCTTTCCTAGACTCCCTCTCACTACCACTTGCCTACCAAGCCATACCTATATGGCTACCATCCACCTATGGATGTCAATCTAACCTATTAGTCACCCGGAAATGATCTAGTACTCCCTTTACCAAACTCTATACCATCCTTTCATTAGTCAACCTATCTCACACTCATAGGGTTATATACAATATCATTATCAACATTTTATTGAACATTCTATCTTATCCTCATAGTGTGGAATCAACATCATCATTCTTTTACTTAGGTTGTTATTATCATATCATCACTAGCCATATGATCTATGACAACACCATGTTTTACATTTAATTATAGACTATAATGAGCCTATATGCATGTTCAATTTTTTCCATATGCATTCCAGCATATCCTCGTGCACCAAGCATTTTACCCATGCTTACAATCACAAATCTATTCTTGCTATCCTCCTTTTGCATTCACATGCACAGACACGACCTTAGTTTAATAGGTATATACCTTTTCTTTGTTGCATCCATGAGCTCATAACTTTCCCATATGTTCATGTCATCTCACTTCTTTTATGAGGACTATCAATAGTCCAAAGGACCCTTTCTCTTTTTCTTAACTAGATAAACCTAGTCCCAAATTTCATTTACTACAAGTCAGTTAAATAGACCTTACATATTTTCCGTTAGTCCTCAAAAGATGAGGGATTATACATATGGGGCTTAGTTTCTTTATTAAACAACAATTTAAAAGTGACAGGGGGCTCCATCAGACCATACTTATAGGAAGTCTTACAACTTATTAAAACCATCTGGATTATTCATTTTCTAGACTTAAGCATCCTTTGACAGGATTCTACCATTCCTGCCCCTTTTTCATTCAGGTCTTACTATTAATGCTTATCAGCACATTCCTACCCATGTAGGAATAACCATCACTCCACTAGGTCAATAATTTAACCCCTCTGATGTAGTCAGCATGTTAATCTTTCTATTGAAATCAAAATAATAGAAACATTTCAATCTGCATTCCTTCTCCTCAAGGGGTTAATGTGGATAATAAGTAAATTTTTAACACAGAGAAATTCTTTTAAGCAGTTTCATCTATGCCTTATTATACCAGTTCTTTGACTGATCTCTGTGTAAAATTATGAGACCCAAGAGATCTAGAATTCGATGAGAAAAATAATACTAATCCAATGAATTTAAAAATAAACAAAGAAGAGAGAGATAGAGAAGAATTTACTCCACAGGAATGAATGTATTCACAATATGTTGAAATTACAATGAGATCAATCCAATGTGTAGAGAGGAATTGATCTCATCACTAATAATAGCAACTGCAACTAAAAGCAGTGTAAAAATGGCTAAAGCACATGCCTAAATATCTAAAATAGATAACCCACACCTAACATGAGTATGATTGGTTGAAAAGTGCGAGTTTACTAACTAATTAGCTAAACATGCAAAGTTTACTGAAGAAAGGAAAACTCCCTAAAATCAAGGAAGGTGTCTCCTACCCTCTCTAGAAAGTCGAATCAAGTGAGGAAAAATGCATTGGGATGCATTAACCAAGGTCTAGGTGCCTAAGACAAGTAATACACCAAGGGAAGTTAGGATTATGCTCTAACAACCCCCCTTAAGCCTAACTATAGTGACATAATAAGAAAATGTGAGTCCCGACTACTAGGTCATTTAAAGTACTCAATACAATAATGAACCCCTCATAAAACGAGGAAAGAGGAAAAACCTCATGGGAAACCCCCCCCCAAAAGAGGACATAAAAAATGATAAGTAAACTGAGAAGAAACAAAAAGCAGTTGCTAAGCAATTTTGTCCTTCACTCCAAGAAGAGCTCGCAACTGTGCAAGTTTGTGCTCATTGAAGATTGTGTTGAAGATGTAGATGTATGCACAGATTTGATGAAGTAGATGAACCATTGATATGTCCACACATATCCACTTTATCTTTGTGTAATGAAGAAGATCCAAACAAAGTTTGGATGAAACTATGAAAACCGTGCAGCCGTTTCCGGAAAAACGTTGAAATTTTGTTGATTGTAAAATTATCATAAATTCACTTCCCAAACTTCGTTCGGATGATTTTTTTTTTTTTAAATTGGATATTTTTCCAAGAGGAATTCAAATATCCAATTTGTCTCTGAAACAAATTCTCAGAAAATATCATAATTGAATCTGATGTGCATGGCCCCGTTTTTGTCTCCTGAGATGCATGCATGGTGCATGCAAAAGTGGCAGCATGTGACTCTTGAGATGCATGCAATATATCTTCCACATGAAATTCATAAAAAAAAATCGGAAATGGAGTAGACATCATCTGCAATTAATGGAATACAATTTTTTGCAGATACTTGTGTAGAAGACTCTTCAAAATAAAATGCTTTATCTTTCGAAGGCTTCTCTTCTAGCTCTATCTATTCAACCTCATGCATGAAATCTTCACAATCTTCTATATTCCCAAATAAAACCTCCAATCTTCTCCATAATTCATTTGGATTTGAGTCTTGTGAGACATCATATACTTGGTGGATAATTTATGGAGAAATATAGAAGCAGATACATCCTATGGCCATATCTTGTCTATTGAGAAAGTCGTTTTTCTCATTGATGGAATCAGGCTCTACTTTCATTTCCATAGTTATCAAGTAGAGACATTTTCTTTAGTGAGAAAGGGTGATCTCATCTTTCCATTCAAAGTAGTTGAATGGAGTTAGGACAACATGCTTGGGCTGAAGGTGTTGATCCATTGATTTTTGTTGCCTCCTTTGATGATCTTTCACCTGCAAATAAAACTAGTATACATCTCCCTCAAATTCCATGAGGCTCTGATACCATGTCAATGTGTTGAACCTACACATAATAGATCTAGCTGGGAATTGACATACACAGCTGCAAATAAAATAGAAAAAAAGAGAAGCAGGAGAGAAAGAATAGAAGAATTCTCATTAACCGTATTTCGCACTCAAAGAGTGAATAATTTACAATAGATATAGGCTACATGAGTAACTAATGTGCCATAGTAGTGATCTAGAGAGATATAGACACTCATCGATAGACACTGGAGTGAACTACCACCTATTCCTAGTTAACTGATCCATGCAATCATCAGTTAACTGAGTCATGACTTCCACTAGTCTAACTAAGTGTAACTGAGTGTAACTGACTCTAAACTGAAGAGGAACATCCTATTTTGTAGGGGAATATTCTCTATATAGAGAATATTCTCATCTAAAGAATAGTTCTCAACATTGGATTGTAAAACATAGGAAAATAATTATAGGTGAGTGTGCAATATCTCCAACACCCCCCTTGAACGCTACTATGGTGTACATGATGAATGGGTCTCGACAACCAAGGCCAAGTTAGGTACCCATTGTACAATGCATATAAGAAAGAGAAACTGAAGAAAAAAAAAATTGAGGAAAGAGGGAAAATCTCATGGGAAACCCCCCCCCTCAAATTACAATGCATAAAAAAAATATGAGAATGAACAAAAAGCAGTTGCTGAGAAACACTATCCTTCACTCCAAGAAGACCTCACAACTATGCAAGTTTGTGCTTATTGAATATTTTGTTAAAGATGTAGATGTCTGCACGGATCTGATGAAGTAGATGCACCATTGATATGTCCACACATATCCACTTTCTCTTTTTGCAATGAAGAATATCCAAATAAAGTTTGGATGAAACTTTGAAAATCGTGCGGTCATTTCCAGAAAAACATTGAAATTTTGTTGATTTTAAAATGATCATAACTTCACTTCCCGAACGCTATTTCGGATAATTTATTTTTTGAAATTGGATATTTTTTTGAGAGGAATTCAAGTGTCCAACTTGTTTATGAAAATTATGCTCAGAAAATATAAGTATTGAATCTGATGTGCGCGGCCCTCTTTTTGTCTCTCGAGATGCATGCATGGTGCATGCAATATTTTTTGCATGTGACTCTTGAGATGCATGTTGGATATCTTCCGTATGAAATTCAAAAAAAAAATATGAAATGGAGTAGATACCATATGCAATTAATGGAATACAAATTTGTGCAGATACTTGTGTAGAAGACTCTTTAGAATAAAATGTTTGATCTTCTAATGGCTTCTCTTCCGACTCTATCTGTTCAACCTCCTACATGAAATATTCACAATATTCCTTATTCCCGAATAGAACCTCTAATCTGGTCCATAATTTGTTTGGAGTGGAGTCTTGTGATACATCATATACTTGGTGGAGAATTTCAGGAGAAATAGACAATAAGATACATCCAATGGCCATATCTTGTCTATTGGGAAAGTTGTTTTTCTCTTCGATGGAATCAATCTCTACTTCCATTTCCATAGTTAATTGGTACAAGTATCTGCATCTGAGGTGAAGAATAATTTTTGGCTTCCATTCCAAATAGTTATGAGGTGTGAGAAATATTGTCAATGAATAATCCATCTTTTTTGTGTTCTTCAATCTTTAATACCTGCAAAAAAAGTCTGGTGTGTCTTTTTCCTAGCAATCCGTCGACTTTGATACCATGTAAAATTCTGAGACCCGAGAGATCTAGAATTCCATCAAAAAAATAATAATTATCCAATGAATTTGCAAATAAACAAAGAAGAGAGAGATAGAGAAGAATTTACTCCATAAGAATGAATGTACTCACAATATGTTGAAATTACAATGGTATCAACCCCATATGTAGAGAGGAATTGATCCTGTCACTAATTATAGCAACTGCCACTAAAAGCAGTGTAAAAATGGCTAAATCATGGGCCTAAACCTCTAAAATAGATAACCCACACCTAACATGAGTGTGATAGGATGAAAAGTGTGATTTTACTAACTGATTAGTTAAACATGCAAAGTTTACTAAATAAAGGAAAACTCCCTAAAATCAAGGAAGGTGTCTCCTACCCTCTCTAGAAAGTCAAAGTGAGGAAAATGCATTGGGATGCATTAGCCAAGGTCTAGGTGCCTAAGACAAGTAATACATTAAGGGAAGTTAGGATTATGCTCTAACACTCTGGCTCATCCAGGCCTGGTGTTGTAACCTACACTGATACCACTTTGTAACACACCCAACCCCTTAAGTACCCTTTTAAGGGATAAGGTAGTAAATTTTCACTTTTTCTCAATCATCTCAATACCTCTTCTCGAGGCACCATTATCTTCTACTCATCAAGATCTTTCCAAAAACTGTTACCATGCTCCAAATTGAGCTCTAGATAAAACTTTATGGCCTCCTGAAGTTATCGAGCCTCCATTGGCTCAAGGCCACCTTACTACCACGTGGCCTCTAAATACTCATGCCATCCAAAGTGGAATCTTCCACTGGGCATGTTAAGTTCATGCGCCCATTTTTTTTTACTTCTCTTCGTCGTCATTGGAGTTTTACTCCCACAAAGTCTCAACACTCCAACACTAAAATTCTCGACGATGATTCTATGTCAGGGTTGTGCCATATCCATCCATCTTTGGACCGAGCATCCTATGGCTCTAATTTTTTCAGCAATCCTAACTTGCATGGGGGTTAACACCCCTCTCATTTAACATTTTCGATCAGACGGGCCTCAAGCCACTCATCTAACATCTCTAAGTAAGTTGGTGACACCAAACTCATGCGATGGTTAATTTCTCTTCCCTTTCTCACTTCTAAAGTAGAAAGTGGGACCCATGACATATCAATGGTTCAGCCTGTGTCTTCATCCAACCTTGATCAACAGTCTATATCACTCCTCTTTACATCATCTTCGACGTTTCTTAACAACGCCTAATAGGTCCACCGTTGAACCCCAACAACATTATGCTTGGATCAACGACCCAGATTCATTGAACCATAGATCCAACAAACTTAAATAAAACAAAGGCCCAGAAGGCCTTTTCGTCTAATGGGACCCACCTTTCCTCATCAACCAATCCATTGGTGACACATGTCACCCCAAAGGACATGCTAACTTCCACCTATCCTAACATGTGACCCTACCACTTCCTACCACCTAGGGTGACATGTGGCATCTATAACTCAACATAGAGTTCTATCTCAAGAACCTAGAGTCACATTTACACATGGCACGACTTCTACTGGACACATAGCACCCTTTCCACATGACACATGCCATTTTTCTTTCCACAGATTCTCACCTATAGGTGTCAGGTCATCATGACACATGGCACCACCCTTTCTCAACATATGGCACCATCCACATCACTCTCTTAAGCCTTTTGGTTGGATATCAACGATTTATATCTCCTCTTGGATTTCTTCCAATCACGACAGATAAACGACCCATATCTCCTCTTAGATTTATTCTGATCACGACAGATCAATGGCACATATATCCTCTTGGAGTTCCTCTGATCATTCCAGATCAATGAACCAGATCTCCTCTCGGATTTCCTTCGATCATGATAGATCAACAACCCAGATCTCCTCTCAGAGTTCCTCCATTAGAGTCCTCTAGCACCCCCACACATAAACAATTTGACGGTAGTACTTTGATTGATGTTGGAGATCTATCCATCCTAGATATGACAATTCTCATTCGTCCTCAGAGTCCCTCCTTCATCAAATCTAAAAGTTTAGATCATTTGATCTGTGGATATGATGATTAGGAATAAGAAACTTGTTCTATATTTTAATATCGAAAAGGAATCCCACTTGACCCTTCCTATGAATTCTAGGCTAACATGTGTCACCCTTTGGGACACATTGACTGCCATGATGGCACGGCATGTCGTGCTAACATCACTTCCCTTTTTTTCCTCTCTTGTGAAGGACTCCCTTTGATGTATGGCTGTGTTTTGACCTCACCCACATTCCGATCAACGGTTCCCATTGACTCTCAGAGTCTCTTCGTCGAAGTTCCTTCCCGATCGAGACTACCACACACTCCGACCAACACTCTTTGATGATTGATTGAGATATATCGATCTACATAAACCACCGTCGATGATTAAGGTGACCTTCCAAAGGCTTGATCCCAAATAGGGCCCATGTTTTTCCTCTTGACAAACTAGGGATTGACACATATCATCCTCCGGACACGTTGGTTTCCATGTAGGCATGACACATCACTCCAACGTCACCTTCTCTCTCTTCACCTTTATAGGGTAAGGCATGGAACAAAAGGCTAGAACCATTTTCCTCTCACTTAACCTCAACGATCGATATTCATCCTTCAACCCTCCGATATATCAACGGTTCTTGTTGATTCAGGGTTCATCTTCTAGAGGCATCATAGCCTACTTTGATGAAGGGTCAAGATCTTTTATTACACTAGATTGATCGTTGATATTTATTCTCACCACTTATCAATTAACAGTAGAGAACTATCCCGATCTATGGTCCAGATATGATTGTTAAGACAAATGTATGGTTTTGATTTTTTCAAGACTAAACAAGGGGTTCTCTTAGGTGTATCAATTTGAATTTGGACTTAGATATTTTTCGAGGGTTTATTCAAAGATTTTCCTTGACTAATAGCTCAAATTTGGTCCTTACTACCTAGGGATCCTTCCAGATCCCTTATCGTGGGTTTACCAGACCTTCTTGGTATCCTCCTTCATTTATTTTTTTTCTCAAGGGGTGTCATTTTATTTCGTATGACTTCATCTCCCATTTTCCAGGGAACCCAATATAAAAGGAAGTATAGATATGTATAAATGTACAGTTCATACGGTCATAAAGGTCACAGTTTCATTCCTTTGACTTGAGACAATACAGGAGGCGCAATCATTCACATGTATGAAACATGCCCAGACCCATATAGTTCCTCAATTTATTAAATACACAAACATGCAAGAGGACAACCAGTCTAATCATTAAACAAGCATGCATATCCTAGAGACAATTACAGGCATTCGGCCATAAATTAGAGTTCAATTACACAGGGTATGAAAATACTTTATCTATTATGATTGATGGCCAACAAACCGATTGCATGTGTTCTCCTTTCCACCCAACCATAGGCTCTGCATAATCAATCACTTCGGCTACAGACCACCCCTGTGCCAAGCCAAGATACCACCATGGGATTTTTTGCGCTCCCTTGTGCATTCACTTGCAACCGCTCTTTTCCTCTTTTCTCTACATGTTGTATCTCTCTCGTTTCTGGGTCTTCTTCTCCCTTTCCTTCCTTGTGCGTCCCCTACACGTAATCCCCTTGGGAAGGTTCTCAACATTACCCTTCTTTTCTTCTGTCAGAAAGAACTTCGTGGGTCAATCCTGGACTACATAATTGGTACCTTGTTGTACCTTTGGTTGGAAACCTCTCCCGTCCAAGCCAAATTTTCCATATCTGCATTCATTGAGGGTGGTTGGTTGTTCAACTATCAACCCCTTTCCATTATCGTTTGGCTTCAAATGCAAGTTATAGGAAATATGATCATTTCTTTCACATTCTTCATAGATGTGGATTAGAGTTTTTACATATGAACCCACTTCATTCCCCCTCATTAATCCCTCTCATGGTATCATGGTTAGTACTTAAGGCTTCACCCCCACAATCAGTTGTTGGAATTTATAATTAAACAATAATACATTTACATTGTTTGCATGCCATGGCATGGAAATCATTAATCGTGAATAATTACAAGATGGGGGAAACATGGGTGTTACACCTATTGTTATAGGAAGTACCTGACTAAGGAGGGGAACCTTCCCCCTTAGGAAAGGTACTGAGCTACGAAACCAAAATCACATGATCACCAGTACATCAACATGTGAATGAAATTTAGAACTAAATTTATATTGTCATAGTTTGAAATATACAATAGAAGAAAAATGTAATTTCCAGAACAATTTCCTCCCTATCAGATCTAGGGAGCCATGGTGCTTATACAACATGACTAGTGTTCTAAAATTATACAAACAACGAATGGAAAACCGTGAGAATTCGGTTGTTCATCTAGTTACAAAGATTCTTTCAAACATTAGTGGGAATCAGACATATGCTGACTCAATAGGCAATCGATTTATCCTTTAGTCACCCACTTGCCTCATGTTTCCATTCTCTATGAATATTTCTTACCAACTGCTCGTTGCAGTGTTGATTGTTGTGATGGTGATATTTATTTGGATTTGCAACAATGAAAATCATACTTGAAGTTGCAATGGTTTATTTGGAGTTGCAACAACTATGAATGCACCTCAAGTTGCAGCAGTTGGTTTGTGCCCAGAATTGCAGCAAATTGGTTTGCACCTAAAATTGTATCACTTGGAGTTGTAGTAGTTAGTTTGTGCCTAGAATTGCAATAACTTGGTTTATGTCTGAAACTGTATCACTCGGAGTTTCAACAGAGAGGTGTTGCAGCCACTTTGATGTGTTGCAACTACTGTATTCTTCTGTATAGCAATATTAGTAATTCAAAGTAACGAGTTCCTTCTCATAATTATGTAAAAATAACCTAATAATGTCATATGGAATAGGATTCATACCTTAGTGATAAGTAAGGTGAACTAGATAAAGGAAGTATAAAAAAAGGGGGGTGATTAACGGAAAATGGTAAGCAAAAAGGTATAGACAGGTGTTGAAAGTTTTCCATTTTAGGCACCCGTCACACACAATGAATGGATCTCGATACCTTTACCATGGGTGGGGGAGAAAAATAAGGTTCCAAATCTAAAACACCATTTACAAGGGCTCAAACCATCACACATGCCCTCTCCATGGGACCTTTGGTCTCCACATGGGATATGGTAATCAATAGAAGGATTTACACACAATGAATGTTTCTCAAGGCCTAAAACATGGTTGAGGAGGGAAAGTAAGGGCCTTGGGCCTCAAATGGAGATTTTTTCCCCCATTTTGTGGATAACTAAGGATATTATGTCTCGAGGCGCTCATGTTGCAAATATGGAACGCCTAGAGACTGCATGACTAGCAGTATCCTTTTGCACATATGGAGACCCTTCTCACCACCACAAAGGTTGTATATTTTCATATGGTATACACCACACCAACTGGCTTCCAAAAGGCAGTGGCCTTGCTCCATGAGGTACAAGTCAAGTATTATGGTGGGTATCATTTCAATATTTGAGGCATTTGAATATGTTGTATCTTAGACTAATTTAGATTTCATGATATATGCTTGGAAATTATTCCTTTTTCCCTGCTTCACCTTGGTGGTTGACATTGTACCCTAGTAAGTGGTCTTCCTTGGGGACGGGTTTTCTGCTAGGAACTCCTTTGAAGATCCATCGTACTGTTCCCGATCATACTTACCACTTTCCATCATTTTCCCCCCAATTTCCTTATCTCTTGGGATTTTAGGGTGTACTGACCCAAGAATGGGTTGTCCCTCATTCTATGGGTAGAAGAGGTTGAAGGCCAAGAGGGATTGATGTTGGGTAAAAGATAAAATCCTATGTATGAACCTTCCATATGCTTCACCTAGGGATCATCGAAGAAATTAGCAATGAAATGATTATCTTTGAGAAAAGGGGGACCCATAAGAAATATGATTATGAATTCTTAAAGGGATAGTTGGGGGCTATGAGGTCTCATCACAAGCCGGCCTATCATGTTCATGAATATATAATGGTATGAAACTATCATCATCTGGTCACCAATCCAAGGTAATGGTTCTCAGTTGCATGGATGAGAGAAAGAGGGTCTCATCACGAGCCAACCTTCTCATTTCCGCTAGGTATTTGTGGGTGACGTTGTCATTATCTGGACACCACGCCAATGAAGTGGTCTTAAACGTGTCCTTAATTTTATGAAAGAAACAAAGAATGGAAAAATAATGTGCTTGGAAAAAGTGCATTGCAAACGAAGGTACCACACACCCTCTATAAAGGCACCCATGAATGAGACACTACAACCCTTTGTATGTCATGAACCCCATGCCCATTGAGTCTTGACCCTAATCACTTCACCCACTTTACATGGATTAGAGAGGGATCTCTTAGAAACTCTCCTTGATATAGGGAAAGATATACCCAATAGGACACCTCGTCAACCCTCCCATATTCAAACTTGACAAGTAGCATAATGTCCTTGAGCACTTAATTGTTTAACATGGTAATATTTGATGCACATGCTTAGGTGGCTCACTTATTGATTGGATTTACTTATCATGATGTTATGACTTGATATCCTTGGATATCCTTGGAGGGTGTGTTTATTTGTCTTTGCAGGACCTAGTTGGTGGAAAGTTTTGGAAGAACAAGCCTAGCTTGGGATTCCATGGGGCTTGAAGCCCACATGTGGATGTCAAGGGTCCACATAACAGATGAGAGAGATGAAACCTCAGAGGCCTAGAATATGACTTGGACGACATAACCTATCCCCCACATGCCAAATGTTTTTCCTAGGAGAGGAAAAACATCACCTCTAGAGGTATGACATCACCTAGGGAGGTTAGGATTTGGTGGTGAGGTTGACATGCATTGGCACATGGAATTTTTGAGGGGTTTGAGGCTTTGAACATGAAGGAAGTAATTTGGATGCTTGACAAGTGGCTTTGGGAAGCCTTTCTACACTCCTTCATCACCAATGACTTTCTCCTAGTGACAAAACGTCCCCTAAAGGGGTGACGTCTTTATAAACTAGGGTTTTCTTTGTAAAAAAATGAAATTAAAGTGAATTGTTTAATATTACTTTGTAAAAGGGGCAATATTAAGGTTTATGACCCCTAGTCTTGTGGTTTACTGATTCGGATTTATGTAGGAACACAATGAAATACAAAAATACACATAAACGCAGAGATGCAGCGGAAATAAGACTTCATTTCATTAATAACAAATGACTAAAATATTCTTACAGACATAATGGAAATAAACTAGCTAGGGCGCTGGTAGCTTATCTCTGAGAAGAGATGTGGCTGCTACTCGCATCCGTGAGAAGATAATTACAATGAGGCTCTAGAGGCCTTTTTACAATAGACGAGAATGCCAAAAGTCATAGACATCCAA
>ML795953.1:142360-180761 GCA_009831015.1 Picea engelmannii
ACTAGCTAGGGCGCTGGTAGCTTATCTCTGAGAAGAGATGTGGATGCTACTCACATCCATGAGAAGATAATTAGAATGAGGCTCTAGAGAACTTTTTACAATAGACGAGAATGCCAAAAGTCATAGACATCCAAAAACCTAACCCTAGGAGATGAAGCACCAAAAGTCATGTGGGCCCCGTTTGGGTAAGTTAGTACATCAACTTCCCGGGGTCGTAACTTTAGCATACGATCTTCGTTTTAGGCGTGTGATAGCTCGTTGGAAAGGTATCGTCGAGGAGATTCATTTTGGGGGCTCAATCACGCATTTGACTATCATTGAGAACCTCGATCTCAAAAAAACTTCATTTAGGCCCTCAAAATGGCCCCGGAAGTTAAAACTTGCTAAAAATAGTAAATTGCCAAAATTGCCAGAAAAATGTTTTGAGCCAGTCGGAAAAGGTGGGTGGCCACCGATATCCACCTGGATCATTTACCCTTAATTATGCAGAAAAACTATCTTAGTGACATTTTGTATAAATAAGAGATCATAAAATCTCATTTTAACATAACTCTCCCTCTTGTGAGAAGCATTGGAATGAAATTTTCGCTACCCTTGGGTGTTTTCTCTCTCTTATGTCACGATATGGTTTCTCTTTGGTTGTGGATTTGATGACGATGATGCGCTATCCTTTCAAGGTCATTCTTTTTCTATTGTGGAGGTTTACTTTGGCATGTTAAAGGCTTCTCTTGGATTGGTATGGTTCTTTACTTTGTTGTTATCATTGATAATTCAAGTTAAATTTGTTTTGGCCAAGGCTAGATAGGGATTGTAAGGATATACAACCCTATCCTAGTTTCCACCTTTTTTTTATCAAGCCTTTTAAAGTTATTTTGCAAGGGTTTTGTTGAGGAAGTAAGAGGATGTACACCCCTCAATTCCAAACCCTAGATAGGGTACTTACCTTGGGAAGTAATAGGATTTACACCCCCAAGGGACTAGTAGTCCTAGATATTTATTCTTGACCCCATTAACCCATAACTAAAGGCACTAATATTGCATTGGAGAAACAAAATATTGCATTGGGAAACATAATTTCTTGTCATATTTACTTTTTGCAACTTGGATTGTGTTCCTTGTGCTTAGAGAACCTCACAGCCACTAAGGCGTCCCCATCAAAGGCATAGTTCTTTATTTTCTTACAAATTTTCATATTCAAACATTAGGGCTGCAGAAACCCTAATCAATTTGTTTGAATAACTCTCTAATCCACCGTTGGAAATTACCCAAAGTTTGCACACTTACACTTCTTGGTCTAGCGCACTTTTGGGAAAAGTTTGGAGGATTTTTAGGGGATTTTTTTCTTGTTGTAATACATTGATTGTTACATCCATAAGGCTGATATAATTTTCTGTAGAAAGTGTTTACACCATCCTTGTCTTTTCATGCTACCATCTTGGTCTTTTATCTTGAGTTTTGCTAGTATTTAGCTAATATTTATCTTGTATCTTTCACTTGATTTCTAGCATTCATCTTGCAGATCATAATTCCATTTTATTTCTGATATACATTGTTACTAACAACTTATATTAGGGACAACAAGCTCAACTTGCTTGTCCAATTGGTTATATTTCAATATTTGCTTGTTTTTCTTGTGTCTTGGGCAAGTACTTCGCCATTTGCAGGTTACTCAACATACTTGGAAACCCTTGGACCTTCCCAAGAATCTTTTACAAGACCTTCATACCACTTAGAATTGACCTTTAGGTACATCCCCATCTTCATCCTTTTCCATCTCATTCCCCTTGGGGTCACCGGGATTCCCCCCTTGAGGTGACTACCTCACCTCTAAAGTGATGGGGACACCTGCCTAAGGTGACAGTGGGTAGGTTCCCTCCTAGTTGTCGCCATTTGGTGGTTGGGTTGGGCTAATTCCAACCTACAACTTGTGTGATAACATGTTGGCATCATTGTTGGGGAGGATTTTGAATCCTCTCCGTGCCCTAACGACACTTTGGCAAGTTTCCCTCCCAAAGCCTCTATCCCTCAGCTTTCCCGATGACTCCATTGAAGAACATTCCCTTTTCCACCCTTGATAAGTTTCTCTTAAATCTTGTTTGGCGACTCCACTTTCCATGAACCCACCTTTCCCTCTTTCCCCATTTCCCTCCTTTGGTGAGACTTGATCTCACCTAGCAACTCCATTAAGGTGTCTTTTTAGTTAATGGAATTATGGCACATGGGATGAAACCTCATACAAAACTTGTTGTGACTCAACAATGGCATTTTTACAAATGGAAAAGGAAAAGGCTGCTAATAAATTTGCTAAGGAAATTATTAATCGCATAAGAGAGTTATTTCTTACCCTTGACGATGAAGAAGTGCTCGAAGAATAGACATATGAAGAAAGTCATCAAGAAGAGAACAAGATGAGTTATGACCCTTTCAAATACCTTGATGATACTTTATTCAATGACCTCAGAAGTGAATAATTAATGGAGGAAAAAATAGATATGATAGATCCTCTTGAAGAAAAGAAAGCAAAGAACTATGCACTAAGGATCAATCCTCTTATGATAAGGAGGCGATGGAGGAGCATGTCCATGAGAAGAAAGAAGAATTATGATAAAGTGCAATATATTGAGGCACCACTATATTTGCTCATGCTTGATGAAGGTAAAGTTGTCCAAACTTTCTCTCCTCCTGCACATGATGTTGAAGAAGCGATCATTCTTAATGATGAAGAATTTGAAGGTCCAGTTGAAGACGTCCATGCCTCTACTCGTCTTGCACATGAAGAAAACGAGATGGTCACTTTTTTTATGGTCTTGTGAGAGAACCTTTACTAATGGTTGATGAACATATATACACTTTCATATAGACTGGCAGATGCAGGTGGGATTTTGGTCGCTTCATTATTGATAAAGATACAATTTATGACATTGAGGGTAGCTCTCAGGCATAAGGGGTTGAAGTGTCATCTTCATAGGACTGGTCTCCTTGCATGTATGATTCAGAGTTTTATCATCCCAGTGATGATATGGTTACAAAATTTGTCCTCCCCTTTGAGGATGATTTGTCACAGCATACTCAGGGTGATCTGTAGTCATCCCTTGATACATACCCTTTTGAGGATGCAGATTCCTTCTTCATCCATCATGCTTAAATTTTGAATGCCAAATCATGGCTAGTCCAAATAATTCCAAGGTTCGCACTACAAAACGAAATTACTTTCATGTTGAGACTTTGGGCAGGGATTTGCAGACAAAGGAGAGTTTCCTCTTCTTTTGGAAATCATAGGGTTTTCTTGGGATCTCTTTTGCTTTATCAACCTTCAAGGAGCAATGATATTCTGAGTCTTGACACTAACCACTTCACCCACTTTACATTTCTTAGAGAGGGATATATTGGAAACTCTCCTTGACCTAGGGAAATATCTACCCAATAGGACACCTCGTCAACCCTCCCATATTCAAGCTTGACAAGTCGCATAATGTCTTTAAGCATGTAACTTTTTGACATGGTAATATTTGATGCACATGCTTAGGTGTCTCATTTATTGATTGGATTTACTTATCATGGTGTTATGACTTGAGATCCTTGGATGGCGTTCTTATTTGTCTTTTCAAGACCTAGTTGGTGGACAGTTTTGGAAGAACAATCCTAGCTTGGGCTTCCATGGGGCTTGAAGCCCATAGGTGGATGCCAAGGGCCCGCATGTCGAATGAGAGAGATTAAAAATCAGAGGCCTAGAAAATAACTTAGATGACATAACCTATCCCCCACATGCCAAACGTTTTTCATAGGAGAGACAAAACGTCACCTCTAGAGGCATGATGCCATCTAGGGGGGTTAGGGATTGGTGGTGAGGTTAACATGCATTGTCACATGGACGTTTTGATGGGTTTGAGGCTTTGACCATGAAGGAAGTAATTTGGATGCTTGACAAGTGGATTTGGGAAGCCTTTCTACACTCCTCCATCACCAATGACTTTCTCCTAGTGCCAAAACATCCCCTAAAGGGATGATGTCTTTATAAACTAGGGTTTTATTTGTGCAAAAGTGAAGTTAAAGAGAATTTTTTAATATTACTTTGTAAAAGAGGAAAGATTAGGTTTGTTGACCCTTGGTATTGTGCTTTACCATTAATTATGTGGGCAAACTATCTTAGTGATATTTTGTATAAATAAGAGATCATAAGATCTCATTTAACATAACTCTCCCTCTTGTGAGAAGTATTGGACTGAAATTTTTGCTACCCTTGGGGGTTTTCTCTCTATTGTGTTATGATATCATTTCTCTTTGATTGTGGAGTTGATTATGATGATGCGCTAGCCTTTGGAGGTCATTCTTTTGTTATTGTGGAGGTTTACTTTAGCATGTTAAAGGATTCTCTTGGATTGGTATGGTTCTTTACTTCGTTATTATCATTGGTAATTCAAGTTAAATTTGTTTTGGACAAGGCTAGATAGGGAGTATAAGGATATACACCCTTATCCTAGTTTCCACCATTTTTTTATCAAGCCTTTAAAGTTATTTTGCAAGGGTTTTGTTGAGGAAGTAAGAGGATTTACACCCTTCAATTTCAAACCCTAGCTAGGCTACTTACCTTGGGAAGTAAGAGGATTCACACCCACAAGGGACTAGTAGTCCTAGCTCTTTCTTCTTGATCCCATTAACCCATAACTAAAGGCACTAATCTTGCATTGGAGAAACAAAATATTGCATTGGGAAACGTAATTTCTTGTCATATTTACTTTTTGCAACTTGGATTGTGTTCCTTATGCTTAGAGCACCTCACAACCACTAGGGCATCCCCATCAGAGGGATAGTTCTTGTTGTTGTTAAAAATTTGCATCTTCATCCATTAGGGCTGCAGAAACCCTAATCAAATTGTTTGAATAACTCTCTAATCAACCACTAGAAATTGTCCAAGTTTGCACACTTACACTTATTGGTCTAGTGCACTTTTTGGCAAATTTTGGAGGAGTTTTAAGGGTTGATTTTATTATTTTAATACATTGATTGTTACAGCCATAAGGCTGATATAATTTTCTGCAGAAAGTGTTTACAACAACCTTGTCTTTTCATGCTAGCATCTTGGTATTTTATCTTGAGTTTTGCTAGGATTTACCTAGTGTTTCTCTTGTATTTTTCACTTGATTTATAGCATTCATATTGCAGCTCATAATGCCATTTTATTTCTGATATACATTGTTAATAACAACTGCTATTAGGGACAACAAGCTTAACTTGCTTGTCCAATTGGTTATATTGCAATATATGATTTATTTTTCTTGTGCTTTGAGCAGGTACTTCACCATTTGTAGGTTATTCAACATACTTGGAAACCCTTGGACCTTCCCAAGACTCTTTTACAAGACCTTCATACCACTTAAAATTGAGATTTAAGGACATCCTCTCCATATCCATCCTTTTCCATCTCATTCCCCCTAGGTTCATCGAGATTCCCCCCTTGAGGTGACTACCTCACCTCTAAAGTGACGGGGACACCTACCTAAGGTGACGGTGGGTAGGTTCCCTCCTATTTGTCTCCATTTTGTGGTTGGGTCGGGCTTTTCCCAACCTACAACTTGTGCGATAACCGAGCTTACAAGGCTCAAGTGCCATGTATGAGGCTTCAAACCATCACACAAGCATGTATAGTGGGTATTTAGCCTTAGAGTTGACTGTGAGCACCATTATAAAGTTCTGCACAAGAGAGGAGGGTTTGGGGACATTAACCATGGTTGAGGGAGGAAACTAGATCTTTAGTCCTTAAATACATATTTTAGTGTTGAAGATTCTCTTTTGTAAAACCTTTAGGAGTAATGGGATTGTATTTTATAAAATGGAACATGGTAAAAATAATGTGTGCACATTCTTAGAATTTGAAATTTCTTGGTAGGATTGCAACTTTCATTTACGTGTTTTTTGACTTGGTTGTTTTGAATTTAGCTCTAACATGACAACCCTAGTGGTTTGTGCTATAACAACAAAAAAACCTTCATTTTTCCTAATCCTTTTCAATTTCTCTATTTTTCATATTAGTTTAAATAGCCTATGCAAATCCATCGCTAATGAAATCACACACATATAAATCTGACTATGCATATTCCAAATATATAATTTTTTTTAAATAATGGTGTTCTCTATTTTTAATTTGTTTTTGTCTTACAAATATCATGATTCTAAAATATAGAGGTCTTTTGTTCCTACTATAAGTTTGTATCACCTTACCCATTTAAAAAAACAACTATATGCTACACTACTACAAACCAAGATTGACAAACCAAAAAATAAATAAAATTCTTTGATTATGTTAATTCCCTCAAACCTTGCACTAAAGTTTGGCCTCATAATATCATGGCTATGTTGATTTTCTTAATTTAAAAATAAATAAATAAAATTGACATAAATACAAATTTGCAAAAATAACGGTGCACAAAAGMAAACTCTTCTMTATAATTGTGTGAATTATTTTAAGGAAATTTCTTCATTTGGATACTCAATGTAACACAAACACTTTTTTTTTCCATAAAAAATGACTCTTTATATTTATGATAATATAAAACTTTCACATCCAAAAAGTCTCTCTTCCTTATGTCATAAAGATCATAAGTCTCCTGAACAATATTCCTAGTACATCCACAATAAAACCCCAACCCATAATACCGCTTCAAAATTCTCAAATGAGAAAAGTACCAACACTAGTAACATATGGAAGCTATATACTAAACCCCCATAGTCCCAAACTGATAACACAAAGTTCTCAATAAGAGATAAATGGCATACACAAGTGCTCGATACCTTCTTACAAAACAAAGATAAAGAACCACTCCCTCAAGGATATCCAACTCTGCTAGTAGATGTCTAGGAACTGAAGTGGCCCCTCATGTTTCCCAACACATTTGTAGTAGATGAGCTTCCTAGGTTCCTTTATGAGTGCCTTCTTTGATAACCTATATGCCTCTTGATTGGTTAATACCGAGATGCTATCCATCCAACAGTCTAATGAGACAACCTAAAGACAACCTTTCCTGTTTAACCAATCAATGATTATGTTGGAGTCTCCCAGTACGTGAAGTTCCTGAATGGATAACCGGAATGCCAAGGAGAGTAGTGCCCACACACCAAGTAATTTGGCTCGGGTATTAGTACCAGGCCCACAATTAAAGAGCCAGTGGTAGTTGCTTTGATCATTAGTCCTTATGACGCCTCCCGCTCCATTGTTCAATCCATTTGTTGCTTCCGCTCCGTCGAACCAACCCATCATGCCTCCCTTGTCCAGAACAGGCACCTTAACTCACTGGATAGCCTCCAGAGGATTCTTTTTATATTCCCTGTATGCAAATAAAGAACTATGAATAACATTCAGAATCCTGGGAATGCATTCATCAAGGACTGCAAAGTTGAGCTCCCTCCAGATAGACCAACATATTATAGCCGGGAGAGTGGGCAGATGTGAATTTTGGACTCTCCAATATTTGTAGCAGTCAATTAAATTATCCCCCACCCAACTGCCAGTATAGTTGATAAACTTTTTATCGTTGATCCATACCTCCTACGTGAAGGCGCACTCCAAAAATAGATGTTGATTCAATTCTGTACTTTTCATGCATAGTATACAAACACCAGGACCTATGAATCCTCTTCGCTGAAGGGTCTCCCATGACAAAATTTTATTTTCCATCATTAACTAGAAAAAGAGCTTAATTTTCAGTGAACAATCCCAATCCCACATGGCCTTACTCCAACCACCAGACTTATAGATCCATTTACGAATTTCAACTGCTAGAAAGATGTTCCTTATCGTTACCTGAACAGACTTGTTACCTCCAATCCATTTAAGCTGATCAGATTTGTCCTGCAGTATAATACCATTGTTAATAAGAGCAATGCAGTAAGCTTGCCATTCAACCCGTAAACACCCAGTCAATTCCAAATCTTCACTAGATATCCAATTGAATGTGATCCATCCCACCTGTGACATTGCTTTAGCCTGGAATAGATAATAAATTCCTTTTCTATTTATCGCCTCAATCAATTCCTCCGATAAAATAGCCGACTGACCCATCCCCAAGATGTAATCTTTCCCAATCAAGATAGAGTGCCCATTTCCCAGGCTCCATGCCAACTAGTGAAGTAATAGATAGAGGGACATTAATATATATTTACATACCTTAGAACCTTTCTCCTTTGTAATATCCATTGTTCGGAGCCAGCTAGCGGTAGATACAAATGGCATGTACTTATCTTTTATAACCCTATTCCATAACCCCTCCTTCATCAATGCTCTCCAAAGACTGTTAGCAGCCAAGGCTTTACTAAAATCTAGGATATTCCGCAATCCCCATCCCCCATAGATCTTTGGTCTTGCAATCTGCTTCCAGTCACAAAGATGTAGGCTTTTCTTTTTTCGAGCTCCCGTCCATAAAAAATTGTATATGAGTTGGTGAATTTTAATAATTATCGGAGAAGGCAGATTCACTAAAGTCAACCAGTGAACTAATTGACTCTCTAAAACCGCTTTGATCAAAGTCAGACGTCCCCCTAGAGTTAACCACCGGTTGCACCAGTGGTTAATCTTTTGATCGTATTTCTCAATGAGCCAAAGCCAATCCTCACTTCTATATCTATCAATCTTAACGAAATACCCAAGGTATCTAAACCCATCCAAAAGTTCTTGATAATTATAAGGCATAATATAATTCAGTGAGTCAAGAACCAACTGGCAAACCCCATACTGATAAAGAGTAGTTTTCTGTGAGTTTACCTGTAGCCCTGATGCCAAGCTGAAATGGTTTAAAACCCTACTTGTCTCCCTCCATTCTGCAAGTGAATCATTTGTTAGGATGAGGATATCATCTACAAAAAGTAGATGCAAGATCCAGATAAAGCTCGAAACCTTTATACCGGACAAAAGACCTTCCCCTTTACTTTTTTTTAAGGAAAGACTTAATCCTTCCATAATGAGAATGAATAATAGGGGCGACATAGGAGACCCCTGTCTAAGTTCTCTCCCACTACTAAAGAAATATGTAGGTTCTCCATTTATGAGCACCGCAAAGGACATTGACGTAACACTTCCCATGATCCAGTTATCAATCATAAGCCCAAATCCACATTGGAGTAAAACCAACCTAAGGAAATCCCAGCTAATCCAGTCATATGCTTTTTTTAAGTCAATTTTAAGGATTAAAGCCTTCAATTTTTTCTCTTTAATGCTATGTAGACACTCCTGTACAGTCCCAATTGCATCCCCAATTTGTCTACCCTTGAGAAAGCCGAATTGATCTTCCGACAGAGTACGGGACAAAATCGGTGTAATCCTCTTGGCAATTATCTTTGTAATGATCTTATAGCAAAGATTGCACAAAGCAATTGACCGAAAGTCACCAAATGTAGCTGGCCCATTTACCTTCGGGATTAATGCAATAAAGGTCGTGTTCATAGCCTTATAAACCACCCCTGTCATGCGTGCCTCTTCCACCGCTTCTACCAAATCAGATGCCACCAACTCAAAGAAGTGCAGGTAAAACTCAACAGTCCACCCATCTGGGCCTGGGCTCTTATCCTTCATAAACCCTTTCAGAACTTCAAGTACTTCCTCCTTGGTAACCAGGTTCTCCAACACTTACATTATATTATATTTCAAAAGTTGATTTGATTTCCTACATCTCATCTTCTTACATCATATTGATATACATTGTGAAAGTAACTAAAATCATATCTCCTCATTAATATCTTGTTGTTTTTTCACATTTACATTGCCACTAATATGTCACGAAAGACCACATTGCACTCATTCACTTATACTTCATTTTTATAATTTTAATTTTATGTGTGACTTATGTTTCAATGTTTCAAAAATAATATATCTTTGCTTACTCCTAAGGGATGAAGTTGACATCACAATCACAAGAACGTCGATTAAACTTCTAACGCTTCTTTATGCTCAATGTTTATTTCTTCTCCAAGCATACGTATCTTGTTGTAGCTTTTAAATCATTTTATATTAAATAACCTAAAATGTACTTAAAAAGTTTTCACCCACCTAAGAGGAAAATAAACCTAAGTCATCCTGGTGATTGCTGGCATATTACAAGAATTAGGTAATGCTCACATCACAAGAAGTAGGTAACGAACATAACATTGTAACATTGTTTGTTCATTTGATGGTTGTGTTTAGTGATAAGGAGGGTTAGTTAAAATATGTATATTCTTTTATTTTAATTTTTATTAAGTAAAAAAAAACTTAAATTCACTAATTTTTAAAAATTTATTATTATTATTTTAATATTAATTTGAATTATATCTTTTTAAATAATTAATATATTTATACTTCTCCAAATTTAATAATTATCTTCGCATACTAAATTTAAATAAAAAATTATAAAAAATTAAACTTAAAACACTATCCTTTTCACTCCTCTCTCACCGTCCAATTTCTTAATGGCCACTTCAAACCTTTCCAACTACCCCGAACTTGGATTATCCTTCTTTAAATACCATGATACTTTCCCAGCTAGCTAGCTAACTATTCTCTTACCTTATTAAACTCTTTAAGAAATTACGAAAAATATTCCTTAGCTTTTGTGACCACTTAGATGTAATATAATCTCTTTAAAAAAGAAATATATTTCAACGCTCTTGTGACCACTTAAATCTAATAATTTCAAATGTATAGTAAAATCTATTTTTAATGATGTTATATGTATTTTTACATGATAATGTATTTACATTGTATAATGTTTATAAATTTAATTCTATGTTTTTATTGTAATATTCTATTGTTATTGTTATTTAAGTTTATTGTTTAATTTATAATTTATTCGAAGAATCTTTTATTTTACAAACAAAAGAGTCTTATATATCAATTTAATGTTTAGTTTGAGTTTGACTTTAAAATTATATTATGATTATTATTATGTAATTTGTTAAGATCATAATATACATTTATAAAATAAACATACTTAAAAATTATATAATTATTACTAGAATAAAGTTGTGAGAGATCGTTGTATCTTATATCTTAATATAAGTTAACCACCATCATCATATATAAATTTATATATTGATCTTAGTAAAGACTAACCATCATCATTGTCATATGTGGGCCTAATGAGTAGCCTAATGGTTACTCACAGCAGTCACTTTCTTTAAAAAAACTGATGTGTAGTAGATATAGAATTTGATTGACAAATTATTAGCAACAAGACCATTTGTTCATCAAATACTGTTAAAAATTTTGGATAATCATCCACAGTCTTCTTAAAAAATCTTCATAAAATTTTGTGAAAACAAGTAAAAAATTGTCAAAACTTTGAAATTCCTACCCTGCTGCGGAGTGCTGGGGCGCTTAACTAAAAGTCAAAGTCTTTGAATGGTGTCCATAGTCAAGCACACCACAGCAGGTCATTGGAAGCATCGGGTGGAAGCCATTTCCTTCCACATTCCCCTTTGCGTACCGGAAGGAGCTTGACCAAGACCTTCGCACGCCTTTAAATTATCATCAGGCTCAGGCAGGTGGGCAATACTAGTAATTCAGCAGGAGGAGGAGGTACCCAAATTTGGCAGAAAAAGAAAAAGGGTTTCTGATATCGGCTTTCAAAGCAGAACAAAACAATGGACAGAGAACCAGAGGATCACCAGTTCCTCGGCGTCATGGGAATCTCTGGAGAGGCCTTCAAGATCCTACGCTCCTACGCTAAGTTACTAGGAACTCTCACCCTCACCCTTGTTCTCCCCCTTTCTTTCGCAATCCTGGGGCACAATTTGGTCTCGGATTATCTGCTCTATGAAATCCGCTGGAACGAAATCTTTTATCAAGTGGAGGCCGGCAGCCCGGCCGCCGAGAAGACTATGCGGGAATGGACGGAGCTCTTCGTATTCCTGGCGGCCTACGCACTCTTCGTTTTTGCCTTCTCGTTGCTGTCTACGGCGGCGGTTGTATATACGGTGGCTTCCATCTACACGGGCAAGGAAGTTTCGTACGCGAGGGTTATGAGCGTCGTTCCCAAGGTCTGGAAGCGCCTCATGYTGACTTTCCTCTGGTTTTTCCTCATCGTCTTTGYCTATTACACGGCCTCCATATCGGCCCTCTTCCTKCTCATGTACGCCGTGGGAGTGGACAAATTGAATTCGGGGGTCTTCCATTTCGGSCTGATTCTTATATTCGGTGTTTTCTTCTGTGTCCATGTGTATATAAGCATGGTGTGGCATCTCGCCTGCGTCATATCCGTCCTGGAGGAGAGAAACGGCCCGGGCGCCATGTGGAAGAGCAAGAATCTCATMAAAGGAAAGMGGATCACGGCCTTGCTGCTCGATATACTTTACCTCATATTCACCGGAGTTATTGGATGGTTTTTTGGGTATGCAGTGGTTCATGGGGACCGCCATGGCGTCGGGAGGACGGCGAGAGGCCTGTACGGGGGACTCCTTGTTGGGTCGCTGTGTTTGGTTAACTTGATGGGACTGCTGACACAGAGCGTGTTTTACTTTGTGTGCAAATCTTACAGCCATGAAAGTATAGACAAATCCTCTTTGTCGGATCACCTGGAAGTTTACCTCGGCGACTATGTGCCTCTTATGAGCAGCAGCATTCAACTGGAAGCCCCATATGGCACTGTATAGTAATAAAGCTCAATGTAATTTCTTTATTGTGGACATAAATGATTTTATCTTGTTAAGGCGTGCTTATATCTATTGGAGATGGCCACAATTAATCATCTTTTAATCTAAAATTCTTAGTTCACTTTTAAACATTTACCTAATCATCTTTTAGTTCACTTTTAAACATTTACCTAATCATATTAAGAAATTACTGTACCACCATATGATTGCCACGTTTAACTGATTAACCTTTGGAATTACCACATTTGAAATTAACTTTTAGATTTCCTCAACTCTATGTGCGTTTCAGTTGTCCATGCGTTTCATCTATCCGGGAAAAAGCTTTGGCATCGCCTTTAAAGTTTACCAGCCACTTTGCGGTTGTGCTAGTTTTAACTTGTATGAAACAATCCTATGTTACAACAGATTCTGAATTAGAATCGCTAGTTAATAATTTTATCTTGATTTTAACTTGTATGAAACAATCCTATGTTAAAAACCGATTCTGAATTAGGATCGCTAGTTAATAATTTTATCTTGATTTTAACTTGTATGAAACAATCCTATGTTACAACAGATTCTGAATTAGGATCGTTAGTTAATAATTTTATCTTGATTTTAACTTGTATGAAACAATCCTATGTTACAACCGATTCTGAATTAGGATCGCTAGTTTTGTTAATCAAGAGGACAAGATTTCATTTAATTGGCCTTGACTAACTATTCTATGAAATGGTTTTTTAGTTGAAATTCGGTTATATAAATTTATACGAATCACTATTTTTTGTTGTTCAAAATCTATTTTTGAATGTAAAAATGGATTCAACTTACTAAAACTCACTAGAATTTTATAGAAATAATCACAATTTCTAAGATTTTATAGAAATATTCTCCCAAAAAAATCTTCATTTAATAGAATCTTTAACCTAAAAAAATTTCATTCACTCAAAAACCTAAAATATTATCATTAAATAAAAATAAATAAATAAAAATAAAAAATATATACTTTTTAATTTAAACATATATTTATTAAAATAAATAAATCTATATTAATTTAATTTTTTATCTTTTTAATATAAAATATGTTTTTAATAATCATATATTTTTTTATATTCATTATTCTATAAATATGTTTTAACCATAACATTGACATAATTTGTTTATGTTGGTGTGCCTCTCACAAACTTGGAAACCCTTTTTCAAAATACCAAAGATGTCTCACCAGTTTTTTTGGTTTGGGAAACATGTAACTCTCCATTGAGATGCTAAAGGTACCATCTACTTGGAATCAAACTTAGATGAGTAATAACAACCACTACTAATTGATGCCACCCGTAAATTGTTGGACCACATCTTAATGGATTCCATCATTCTTTTTAAAGAAAGTGCTATTACATGTGCATCTTATGTGGTTGTGTTTTGGGTTTGAGTTATTGTATTTTATAGTAATTGTGGATTTTTCTCTTCTTCTTTAGTGATTTTTTCTTTTTCAAAATTTTGGTTTCAATATTTTCTTTCAAAATTTTGTTTTAGAAGTACATTTTAACTATAATTTGTTTCAATTAATTTTATTTTCATTTTTATCTCTTATCACTTTTGGATTTAAACTTGTGATTTCATAACCCACTCAAATTACTAAATAATAACAATTTTAATTAAAAATCTTCACCTGCCTAAAAAAATTAATTATAATATTTATCCTTTTTTATTAACATTTACAATATGTTTAAAAAAATAAAACTCAATATCTATTATTTACAATATATTTAAGAAAATAAAAACACAAATATCCATTATGTACATTTACATTTTCAATTTTAATATCCATCATGTGTACATGTACATTTACATTTTCAATTTTATCCATTTTAGTATAGTATTTTCTCAATTTTAGTATCCTCAAGATGATCAAAGTGAAAAAAAGGTTAATAGACATGGTTTTATTTTTTATTTTTTATTTGCACCTCATACATGTAAGAACACAACACATGAAGTACAAGATAAAATACATTTCAAATTATAAACATAGGTATATATAACTAGCATATCCCTAAAGCAGGGGAAAGGAAACACCGAAGTGGATGACATATATCCAATACATGCAATGACATCTAGCCAATACATGCCCAATCCCCGTGTATCCCCAAAAAATATTGAGTTTTGATGTATCCCAAAAAACTCAAAGCTTCAGAGGAAACATTTACATTAGATCAAAGCGACTAGGAATTGGAAATTGTCTAAACCCGCCAACCCGACGATCCGCGAAAGAGATTGCAAGAAATGGTCATGGAAAGCGGGCGAACGTGCATCAAAATAAGATGAGAAGGGTCTTGGAGGAGACATGAGGGCCCGACGGTCAAATTGTATTGATCGGAAATTTAGTGCATACTGCGTAACACGAAAGAGGGTTGATGTAGGGGTCTGGAAGTCAATTTCTATATCTTGGAAGCAACAGGGGACTATTTGCAGGTAAAGGAACACTAGAAGTACAGTCTGCATGTCCGGGAATTCACAAGCGAAAAAAGTCAGGTAAGTATGGAATTGGAGGCACGAAAGAGATTCCAAGAAATGGCGAAATATGGAAAGTAGACGCAGGGGCTTCAAAACGGGGTGACAATATGTTCCCAGGAGACGTGAGAACCCGAAGGTCAAATTCCACGTCTCGAAACTTTCGTGTGCAAATTGTGTATCACGAAAGAGGGTATGATGTGGGAGTGCGGCAACAAATTTGTATATGGCGAAGGTCCGGGTGCGGTTTGCAGGCGATGGAACAATGGAAGTTCAATATAGAGCCCGACTGTCCCGGAATTCACAATCTGAAAAGTGCCTAGGCATTGAATGGATACTGGTTGGTCGGAGTCGCATTTTCAAAAATACGACTAAGTAAAGAGAAAGAGAGAGTAGAGGGGGAAAAGAAACAACAATTTGGTCAAGTATAGAAGAGGGAAAAGAAGGGCCAATATATTCAAATCTGCAATAGATATTCCATTTCTTGGCAAGATCTTTTCTATGTGTTGCTGTATAAGTTGCAGACATATTTCATATACCTGGAAAGAAATCTGAAGGTAGCGGGCACAGGAAACAACATCCAAAAATTTGAAATTTCCTGAATTCGCGAACTCGATGATCCTCCAAAGAAATGTCGAGAAATTGTCAAATGTGGAAAGTGGTCAGACAGGCTTCAAAATAGGGTGATGGGTTCCCGAGGAGCTGTAAGGCCCCGAGTGTCAAATTGTATATATCGAAACATTTTGGTGCAAAATGTGTAACATGGAAGAGCGGATGATGTGGGAGTCTAGAAGTAAATCTGCACATCACAGAAGCCAAAGTGTTATTTGCAGGTCACAGAACAATGGAAAGTGCAATTTAGACAAAGGGGAAGCGCTCGGTTGAAACATGTGAATCCACCATCCCGCGCAGCAAGGCATTTTCGAAAAAAAACGATTAAGTACCCAGAAAGAGAAACTATAGGGAATAAAAGAGTGGGAAAATAGAAAGGCAGAGGGCAATTTTCATAAGCACAAATGGGTTTCAAACAAGCCCCATTGTTGCAAAACCATCATTTTCTAGTAATTGTCAGCAAATGCTTTGTTGAAGATTAGATTTTATTGCAACTTGTGGGTGTAAGTGTGTTCTTGATACATTCTTCCATGACTGTAACATATTAGCTTAAGTATTAAAATTCTTTCATTATGGGTTGTTAGCATTAAAGATTAATAATTGCATGTCTAGAAACAAGAATGACGATCTTCCTGCAACATTGTGATTTGGTATTGCTATGTTCTATCTGCATTACAAATAGAATTGAACGTTGGTTTGAAATTGCGTGTAATTCATTTTTTTTTTGCATAAAAGCCTGGTGGGTCGACACAGTACATTGTCATATAATTGTTAGATGCTACATTTTAGAACAAATTACTTAAGAAAATACAATGTCGAAGAACTACGAGACTACCGAACCATGCCAATCAGAAGATGTGTTAAATCCAGAAAAGAAGCAACAACCAAGACTCCAAGGAAAAAAAATTTAATAGCAAATCCATTTAAAAAAAGAAAAAGAATATTGAACACTGTATATTTATACTTAGAAATTTGACCCAGTTCTTTGGGCAAAAACATTTAACGTATTTTCCAAAAAAACAGGCACAGGATTTGCAACATGCAGAAGCCATCGAGATGCTCTTCAACATTCATACAAAATTGATTACCATGTTTTTTTTTTTAGGAAATCCTTGCAGTTTTCTCCTCGGTGGATCATCCTGTGGTAAAATTGATAGTTCTCAAAAGCTTCCTATGAGGAAGAAGACAAAAAATATTGCAGGCAAATGGAATAGCCCTTAATTGAAAGTTAGGACACACCAAGAAACCGCCTCTCCACAGTCGAAAACTTCAGGGACATAGGTTGGAATTCCAGAGGCCCAAATCAGTCCATTCTGGGTGGAAGGAGATGACTAATAGGAATATGCCTTGCACCAGTGGGAGTTCTGGTCCTCATTCCCTAAGATGTTAATTGTATATCTAGAGAACAGGACATTAGTCCCCCAATTGAATAGTTTTTTGTCTTGAAATATATCTCTAGTATCATCAACATATCATTTCCTTACAGTGAAAGTCTTCTGCCCAGAACGGACTAATTTGGACCTCTGGAATTCCTACTTTCGAGATGCAAAGCTGCTATTGCGTTCAACGTAGATTTCTTTTCTGTAACTCCTTCTTTTGGTGTTGTCAGGACCGCCATCACTGAGTCGGGAAGTTCCGCCCATTATGGTTGATTTCAATTTGGTCGCAGAAGTGGGAACAGTCTTTGCATTTCCATCATCCATTGTCATATCATCATCCATCATATCATCTTCTTCCAGCTCATAATCCATGGCATCAAACTCTGCGTCAACCATCAATGCAATTGGGCAGGTTCTCTGAGCAAGCAGGGTTGCCTTGGAATTATTTGGCTTGAAATATATCTCTCGGTGTACTAAGGGACCATCTCCTTTTTTGCTCCTGGGTGGAGGGATATGAGTAGTAAGAATATGCCCTGGAATAATAGAACCTCTGGCCATGATTCCCGAAGGTGTTTACTATATTTGGACAGAAATGCTGCCACAAGTTAACGAGAATTTCCATTTTCTCCAGACGATGTTTGAAATGAAAATTGGGGAGGAATAATATAACCCTCCACAAATCTTGGTTAATGCATATCAATGGAAGATCTCTTTGAGCCTTTCACTGATCAATGACAATCTCCAGGGTTCGTGCGTAATGAGTTGTTACCATTAAAGCTCACTAATTGCATATTTAGAAAAAAGTGTGAAGGTGGTGATGACGACGAAGAGCGGTTAAGAATTAGAGATTTCTTAAAGGCACCAACTGGTCGACGCACGAAAGAGATTGCATCTCTGCAAATCTTGGTTTAATTCATAGTAATTACAAATCTTATACGGCCTTCTGAACATTAATGACAATCTTACGGTTCCTGCATGATGAACTACTAGCATTAAAGCTTAATAATTGCATATCTAGAAATAAGTATGAAGGTAGCGAGAATGGCAAAGAGCAACCAATCATTGTACATTTCATCCACCTGCCAACCCGTGAAATAGATTCCAAGAAATGCCCAAGTATGGAACGCGGTCGGGCGGGTTACAAAAAAAGGGTCACAAGATATACCCAGGAGACGTGAGAGGTCGATAGTCAAATTGTATCTCAGTGACAGATTTCATCCATCAATTTGTATATTGTGGAATTTTGGGTGTTGTTTGTGCATAGGGGAATAGTGGAAGCGCAATGTCGAGAGGGAGATTTGTATATTGCAGAACTTCGAGTGATGTATATAAAAGCATGAGACATTCGGAAAAAGGACCAAGTAAACAGAAAGCGAAAGCAAACGAGATGGAAGGGGAATTTGTTTGCTAATTTGTAAATCGAGGAAGTCCAGGTGCTATTTGCAGGCAGCGGAACAATGGAAACACAATGTTGAACCCGCCTATGCGGGAACCCGCGATTCAAAAAGTTTGTTCAATATGGAACGGGGAAGCAGTCGGTCAGGCTCATGATATAAAAGTGACAATGGAAACCTGAAGACGTGGATCTGCCAAATCCCGCACCTAGACATTTTCCAAAAAACGAGTAAGTAAAGAAAGGGAAAGCAAAGGGAAAAAAGGAAAGCAGATGACAATTTTCGGAAGCGGGAATTGTTGTAAGAAAGCTCCA
Source organism: Picea engelmannii (assembly GCA_009831015.1). Taxonomy (NCBI): domain Eukaryota; kingdom Viridiplantae; phylum Streptophyta; class Pinopsida; order Pinales; family Pinaceae; genus Picea; species Picea engelmannii. The sequence continues at coordinate 161,162 of ML795953.1, forward strand.
TTGATGGTCTTAACAGTAACTATGAAGTGCATCAAACATGTTAACAGGTTCTTCATTCAAGGAATAGATACAACGAGCAATGTTTATAGTTTCCAGGATCTGTTTGTATAAGAAAAGCATCGAAAAGTTACAAGAAAATCAATTTTTTGGATGTTTAAGTAAATTTTTTGTACTATTAGCTTCATTGCAAGTATAACAATGACGAATTTTAATTTTAATTTCCTCTCGTTCATATGATTGTTCCATTAGACTTCGCATAATATATATTCTTTCATTTCAATTTATTTGTTAATTTGTAGACCACGGAAGTATGGGTGCTATTTACAGGCAACGAAACAATGGAAACACAATGTTGAACTCGCCTATCCGGTAACCCACCTATTTGGAAACCTGCGATCCAAAAAATTTGTACAATATGAAATGCAGAAGCGGTCGATCGAGCTGGTGGTATAAAAGTAAGTGAAATCTGAATACATGAATCCGCCAACTTTTGCACCTAGAAATTTTCCAAAAAATGAGTGATACATACTAAATATGTACTTTTATAAAGTATGGACATGAGATTTTATAGAGAATGTACGGATCCCTCATTCCATACTTAGCCAGTTTTTGGATAGCGGGTTCTCGAGCTGGTGGGCTCAAAATTGGGCCTCTATTGTTCTGTGTCCTATAAATAGCACCCAGAGTTCCGCGATATACAAATTTTAAGGCGGACTTGCAGTTGGCTGGCTCAAGTACATTGCACTTCTATTGTTCTGTGTCCTATAAATAACACCCAGAGTTCCGCGATATACAAATTTTAAGGCAGACTTGCGGGTTGGTTGGCTCAAGTACATTGCACTTCTATTGTTCTGTGTCCTCCAAACAACACTCGTAGTTCCGCGATATACAAATTGACAGACAGAATCCAGGGATGGTGGGCTCAAGATTGTGATTGTTCATAGATGGTGATGCCTATCAACTAGCTAACACTATCTAAAAACATTATTTTCAATACTAAATTTTTAATATTAAATATTGATATTGTATAATTTAATTACATAAAAATATTAAAGGATGTTAAATATCTTATTTAAAATAAAAACCCGCCTATTCGGAAACCCACGATCCAAAAAGTTTGTACAATATGAAATGGGGAAGTGGTCGATCGGGCTGGTGATATAAAAGTAAGTGGAAATCTAAAGACATGAATCCGCCAACTTCCGCACCTAGAAATTTTCAGAAAAATGAGTAATACATACTAAATATGTACTTTTATAAAGTATGGACATGAGATTTTATAGAGCATGTATGGATCCCTCATTCCATACTTAGCCACTTTTTGGATCGCAGGTTCTTGGGCTGGCGGGCTCAAAATTGGGCCTCTATTGTTCTGTGTCCTACAAATAACACCTAGAGTTTTGCGATATACAAATTGGCAGGCGGACTTGCGGGTTGGCTAGCTCAAAATTGCACTTCTATTGTTCCGTGTCCTCCAAACAACACTCGGAGTTCCACGATATACAAATTGACAGATGGACTCCAGGGTTGGCGGGCTCAAGATTGCGATTGTTTACGGATGGTCATCCCTATCAACTATCTAACATTATCTAAAAACATTGTTTTCAAATACTGAACTATTAATATTAAATATTGATATTGTACATTTTAATTACATAAAATTATTGAAGGATGTTAAATCTCTTATTTAAAAAAAAATGAAGTAAGAAAAACAAAGTTTTTTTAAATTCTATCACCTCAAGTATAACAACGACCAATTTGAATTTTAAGGGCCTCTTGTTGATATGATAGCTCCATTGGACTTCGCACAATATATATTCGTTTATTTCAAATTATTTCAGGATATTAATTTTACCAAGTTCATCGATCAAGGAAAAGTGCTAAACAAGCCACATACTACATTTGTGTCAAAACGCTATACAAATTGATAGACAGACTTGCGGGATAGATGGCTAAAAAATTGCAATTCTATTGTTCTTTGTTCTCCAAACAACACTCGAAGTTCCGTGATATACAAATTGACAGAAGACGCATACAACCAAGAACCAACTAAACTCCAAACAAGCCGCAAGCAAGATCCCACAAGGTTCCATAGAGAAACACGCATCGACCTTTTCATGAAAACGTGCAGGATCCTCCATCAAAGCAACAACCACCCACCATGTTTTTTTTCTTTTATTTGCACACCAAAACAAATATGCAAAATCCTCACCGGTAGACACAAGAAAACATCAAAATAACAACATTGATTGCATTTGTAATTAGATTCTCAAGTACTCTAGTCCGACGAACATTCATCTGGGTGTTGAAGAAATATTGCAGGGACACACTGCAAAATTCTTACTGGGAGATGCAAGAAAACATCAAAATAACAACATCGATTGCATTTGTAATTAGATTCTCAAGTACTCGAGTCCGATGAACATTCATCTGGGTGTTGAAGAAATATTACAGAGACACATGAGATATTTTCATTTCCTACCAAAGCTTGATATGTTTTTCTTTTCTTGTTTTTTTTTTCTTCAACCGATATGCAATATTGCATTTTCCTCATTTAAGGTAAATTTGTTGTGTATCCGAAAGTCACGCAACATGTAGATACTACTTTCCTTTTTCTGTAGGTATGCTTCATACGACAATTCTGCTAACCTAGGAAGCACATCTTGTAACATAGGCTTCCTAATTGTACAATGTACGATTGTGTTTCCCATGGTTCAGATGGTAGCATTGAAGCAATGTCCATATATATATATGGAAATTTTTCATTGCACCGCAGACAATCAATCGTATCATCACTTATCAAAGCGAAAGCAGAAGCAAAAGAGTTTCATTTCGAACATATAGGCTCAAAGGGCGTCGAGTACGCATTCACTGCAACCAAAACACCTTCAACCTGGAAACGCAAGCATACAAATTAATAGACTGAACAATATAATACACAACTGCACCCCCGCCCCCCAAAAAAAACAAAACAAAACAAGCCACATAAACTTGGTGAAGGCTATTTGTATGAGCAAAGGGAGGATGATTATGTAGATGTATACGCACAACAATTGTAGAGATAGTTAGTTTCTTCATATCCTATACTATGTCTACTTGCAACTCTGTTACAAATGTTGCTTGGGTTGTGCAAAAGATCATTTCTCTAACATCCCTTTTCTTTGTTATATTTTTTAAGAGCATAAGTGGAAATTGCCCTTTATGCAATTGTTGTTCCATTGACGGAAACAAATTTGAGTAGGTATTGAACAATTGTAGCTGCAACATGGAACAGTGCAATATTTGTGTTACTTACCCGAGATACATGCACATGTGAAAGTAAAGGACACAACTAGATATGGAGAATGATACCATTGCGTTGTCGTTGTCCGACTTTCCATCTTTTATATGGAGAATGTGTTGTGAACCAAGTTTTCTTTCCAGTGTGACAATTGTGCCAATGGTTCTGATTGGGTAAATATCATTGCTCTGTGCAAGTTGGTTGATGGTTGTGTCCGGGACGAAATGATATTCTGAACAAACAATGGGAATTTTTTCCACAATACTTGATTCGTTCAACGAAATAATCTGATCACAATCACCATGGTCATATACTGTTTTGGGAAATATATTAAAATTTGTAATGGATATCCCATTACCCAACAATATATTTTATGCATGTTTTTGGACAAGTTGTGTAGGAATAGTCAGTGTGATTGTCATCATGTCATCACGCATAATGGATCTAGTTTTGTTTGCCTTGTACAAGTAGGTGCTTTAGAAGACCATTATGTCCCCAATGAACACTTGTCCAGTTCGGCGACTGTTCAAGCCCTCTATTGATAATACTTTGGGTGTTACAAGTCTAGACCTGATGACCATTTTTAAACAGGAAAACTAAAGTGAATGGTAGTGTGCATTATTTTTTTGTATTCTTTCTTTCCTGGCATAAATCTACAAGTAGACGCATAGCTTCGATGAACTATGGAGGTAGAGTTTTGCAACCACACCTCTTAGTCTGTGGAACCTACGCTATGTTTAGCGTCTCACTTGTACTTGTTGATACTTCTTGTGAACTGCAAACCATGTATTGCAGATAACATCAACACATTCACCATGCCACAAATGAATAAATAGCTAAGGATATTTGTTTATTAAACATACTAGGAAAATAATGTATGCATCTTTACCTTTGGCCTTATCGGTCTGTTGATGTCTGGGATGAATGATTGTTCATGGCCATGTCACTAGTCCAACTTTTTCTGATGCAAGCATGTGTAGAAGAACATCAGAAGGAATAAACAAAAATATGAATTGTATATTGTCCATAATAGTTCTTAATGTCACATGCAGGGTGGAAGGAGATGGAATACGAAATAGGGTGTCAAGGGATACTCAGGAAACGTGAGGACCCGAGGGTCAAATTGTATGCCTCTGATTTTTTGACTGGAAAAATGTGTAACAGTAAATAGGGCGTGATGGCGGGGCACAACAACCAATCTGTATATCTCGAAACACTGGAAGCCAGGGGAGAAATCTTTAACCACAAAGTGGGAAGTATGGAATAAGGTAGAAGAATGACCATAAATGTGAACTCGTGAGTCCGCCAACCCACACACCAAGGCATTTTCGGAAAGACCACTAAGCAGAGAAACTAAAAAGAAAAAGGGATAATAGAAAATGGAAAAATTAGAGATGGGGAGAGCACAAAGGCCCATTGCTTCCAAGTCATAGTTTTCTAGTCTAATACCATGTGCCCCCACCCGCTTTGTATATTTAATTTACTAGCACAGTTGGTATACCTTTTCGAAGATTGTACCACAAAACCCTCTGTTGTTGCATAGAAGAATTCATCTTCCTATCCAACCAACCTATTTCTTTCAAGGTAACAACAAAAAGAATATGATTCACATGAGAATAAGCAGAAAGATACATAGCATATAAACATAGGTAAATAAATTAAAATAAAAAGTTTAAAAAACAAAACAAAAAAAGTGCAAAGGAGTGGAACAAGCACAACAAATACATAGACAATAACTGAAATACTCAACACTGGAATATGAAATAAGAGTACAGATATGGACCTCTTTAACTCCTCATCTACATTCGTGCCAAAGAGTCCATCGTCCTCTCCAGACATTTTGTTTGTTTAAATGTACCAATGCAGGAAAAATACAATGGACATCAAGGAAGTTAGTATGCAGGAAGACATGTAATGAAGAGGAGTTATTATGTACCTTTGTATCTCATCTTCCACCACTGCAGTCAAGACTCCGTCGTTTTCTCCAACTATTTTGTTTGTTTGAATGTGGGAACACACAAAACACAATGAACATGAATGGAAGATGGTATGCACCAGAGAACAAGTAATATGTACATATAGTAAATGAGAATAAACGAATAGAATAAAAGATAGGCAGAAACATGAAACTTTGCTTTTCTCCATCCATGGTTGTAAATATATAAAGATTTTCCTTGCCCAAAACATATTACAAGCCACAAAATATTAAGAAAGTGCATCGCCATAGCTAAACAATTTTGGTTTTCCGTGGCAAAGTACCCAGATATGCTTCCAGACATGGAAATATAATTTTTCACTCTCTTTGTTGTACATATCATATCTCAAGTACAAAACAAATTGTATCGTGGTCACACCAGTCTGTGTAGAGAATAAAGAACACATATTGTGATATGGGCACATTCCACCATACATGGTTTATAAGTGCAGCTTGCACATGTTTTATTTTAACAAAAAAACAACGAATATTGCAATTGCACATGTAGTTGTCCAATTATTTTTTATGCCACTATTTTCTATCATGTCAACACTGAAGTATCAACAAAATTTTACAGCAGAATATATCTCGACCTCGCCATAGACAACGAATAACACAGCCGCATATCTGCTCGTGGGTGTAGGGTCCGAACACCGTAATGCGCCCAAATAATAATAATAATAATAATAAACAACTCCAAGTGTCGGCGTAGGACCCCAACCCTGCAAAGCTGAAGAAAACAAAAGAAAACAACAAGCACCAAACCAGCGAGAAAGCACAAATAGGCCCAACTATAGCCTCAGGGCCCCAAAATCGTAAATTTCATCCGAACAAAAACAACAAGTAACCGACGAACCAATGAACCAACGAACAAGAAACAACCACCGAAGCAGTAAACAAGATATGTATCTCCAACAATTACGAAAATGCAGTCGAAGAACAGAAGGAACTGGAAGCATACGACGAGTATGCCAGTAGAAATAAGAAAAAAATCTTACTTGCAAACTGCAAACATTGAACAACAACGAAAGAATAGAAAATGAAATTATGGCATGGAAACTTACTCTGAAATGATGAAAGACATAAGCGCAGCTCGAATTCTGAACCAAACAACAACAACAAGCAACAACCGACGAACTAGTGAAGAATAAGCACTCATCGAACCGGTAAACAATGTATGTACCTTCAACAATGATGAAATTGCATTCCAAGGCTAGAATAAGTATAAAACATACAATGCCTATTCAACTGGTGGTGCACAACAATATTGTCCAAATTCACTGCAACATTGTATGGAAAATTTTGAGGAAAAATGTACTCCGAGAAGCCTATTTAGATAAACATTTAAGGCTGTCAGGCTATCTAAGGGCCTCGCGGTATGAAAACATTTAAGCTGTTAGGCCTGTTTGAGGACCTCGCGTCATGTAAACATTTAAGCTGGCAAGCCTATTCAAGCACCTCAAAAAAAGTGTCAATACATTTCAATACAAATACTAAGGAGTAATAATAATAATAATAATAATAATAATAATAATAACACAACTAAAATAATAAATCACAATAGAAGGTTATAAACTTTGGAATTATCAATCACTATAAACCTTGGATATTTAAACATTTCAATATGATTAGTACAAATAAAACAAGTATCGTACATGATAAAACTTTGGATATGGAAACATATAATTCATTGGGAATAGCGAAGCTGACAATAAGACCTCAAATCTATCATCCAATGATCATAACATATATAGTGTTTTTTATTATATAAAAATAATACTTTTAGTTCTCTATGTCAAACATTAGAAAGTATGCAAAAATTTGTAGTCAAACAAAAAACTAATACAAAGTCAACGAATTATCGATTGCTATAGTCCCTCTATGCCTTCGACAGAGACTAATAATGTTCCCCTCTTTTATAATAGATAGAGATAGAGAGGATGTCTTCTGCCCAAGATAAATATCGCTCCTATTATCATTTTCATAAACATAAAATAAAGAAAATGATGTATCCAAGTTACCACCACTTGGACGGAACATGGTCTTGTAAATACTGAGATGTTTTAGATGCCTATTAATTGTGTGATCCGACAGGAGTCTCTCAACCTTCTGCAATTCAATCGTTCAAAAATAAAAGTGTGGGTCATCGCAACTCTGCCATGTTCGATTTTCAATGCACTTTTGAGAATCCTCGAAAGAACGCTTTCCAATCTAGCCTAAATAAATTGGGTTTCTAGTGGTTTCTACTTATAGATTTTGGAAACTATTTTCATAGGTTGCGGATGCCACGAAGATAAAAACCAACCCAACGGAGCAACTGACGCTTAAGAAGAAAGCGTCAAACATTGGGTCACACTTACTCAGATGTGTCAAAGTGAAAGCCCCGGGTATTATTGAACGTAAATCTATGCACAAACCTATGCAAACAGGGTTAAAAGCGGTGGGTGGCCTGGTTGGATCACTTTGGAGAAGAGGGTTACCTTTATCCGAACCAGTCAAACATAGTAAAAGGTAGGGATATTTGTAATAGTATGGTGATTATCAAGCTTATTTTAGGTAAGACTCCGCTATATATTAGATATATGCTCTTCTGTTGTTCCAGGTGCAAACTTGAGACGTGCTACAAAGGTAGGAAAAAACCCTCAACATGGATGCTCTTCAATAAAATCCACAAAATTAATAAATTGAAGAATTTTCCTTAGGGTCCGCCACCATGGACGATCATAGGGCATCTCCACATGCTGGGAAAGCTTCTCGATAGGAAAATCGCCCTTCTTTCGTAGAGATATGGACCCCTTGTGTCTCTGTGTTTGGGCTCCGTTCCGACAATAATAGTCTCTTCTGCATAAGTAGCATCAGAAGTAGCGTTTGGAGTGGGTGAAGCAGCCTTTGGAGTCGACGAAGAAGAAAACATGTGGAGGGGAAGATTCATCTATTGCAATTAACAGATGTCAAATTGCTATATTCTTTGGACAAATGACAAAGCCCTCAAGATGAACCTCCCCTTATAAACACCTTCGGTGTAATTAAATACTATTATTTAATTATCATATTTGTGTTCTGTTATTTCTCTTTGTTTTAGTTTTTTTGTTAGTGGTCTATATTTTAGGGAGTTGTGCATTGTGAAGGGGACAGAGAAATGGGCATTAATACCCTTGTGAACATGGGTACCATTACATCACAATTCATTCATTTGTGTTGAATTMTTTTTCTGGCAATCAAGATATGATGGCAGGGTAAATGACGGTTTAATGCAATTCTTTTTTTGGCAATCAAGATATGATGGCAGGGTAAATGACGGTTTAATGGCATAGAATATGGGTTCTTATTCTTATGTGTTTATTTTCTTTGTTTAATGGATTTTTTTTAACATATCTTGAAAAAAATTATTGTAACTGTACCTAGGATGCTAGTGTGAAAAGGAAGTGTACTATTTTGCAAAACAATTATGTAAGTTGATAAATTTATATTGATATTAGGATGTGATTATAAAAGCATTTAATGCAGTTTTTCTCTTAAAATTAATGTGTTACACTTAGTTACTCTCACAAAGAGTTAAATAAATAATAATGTTTGTATGTTTCCTTCTAAGAGGTCACGAGTTCAAATCAAGAGAAGTAGGATATGTATACCTCCTTAAACTTTAGTAGTCAAATCATTGTACAGAAAGGATCCCTTGTTCCACAAACAAGAAGATCTCATACACCAATTTAATGTCTAGCTTAATCATAACCTTATTATTATTATTATTATTATTATTATTATTATTATTAAATAAATTTGTATTATATATAAACCAATAATAATGCTATATTACAATTACCACATGTTATAACTTCAACATTATTTATTGATTTTGGTCTCATATATAATGTACAACTTATACCAATAATATCTATACTACGACATTTAAATATTATATATCTTTTTCATTCCACTTATTAATTATTATATATATTTTCCATTCCACTTATTATATATCTTTATCCTCTCCCTTTTATGAAAACTTTAAAAATATGATTTTAGACTTAATACTAAGCCAATTTGTGTTGAACACGTCAATATCTCGAAAACAAATAAGAATATTTTATTGAGTTAATGGTTTGACATCTACACCCCTCTCCTAAAATCAATGCCCGTGTAATCCTAAAGAGTGTGTAGTTTGACAAAAGAAACAATGATAAGAGTTGAATAGTCTAATAAAATAAATTAGTGTATTTGTATTTACATTTTTTTTTCTATGTAAGGGAGTAATAGTTGATCCACGTTTATTGATTTTATTTAAATAATTATAAATAATTAAATAATTAAGATTTAATTATAAATATTTAAACATGAAATATTTTTTATTTATTTTTAAATAATTAAAAAAATTAAGATTTTTTTAACATTAAACCATGTTCTTAATTATTTTTTTAATTTGTGATTATCATTAATTATTACAATTAATTATTAAATAATAATAATTATAATCATGTTGGTACAGTTGAAGGTGAATGATAATCATGTTATGCAACTCAAAGAAAGGGTGTCATCATGAGTGACAAGGCTGACCCTTCCTTCTCGAATTATTTGTCGTTAGTGCATTGTTATTTTTTTATTTTTTTTTAGCATGGATCATCTCCAAAGCTAAACAACCATATTATCTTATTACTTTAATAGCTCTTGCAAACTATTCTTTCTAGTTTGGAATTCAAAGAGCATCTTATGTATGGAATGTAAGAAATGTATATAGTCATTCCCGATATAATTAAGAATCAACACCCATTTTTGTATTGAGGATGTTTAAAAGTCAACATCCATTTTTTTATTGAGGATGTTTAAAATCCTTAGGTTTCTTTATCCATTTTTTTTTCCATTAGATGTATATAGGGTAGATAGTAGAAATTTTTGGAGTGAAGTTAATAGCATAAGCATATTAATTAAAGATGGTTTATATATGCGAGTTAACTTCCTTATTAAAGTTGGAAAACAAAAATGTTAAAGTTGGAAAAGTTGGAAAATATAAATGTCGTCAATAAGCATATTTCAACAATATGCATGTGAGAATGATACAAATAATAATAATAAAAATATGAATAAGAATAAAAATTAAAATATTAATAGAAAAAGATATATAATTATAAATGAAAATATCAATATATTTAAGTGTAATAAATTAATTTTAATATAATAATAATAACAAAAATAATAGACTTTGGTTTATCATGGTTGATTATGGTGAAGTATGGTTGATTTTGGTTGACCATGTTTTACTATGCTTGAACATGGTTTACTATACTAAAATTTGGTTAACCCAAAACAACTTTAGTAAATGGTTGATCATGTTTGACCATGATTGAGTATGAATAACTATGTTTAAGGGACATTAATTAATAAGTTTGATGATGATGATGATGAACGTCCACTAAGACTGAATTGGTCTATCAGACCTTAAGAGGGTAAGTGATTACTTGTGATTCTTTAGAATTTAGTTTTTGTGCTCGAAAAGCATTAAGAGAAGCTTTCCAAGATCACCATACTTTTGTTGAGTTAAGAGGTTAGGAAGGATGATAGTGTGACAAATATTTTGAAAATGAGATCTAATATGGGTATAGGCTAGACAATCTAAGAGAAAGTGTTTTTCATCTTCAACCTTCTTAATGTCACAAAGGTGACACACTCTTTCATCCCATGGAGTTTTAGGAATTGACCAACACTAAGTTTCACTATGGAGCTCGTGAGAATTTGTTCTTATCTTAGCAATGCTTATTTTTTTCTTTACACTTGGCAAAACATATATATAATTATGATATTTTTTTAATATTGATATTATCTTCTTTTTTAATATTAACAAATTTTGTATCATTATTTTTTAATATTGATATTATTTTTTAATACTAATATTATTATTAATTATATAGATGATCTATTATATAGATGAAATTAAATATTATGCATAATAATTAATAATATGCATGTCAGGGAAAAGAATAATAAATTTGAGATAAAATAATTTATTATAATAGAATATAATAACTATAATCAATATAAATCTATATAAACGTTGGATTTCTTAATGACCGAGTGAGATCAAATCCCTTCAAGTGCAAACTTCTTTTGCTGTGTAAAACTTAAGGAAAGATTTAGACATGGAGGGATTGGATCCATCTTGGCTCTTGATGAATACGAGGGCCAAATGGATCTATCCCAATATGATCTCAACTATATTATTAATATTATTTAATATAAATTTACACATTAATTACACACATATTATCCATGCATGCATTATATTAAGATTTCACATTCTCAACTATATTAATAACATGAGAAGAAATTCCATATTCTCAATTATAATAATACATGATAAGAAATTCCATAATCACAACTACATTACTAAAAACTAAGTATTACTATTCATTTCAAGAGATTCCATACTCTCAACTATATTTTTCATATTTTCCTTATATTGACCTTCTCATGTAAATCCATGCTATAATGACATATGGGGATTATTAATCATTAAAAGAAATTCCATCTCAACTTTATTTTTCATAGTTGTTTTAAATTAAAATTCCATAATCAAATTTTCCTTTAAATAAACCCCACAAACACTAATAACACGCGTGTCAACACATTAATAAAACTGCTTGTATTATTTACTTTTCACTTAAATATTCACATATTAATAACAATAAACATGGTAAGGTATTAATAACTCTACTTTCAATCTTCACTTTTCATGTAACTTTATTTTTATTTTTCATAGTTGTTTTAAATTAAAATTCCATAATCAAATTTTCCCTTAAATAAACCCCACAAACACTAATAACACACTTGTCAACACATTAATAAAACTAATAAAACTGCTTGTATTATTTACTTTTCACTTAAATATTCACATATTAATAACAATAAACATTGTAAGGTATTAATAACTCTAGTTTCAATATTCACTTTTCATGTAAATCTCATGGTATGTGGTATGTGGAATCTATTTCCTTATTTGTTTAAGGTAGAGTATTCTTGGTTGATATGATTTGTTTCAATGTAAATATTATTATTTATATCTAATTTAACATTCAAGATGGTAAGATATTAATAACACTAATTGCAAAGTAAGGATATTTCATGGTTTTCGCTTTGCATGTTTACTCAGTTGTTCTCTCTTATCATTTTGTTTCCTTTAAATTTGGTTTTAGGATCATTTCACTTGGGGTTTCTTGGTGTGGGTACCCTGTATTTTGTTTAATTAGAGATGGAATAGACTTTAATTAGGTTGAGGTTAAGAAAGTGCTCTGCCAACATGAGGAAATTTTATAAGCAAATAGTGATGCACTCTCGCAAATGATGGGGGAATTTTCAGACTTGGACAATGATATGGAAAACATGGTGAATTTTCTCATGGTTCAGTCTCAATGAATCGACACCCTCAAAGTTGATTTCCAACACCTTAGGTCCATGTTGATATCTCAATGCTCAAACTCGGCTTCAATCAACCAAGTGATAAGAAATTCACAGCATGGAGGTAACTTGGATGTGGAAATTGGGGGTTTCAACTTAGAACCAATGGAAGTTGAAGATGGTTCTCTTCAGAAAGGTAGAGAACATGAAATACAGGATAATAAGTCTTGTCATTTGTAAATGTTTATCAAAGTTGTTTTTCTTGGGTTAGTTTATCAAGAAGGTAGTTAATAAATCTGTCTAGAAGTGTTCTCTAGAAATGCCACAAACTTTTGTATTAGCAAAAGAAGAGATCTTTAGAGGCCCTAAGCCTAATTTTGTATCTCGGTTTAACTTTGTTTTTTTGTTGTCACAAACTTTTGTATTAGCATAAGAAGGGATTCTTAGAGGCCCTAAGCCTAATTTTGTATCTCAGATTGACTTTGTTGTTTGTTGAGGCACAACCTTTTATATATAATACAAATTATAGTTTCAGTTAAAATATAATAATACTATTGCAAAGTTAAATTTTCATCTTATTCTCATTATGATATGTGATATATTTCTTATCTAGAGCTCCCTTTGGCATGATAATTTTGTTTGATATGAATTGTTTTAATGTAAATATATTTATTTTTATTTCATTTATTTTTATTTGAATTGATTATTACCTTGACCATGAAGGATTGTTTTTTGTTTGTTTGTTATTTGATTATATTTTATCCAACAAGATGGGCATTACAGGTGTGACACATCTAACCATGAGACATAGAGTTATAGAAAGTGCATCTCAACACAATAATAAAACCAAAATTATTTTAATATTTGTAATTAATTATTATTAAAAATACATAACAATAATTATAAATAAAATTAATGGTGTGTGTGTTCTTATTATTGTCAATTGAGTTTAGTTTGGGTGGTTGAGAGGAATGATTGTTATCCTCCCCATCCAGGTTCAATTCTAAGTGAAATGTTGAGTTCATAATGAGTATATTGTTGTAATGGCTTCAAGCCCTATTGTTGATCGGCCTTGTGTCCTTATGATTTTAGGGTTTAGGGTTTACCTTGGGTACCATCTTTGAAATAAGGAAAGGTACTCAGGGGTTTCCCTAGGATTTAAAAATAATTTCTTCTTATTATTAAAATAACATGATATAAAAAATTATAAATATAAAAAGGTGATATCAATATTAAAAAGTATCATAATCATTTTTTTTCCAAAGAAAAAAGCAAGTAATTTTATTTTATTAATAACAAAATTACAATTGTGGATGTCAGTGGCATACTAAAGGGTCTTCCCTTTGATTCTTTTGTAGAATATTAAAAAATGTGTTCTTATGCACTTACACAAAAAACTACCATCGGCTTTTAGTTACATGTCGACAAAAAATATACTGGCTTAGAGCCCAAAGTTTTCAATATACAAAAATTTCATAAAAGTCAAGGGAATTTGTCCCTGAGATACTTGTCATTGACGATCATATATATATTTAGAGGTGGTCCTATGGGGGGGGTGAAAATATTCAGTGAATTGGTCATGGGTTATTTTGTTGATTTTCCACGCTCCTCTTTCCAGTTCCATACCAGCTTTGGACAGTTGGTCGGTAGATGAGTTCCATTGCCTATACAAATGAGTGAAAGAGATGTGAGAAAAGGAATTTTCTATTCTTTTGAATTTTTGTAACACAGTCTTCATAAATTAGTTTTGAATTGAGAAGGTTTCGGTCATGCAATTTATGATGAGGAGTGAGTCCCCATAGATGTTTAGACTTTCAACTATGTTCTCTTTTTCTGGAATAAGAAGGATCTTTAAGAAAGGAGCTCACTTAGGTTGTTACTGGAAATACCAATTCTAGCAAAGAAGGAGAAGGAGGATGCTTCTGAAAGGAAAAGGATTCCCTCAACACCCCCTCAAGGAGGGTGCCCTTGAGTAGCACCAACGAAGAAATCCTAGGGAGAGGAGATTTGTATATTGACATCAGGGTGCAAGGGGAGGGGAGGGTAGAGAGGAGAGGATGGAAAGGGATTGTAGGGCTCACCAGGATGAGGGAGGGGGGCGGGGGTGTCATAAAAAATGGAGTGGTTTCAAGCCAGCCATATTCCCTAGGCCACAATAAGAGGTAGGGACCTACTAGCTTATGTGGTCAGGTTGGAGAACCAGTTTTGAAAAGTTGCTTCAATAAAGTCTCCCTCCAAAATGTTTGTGGTATTGTGTACAGATCTGATTTCTACCCAGACTGATTTTATGAATGTGTAGTCTAGAATTATATGATGATTTGATTCTGAGTCTATTTTTTAGAGGATTCATCCATTTGGCCTTGTGAAATTTATTTTTTGAAGGAGATCTTGGGTGGGAGCTTTGTTATGAAGAAGGAATCACATGAGTAGTCATGCTTTTGCTGGGAATTTGAGTTTTCAAAGTTTTTTCCCCCACCATGGAGAGGGTGGGGGGTTTGGGTGATGAAGAAATGTCAAATAACCAAGCTTTGGGATATATCTTGCATTAGGATTGGGAGACTAGCTGAGATCATTATCCTGATCCAAGAGTCTGACGACTGAGGAGAGTAGGGATGTGATGTAATTACTCCATATATGGGCATGTTTTGGAATAATCCCAACCTCTTGAAAGTTTATCCAGTGTCCTTACCAAATTTTATTTAGGTAATAAAAGCCTTGATTATTTAGAAGAAGAATGAGGTCATCAAGGAGAAAGTGGTGATTTGAGTTGTTGATCTAGGGATATTTTCTAAGGAGGACATTGGATCCATTTCGCACCTTCCAGATGAGCTAGTTCCCAATAATGATAAAATCATTTAGCAAGGATTTACAAACTATGGACCCATTCTAAGATGATTTGTTCGACTTTCTGAACCAATCCACTATGGAATCATTTTGAATATTTTTCTTGCAAAATTCTTCTCCAAATCCCTGAGCATTGAATGAGGCTTTAGACATTTTTAACTGTAAGGGAAGCTACAAACTGGTCTAGGTTTTTGAGTCCCCAACATCCCATAGCTTCAGGCAGGTTCAATTTTTCTAGGGAGTATGGACCAGAGAATTGTGTTCCTTTGGGCCAAACCAGAGGAAGTGACATGAAAGTTATCAAATCTTGTTTAGAATTCATTTTAGGACCCATGTGAGAGAGATATAATAAACTGGGATAGCCTCGAGAACTGATTTCACCAAGATCAATCTTCCTACCCTTGAGAGCCATCGATTGCACCAACATCTAAGTTTTTTTTCCACCTTTGCAAGAAGCCATTGCCAATATTTTTTTCCATATCCATTTAGCTTCAAGTTGAAACCCAAATATTTAAAACCCTCCTCAGGAGTGGGGGTTCTAAAGGTGAGGGTATGAGCTATATGTTGTTGTTCATTTATGGTAAGTCCCCAGGAGAAAATACAGGACTTGTCCTAGTTTATTTGCATGTGCATGGCTAGACAAAAGGAGTCTAGCAGAGATTTTATTTTATTCACAAAAAATAAGAATATCATCCACAAAGAGTAGGTGGGTGAGGGAGAGAGATGATCTTATCGCTATTTATTTAAGAAAACTATATGTCGTGGCTTGGTGAATTAGCCTACTTAAAACTTTTGTCACTAGGAGAAAAATAATCGAGGAGAGTAGACATCCTTGATAAAGCCCTCGCTCGGGCTTGAAGAAATCAAAGGCTAAACCATTTATTAGAACTGCAAATGTGGTGGATCTAATACAATTTAGGACCCAAGAAATGAAAGAATGATAGAATCCCAGCTGAATGAGAAGGAGCCTCATATATAGCCAACTGAATCTATCGAAGGCTTTTGAAAGATCAACTTTGAGAGAGACCACTTTATGCTTCATAGAGTTAATTGAGTGAAATCCTTCTTGGGTTAGGCCTATGGCTTCATGGATTTGTCGTCCTTTGAGAATTTTAAATTGTTTCTGAGAGATGTGGGTTGAGAGAAAGTCCAAGAGACTTATTTCAATCAATTTTTAAATAATTATGTATATGTTGTTGCAGAGGGAGATGGGACGAAATTGGTTGAAAGTACTTGGATTGTCACTTTTTGGAATAAGAGCAATGAAAGTTGTGTTGAAATATGGTTAGATTTGACCAATAGTTCTTGAGTAATCGACCACTCTAAGAAGGTCCTCTCCCAGAAAATCAAAGAAATTTGAGTAGCATTCAACTGGAAGACTATCAAGCTCGAGGCTTTTATATTTTTGAAAGTTGTGGATAATGGCCAATAGCTCTTCCTTGGAGATTTCAGCCATCAATTGTTTGTTTCCATCCTAGTCAATAAATCTAGGGAAGAGATATGTTATTTTTAGTATCTCTTCAATAGTAGCTCTGGAGTCTTCTTTAAAAAGGGAAAGAAAGTGGTTTATACCAACCTGTGATATGTCCTCAAAAGAGGTGGATTTTACCCTTTTTCCCTGATCTATAGCCCAAATTGTGTTTATTGATTTTCTATGATTCAAATTTTTTTGAAAGAATTTGGTGTTTTTGTCCCCTACTTGAAGCCAAACTGCCATGATTTTTAATATCCATTATTTTTCTTTGTCCAACAAGAGTTTTCTTGACTCCCTTTCAAGGTCCTTTAGACATAGTTGTTTGTCTTTCGAGAGGGGACTTAGAATTTCTTCATCATACCAAGAATGGAGTTTCCTTCAAGGTCTTTTAGGGATTCAACTTCATTTTTTGTCTTTTTGTTTCCCAGGCCCTATGCTGCTTTTTTTACTCTTTTGATGTTTTCTAGGAATTGTGGGGGGGGATTCAAAAAGGGCCAGAATGAAGGGGTCCAATAGATATTAATAGCCTCTTTGAAGGATGAATTATCTAGCCAGAAAAAATTTAGTTTGAAGGGTGGTGGCGACTTCTAGGATTGGGCCTTAATCTTGAAGATGATCGGAATGTGGTCTAAGTCCCCTCTAGCAGAGACCCATTTTCGACATCTGAGCAATGCTTCCAGAAGATATTCTAGGATGAGGAAGAAGTCCGGTAATTTTGTTATTATTTCCACTCTAGTTATCATATTTCTCCAAGTCAAGACCAATTTTGGGGGGATAAGGTGATTAAGACCAATGTCATCCACTGAGTGGATGAGAAATTCGAAGAGGGGGTCATGTTGGGAAAATGGCCCCTAGGGTGAAGTTCATATCACCGCCTATTATCAAGTTCCCTAACTTGATCATATTGTTCTTAAGAGTATGCTCCTAGAAAAGATGCATGTCTCCATTATATGGTCCAAACATGTTTAAGCATGTGAAGTCCAAGTCCATTTCGGTGGAGTGAAATTCAATACCTAGGTTGGATTGAATATCCCAATCATTCCTACAAAGTAATAAGGAGCTTCTCCAACCAGTAGTGTGTTGATACTGAGAGGGGGGGTGAATCAATATCAAGTACAATTTATCACTTTTTACAACTTTACTTTTCAATCAAATAATGTAATCAATATACAATAGGAGCAGAAGAAGAAATACACAGTGCACAATTGAATTACATGGAATTTGATAGAATGTTTTTCTTATATAATAAAAAGATTACATTCAAAGGAATCTACAATTTCAAAGATTTTAAAGAACCAATTGGAAGGAGGCACCAATCCCCTAGTTTACAGGCTCCAACATGAAGAAAGCTACAACTCCCTAGATTCTCTAGCTCCAACTAGAAGGAGGCTCCAACCCTCTTTCCTTTCCCCTTCCTACATCCCTGAAATATAAATGGAAACGCAAACTATCACTAAAACCTTCATTGATAATCAACCTATCACTGTCACTGATATAGATACATCTTCATCATAAAACTAGATCCATTCACATATATCATATAACAATATCACAAAGAACATCTCTCAAAACATATGCCCAACATCACCAACATATGCCTCAAACCATGTACCAAATATATACCTCAAATCATATGCCCAAAATCACCAACATATGTCTCTAGCCATGTGCCAAAGACTCTCCAAGACATGCCTTAAGTATATATGATAATCATCAAGATTTAACCCTCAAAACATACATAAATACATACCTTTCATTCTGCAAAAACCCTAGTGCATCATATCATTGATCATCATACCTTACTCAACTTCAACATCAAGAGAATGACACCTTATTCAAAATATTTCAACATATATGTGATTCATACACTATCAACCCACGTACATACGCACCTTTCTCCACTACAACCTATGGATAACTTCAAAAATCCACTCCTTGCTCCACTACCACTCGTGGATAAACTTAGAAAACTCCTTGCTCTCCTCGACCTCCTTTATCTTAGGCCATATTTGATTTAATGAGCTCGTCAATCCTCCTAGAAAAAGTGCAGAACCACTTATGCTAGATTCATACACAAAAACACACTTTATTTTATGAACAAATGAGAGGTTCTTGATGTGTATTTATACTTTTACAAGTGCATCCTTTATTTGACTTTAGGGTCGACCTGTAACATTTTTTTGCAACAAATTTTTCTCCTTTAATTAATTTTGCAGACGACTTGTAACTTATCATCCATACTTCGGGGCTTCATATTTAAGAGGGCATAACTTATCAACCATGAGGAATGACATGACAAGGACTATCCATATGCGAGGGTTTTGCATGTATTTGAAATGTCCTTCTTCCTATTTTTCCTCACACAACTTTGTGCTTCATGACCACACCTCTGGGGATTCTTGTAGACTTCTTCAAACTGTCTTCCCATGAGGGCCATGCTTAAAGCTACGCCATAAGGGGACCACTTTGGAGACAACTTCAAATGCACCCATCACTTCTAGGGGTTTCTAAACTTCTTCTAGATTTGACATCAATGACAACCAATTTTCCAACATAGTGAGACCGCTTGATAAACCACAAGAATCTAAGGAGAGAAAATCCCATCCCAAAAGTAATTGAGTGAGAGTGGTAGTATAACGAT